>CM041640.1:5603101-5791814 GCA_023333625.1 Bothriochloa decipiens
CCGCACCCCCACTCGCTGCTCGCCTTCTGGCTTCTGCTGCCTCGGCGGGCGTCTCCTCCTCCCGGCGACGGCCGGACGCATGAAAGGTATGCTCTGATTCTCTCCTGGGCGCTTACGTATTCTTCTTGGGGATCCTTCTTAGCATTAGGGCTGATCTCAGAATGTGCTTCCATTGACTTCATGGTCACTACAATAACCTCAGCTTGCATCCGCAGATCATACAGATACTTTTTGACATCGGCCTTTAGCACCTCGGCTTCTGTGCCCTCTTCTGCTATGCAGAATACCTGAATCTTACAGCTTTCAAAACCATCTCTGGCGAGTAGGAGCTGAGATAACAGAAGCATTAGTCCTCCATCCCTCACAATCCAGTATAGGTCAATGGTCCCATACAGTCTTTGGTACTCATTAGGCCATTCCTCAAGTCCTTTCACAATAACAATAGCCTTGTTAGCAATAATGCAGTCATTTATGATGCTGATAAATGATGATGGTATCTGTGTTAGATTCTCCCGACGCCATATCTCAGGATAACGCATGACAACAATATTCGGCTTCAAGTTGCCTAGGCCCATTATCTGAACAATGCTGCGAAAACCATCAGATATTGAGGGAGCAACGATAATCTCAGCAACACCCTCACAATGCTTGTAGTCAATATAGGCACTAAGTTGACGGTAAGCTGTATTTGCTTCCTCAGCTGATTCATGGTAGTCACCATCAATGATTGAGACAAAAATCGACATGCCACGGCCCTTTTTCTTCATGCAATTTGCAAAATCTGATATAAAAGAATGAAAGAATCCTAAGGTACAAGGTCTATCTGATATAAAAGTTTACATTATATTCCTGTCCCTTAAAGTCCACTGTGCTTTAGTAATTGAGCATCGCTACTGTAAATGCTACAAATTTTCTCGCACAAGGCATTAAGCTAAAGTGCTATATTTTGGTCCAACTGTTGTAGAGCAAAGGCATCGCATAGGGATCGAAGCTGATATATCTTAACAGAGGGAGGATTGAAAACATACCCTGGATGCCTTTCGGGCTCCTTTTTCGCTCTGCACAAGTTTTGGCAGCAGAAAATTTGTCAGCATGTAAACTATATATGCATAGAACTGCCCATAAGATGGAGGAAGCTTTTTAGATAGTTAATGGTATGCATACCCCTACCAACGACTGATAAAGCAGTGTCCCTTAAGTTATTTCACATTTCAGTGTCCCATGAGTGGCAATGGTGAATGGAATCATAGTGTAACAACAAATGTAATGTGTAGGATGAAAGTATATATGTCAAGACTGGCACTCGGTGATTTGGAATTTGGCCACTCCAGAAGCTGAGTTATTGTGATTTCAGTGTCCCAGAAGCAGGAGGTTTCAGTACTGTAGGTAGGATCAGGAGGTTCTTGTTATGATGTCATCGCACTCCCTTCTCAATGTCAATGATCATGTCATGATCTGGTGGAGGTGGAGGGTGGTCCCGATGCCTCCTTTTTTTTTCTTTGGCTCATCTGGAAAAATGTTGTTTGCCGCATTAAGGTTATCTACAACCTTGCAAATGTTGTATGTGTATGCGGTTCTATGTGTATGTGGTTGTCGGCCATCGTGCCTTTGATTTCTTGCAGGTTTTGGAAACCTCACTGTGCAGGGGAGGTGCTGCCGAAATTTAATTGTGCTGATTTTATTCTTTTGGTGCTTACAGTTGTTCGGCCACCCCCACCACCTGATCGCTGCTGTCTGCCCCGGTGTCCGCTCCTGCCACCGTCTTTGACTCGTCACTTTGGAGAACAACAAGGTGAGGCACTTTTTCCGTATCATGTTCGTAGATCATGTAACCTAATTAGGCGTCTCCCGTTCGAAAGAGATACGGTTGAAAATATGCAGATCTTTGCATATCTATGGCCGTATCTGTTTCGAATTGTCCATGTTTTTTGGACAGCCCGAGGATGTGTATATGAGTTTAGTTTTCATGATCTGCTCCGATCCGTGATAGAGTTGTCGGCATCAGCTCCCTGTTGTTCTCCGGATACACAATCTCCGTGCCAGGACGTGTATTTGGAGAACAGCGGGGAGGTGCTGCCGGAATTCTATCTCGGTTAGGAGTAGACCAGGGAAACTAACCTCATTTACACATCCTCGGGTGGGATTAGGACCTATCTTTACCTATTAGAGCATGATAGACATCGTGTAGATGCAATTGATTTTTATATTACTCGCTATATGTTAAAGGATGGATGACCGTGAGTGGATGTACACGGGCTGGTTGGGTAAGCGTGACTGGACTGATGAATTCGTTCAGAAGGTCGATGATTTCTTGAAAAAGGCATTTGACAAAGGACAGAGTAAATTGCCGTGTCCCTGCAGAAAGTGTGCAAACAAGATACTTCAAACACAATTCAAGATGGGTCAACACATTTGCACCAATGGGTTTGTGGCAAACTATACCCGGTGGATCTGCCATGGTGAAGCCCATCGTGCGAGAGACGAGGTCGTGAGACAACGCATCAAGGAATATGATGCTGATGCCGGATGCGGAGATATGTTAGATGACTTTCATCAAGCACACTTCGATGAAGGACCTAGGCATGATAGGGAGGATCCGCCAGAGGCAACCGCAAAGGCCTATTACGACATGTTGTCTTCGGCACAGAAACCACTTCACGAGCGTACCGATGTTTCTCAACTGGATGCCATCGGACGCATAATGGCCCTAAAGTGTCAGCTTGGCATCAGTCGAGACGGCTTTGATAATATGTTGACAGTTTTTGGCAGCATGCTTCCGGAAGGTCACAATCTGCCACGCAACATGTATGAGGCACAGAAACTCCTTCGTGCACTTAAGATGCCATACGAGCAGATACATGCTTGTACGAAGGGATGCATCTTGTTTAGAAAAGACCATGCGGATGCAAAGTATTGTCCTAAATGTAAATCCTCTAGGTACCTGGAGGTAGACTCTGGTGATGGTCACAAGAGGCAACTCGAAATCCCCGTGAAAATTCTATGTTACCTTCCTTTCATACAGAGGATCCAACGGCTTTACATGACCGAGGAATCCGCAAAACAGATGACTTGGCACAGAGAAGGCAAACGATACCATCCTGAGAACATGGTACATCCAGCCGATGCTGAAGCATGGAGACATTTTGACGGGTGTCATCGTGAGGAAGCTGGGGAGGCTCGTAATGTACGTGTTGCGCTTGCAACAGATGGGTTCAATCCTTATGGAATGTCGGCTGCCCCGTACACTTGTTGGCCCATGTTTGTTATCCCCCTCAATCTCCCCCTGGTGTCATCTTTCAGCGACAGAACATATTCTTGTCGTTGATAATTCCTGGATACCCAGGGGATAATATGAGTGTGTACATGGAACCTCTGATTGATGATTTGCTCCATGCTTGGGAGGAAGGGGTATGGACATACGATCGAGCTACAAAAACAAACTTCAAACTGCGAGTGTGGTACATGTACTCCCTGCATGACTTGCCGGCGTATGGGCTATTCTGCGGCTGGTGTGTCCACGGGAAGTTCCCATGCCCAGTGTGCAAGGCAGCTCTCAAGTTCATCTGGTTGACAAAGGGTGGCAAGTATTCTTCGTTCGACAAACACCGACAATTCCTCCCTATTGACCATCCATTCAGACGAGACATTAAGAACTTTACAAAAGGTGTCGTGGTTGAAGACCCTCCACCACAAATGTTGACAGGTGTCGCGGTTCGTGCGCAGTTAGACGTGCTCAAGTTCAACAAAGAAGGTGGTGGTTTTGTGGGATATGGTGAGGAACATGCCAGGACTCAGAAGTCGGGCTTGTGGAGGCTCCCCTACATGGATGACCTTCTTCTTCCACATAACATTGATATGATGCACACGGAAAAGAATGTCGCCGAGGCACTCTGGGGTACAATCATGGATATTTCTGATAAAACAAAGGACAATGTTAAGGCTAGAGTGGATCAAGCTAGGTTATGCAATAGACCAAAGCTGAACATTCCACCTCCCAAAGATGGCAAGAAATGGAAAAAGCCTCCAGCCGAATTCGTCCTGAAGAAGGACCAAAGGAGGGAAGTACTAGAATGGTTCCAAACTTTAATGTTTCCCGATGGGTATGCAGCGAATCTGAGGAGGGGGGTGAACTTAGGTACTATGCGAATCAATGGGCTCAAGAGTCATGATTACCACATATGGATTGAGCGGCTTCTTCTGGTGATGGTTCGAGGCTATCTCCCTGACCATGTGTGGCTAGTGCTGGCAGAGTTAAGTCATTTCTTCCGCATCCTTTGTGCTAAGGAGTTATCTCGATCCGTGGTTGCAGAAATGGAAGAATTGGCTCCTGTGTTGCTTTGTAAGTTGGAGAAGATCTTTCCACCCGGTTTTTTCAATCTGATGCAGCATATGATTTTGCACCTCCCGTATGAGGCACGAATGGGGGGCCTGTGCAGGGCCGTTGGTGCTATGCAATTGAGAGACAACAAAAGGTTCTTCGAACCAAATGTAAAAATAAATGCAAAATTGAAGCTTCCATTGCAGAGGCATACTATACTGAGGAGGTGTCAAACTTCACAACAAAATACTATGCCGACACTCTACCTAACGTGCATAATCCAATCCCTCGTTACAATGCGGACGAAAATGAATCAAACCTCAGCCTCTTTAGAGGGCAACTCGGAAGTGCAAGTGTTGCGACTCCTAATACCTTGCAACATGAAGAGTGGCGCACTATCCTGATGTATGTGTTGAACAACCTTTTCGAAATGCAGTCATACATTCAGTAAGTTCTCAACAAACTATTCTCAATTATTGCTAGTGTATGGTCATTATTCTGCATCCAACCCCCCTATCTTGTTCTTGTTCATATAGAGAGTTTACTCATCAATTCTGGCGGGGAAATAGGGCACCGACCCCGCAGCAAGTTCATACCCTTCTTAATAAGGGTGCGGGACGTATATCGCCCGATTTCATTTCTTGGCTCAAACAAAATGTACGGTCATTCTGGAGTTCGTACTTTGTGTTTGACATCACAAGTTCCTCGTACGTGCGAATAATAAAATGAACTATCATGCTTCTACTTGCAGGGTCAAAATGATGTGTCTATGAGTCCTGAGTTGAGATTGGTTGCCCATGGTTGTGCCTATAGGGTCATGTCATACTCCGGCTATGACGTGAATGGATATCGCTTTCACACAAAAAGCCACGAGCAGAGTCGATCCAATCGAAGAACCACAAATACCGGAGTTTGTACCACAGGACTTGATGGGGTTTGAGTATTATGGAAGAATTGAAGAAATATATGAACTCACGTTTCCTGGTTGCAAACCTCTTAAGCCCGTCATATTCAAATGCCATTGGTTTGATCCTAACGAAGTGCGACGCAGCTCTAATCTTGGACTAGTCGAAATTCGACAGTCATCCGTCTATCCAGGAGACGATGTCTATATTGTGGCTCAACAAGCCACACAAGTTTCTTATCTCTCATACCCGTGCAAAACCGACGAACGTCTAAAAGGTTGGGACGTTGTGTACAAGGTATCGCCACATGGTAAACTACCTGTCCCAAACAATGAAGATTACAACATAGATCCAAATACATATGACGGAGAGTTCTTTCAAGAAGATGGGCTACAAGGGCGTTTCGTGATAGACTTAACTGGAGCGATTGGAATGGAAGTAGACGATGATGAAAGAATTGATGACGAGGATGCTGGAGATGAGGTTCATAATGCTAAGGACTTAGAATTACTTACAAGTTTACAATTAGGGGTTGATGATGACATTCCTCCTTTGGAGCACGGGCCTGGTTATCTCGACATGCATGATAGTGATGATGAGACTTATGATCCAGCTAATCCTGATCAAGATGATTATTTCTAATACATGTTAGTTTCTAATTAAATCTTGTTTATTTTGCATATTTTTCTTACTTCAACTTGTTTATACGTGCCGAATGGGGCTCTGTTTGTGATTGCAGGCGATTGAATCAAGATGGTGGGCGGCGAAATACAGCGAAAATGCGCGTCTGTTTTCAGAAGAATGGCCTCAAGTTCCGAGGGAGCTGAGGGGTCCATCGCTAGGGGCACCAAAGGCAAGGGTCGAGGGAAGGGTGGCCCCAAGGGTCGAGGGAAGGGTCGACCGAAGGTGCTTGTAGAGCAGCCGCAGCAGGAGGAGGAGGAGGAGGAGGAGCAGGAGGAGGAGCAGTCGCAGGAGGAGGAGGTGCAGGGGGAGGAGGAGCAGGAGGACGATAGCGTACCGTCCGCGGAGTCGTCGGGTGGTGAGGAGGAGGAGGAGGAGGAGGAGGACACGACAGGGGGTGCCTCTAGTACGTCGTCTGTCTGGTTGCGAGGTCCCTCACGACTCCCGGACAGGCCGATACCTCTTGCCGGTCAACCGGTGATTCGACCCTCCCCGCCACTGTAAGAAACTTTAGATGTTATCACTACCTTTTCATTTGATAACTTGAAAAACACAATCACAATAGAAACTAATGTTTTATCTTAATAACTTTTGGCAGAAGTTGGGAAATAGTCAGTGGAGGTGCTCACAAACGCAAGGTCAATGGCATCCTGGATCTTTTGTGCCGGGTGCACTTCCCAGGCATGGTCCACATTAGTGGAAGGTACGAGCCGGCCTGGACGTGGGCACACTACCGTGCCGCCACCGATCAGATCGATAGGGAAAATAGGTGCTTCGCTAACAAGGCAGAGCGAGTGAAGGCCGAGCTGTGGGTAAGTCTTCCTCATACTACACTTCTCAATACATCGTATTCATTGGATATGTTTGTAATAATGACTTGATACATCGTGTTTATATTGTAGGATTTCTACAAGTGTGCGGAAGGAGGAGCGGAACAGGCGGTGGTTGTCGCTGACAATCGATGCATTAAGTTGGTGCTGGACATGCATTACGAGGCGCAAGTTCAGTGTGTCATAAACTACGTGGCTCAATTCCTTGGGCAGAAGATGAAAAAAGATGCTGCAAGAAATTTGAAGCTGACTCGGGAGCAATACATGGAGGTAAATTTTGATTTATTCTCAGATTAACTACATCGCTTAATTTGATCTTCTTATATGTCATTCACTTGATCACGTGTAGGTGCCTGCATGGTGGTGCCGCAATGATTCCACGTGCTGGGAACGCATAGTGGACAAGTGGTTCACCCCCGAGTGGGAGGAGAAGCACAACGCTGGCCGTGAGTGGCGTTTGCTGATGCCAGGTCCAGCACACCATCAAGGCAGCCTTAGCAACGATGAATACAGGGCTAGATGGGTATGCGGAATCATTTCTTTATTCTAACGCTCAATTCTTCATAATTTGTAATCAACTTGCTGTTTTTTGCAATCCCAGGCACATCAAGGCGCTGAGTGCTCCGAGTTCATGGGATGGGTTTTGGCCCACAAGGGCAAGGCGTCCGACGTCACCTACAACCCGGACAACCCGCCCTCGGCGTACAGCAATCCCTCCGTCCACACCCGCATTAGCGATTACACAGAGGTGGGAAGACAGGTCCATGGACCAGAGTGGGATCCGAGCGCCCATCCCCTTGATGGAGAGATCATCATGAGGGTGGGAGGAGGCAAGAAGCATGGCCGGTACTATATAGGCGACGGCACTCTAGACATAGCCAGTACTCCCACTCTCGCCCAGGTTCGAGCAAGGAGCACGAGCAGTAGCCCAGCCATACGCCCACGAATGTCCGCGGCACAGCTCCAAGTGCAGGAACTTCAGGTTATTTTCTAATTTATTCATCTTTTATTCAATTTATACATATGTTTGCTTTGCATTGTAACATTGGGATAAAAAATTGTAGGCCCAACTGGCGGCGCAAGCGGCGGCACACGAGGCGGCGTTAGCCGAAGAGAGAAGGATACGCCAGGAGGAGACGGCGAGGCAGCAGGCCGAGGTTCAGCAGCAGATGCTCCAGATGTACAACTACATTCAAGGTCTTTCTGTTCAGATAGGTCAACCCCTACCTCCGATGATGTTCCCTCCAGTTCCTACTCCGGTTCCTGTAACTCCTCCTGTGAGTCACTTGACAACCTTCTAGTTTCATTTCAATTATTAAAGACTTAGAAAAGTAGAGACTTAGATACTATTAGAGACTTAGAGAACGTAGAGACTTACTCACTTAGAGACTTCGATGAAATTTTGAATATTTTAGATTATAACTTAGAGAACTTGATTTATGTATCACATGTAATCTATTTTCCTTTCTGCAGAATCAATCGGCGGCATCGAATGCGCCAGAAATGTCGCCGGGCATGTCACCTCCGTTACCCCCACAGCAGTTGTTCCCACCTCCGTTCGACCCACCTCAGCCATAAACGGTGCCCTTAACTTTGCATTTGTGAAGTTATCGTACTTATGAACTTGTGGATATGTATTTGTGAACTTGAGATTCATATATTATCGAACTTGTGGATTTATCTATGTATAATACCTGTGATGCTTGTTTTAACATATTTATAATGCCTGTGATGCTGGTTGTAATATATGTATAATGCTTGTGATGTTTGTTTGATTGGGGAAATTTATACGCGAAAAACAATTAAAACAGGAATTTTGTGGTCACTTTGCCGTGTGCAATTAGCAAGGCACACGGCAAAGTGACCATTTCTGGTCCTGGTGGAAGGACTTTGCCGTGAGCAAAAAAAGGCACACGGCAAAAAGTGGACAGTTCGCCATGTGCAGGAGCACGGGCACACGGCAAACTGTCCACTTTGCCGTGTACAGGCGACCGGGCACACGGCAAACTTCACACTTTGCCGTGTGCTGGGGACAGCGGCACACGGCAAACTCCTCATCTTTGCCGTGTGCTTCCTCCAGATGCGCACGGCAAAGAGGAAAAGTTTGCCGTGTGCCCCCTCCAAGGCACACGGCAAAGTACCGCGCCGCCGTCTCCCGCCGTCTGTTGCTTTTTTTTGCCGTGTGCCCACCGTCGCACACGGCAAAAATATTTGTCGTGTGCCTGATAAAAGGCACATGGCAAACTCGTGTTTGCCGTGCTGCTGGTCGCCGTGCCGGCTTTGCCGTGGGCCACCCACGGCAAAAACTTCGCCGTGTGTTTCTTGCCCTTCGCCGTGTGCCCCAGGCACACGGGGAATTATCAGTTTCCCATAGTGGCTCACTGAATTTTATACTTCTGCCATAGTGAAGACACAAAAGGAGACCCGGGGAGGAGGGAGGGGGGATTACCTCATGGTCCTTCAAGGCGTTTAGGTACGCAGTGAAGTCACTAGCAAGCAGAGTAGGCCAATGCGACGTTATAAGTTTGCCTTGAGTGTATTTTGTGCAGTCAAGGACCTTGTTCTGTATCACTTCAACGCGAAGAACGTGACGAGCCTTTGTCACAATTTGCACACCCTCAAATTGACCATAGATGTCAACGGCAACCTTGCGTTCGATCTCTTTTAGACTGAGATAGACAACTTCATCTTCATCAATGCTGAGGACAGGGAACATTGGTGGAATCTTTGGTAAGTTTCTTTCACGAAAGCTCTTGCTTGCCCAGAGATCTTCGACTGCCATCGGATCGCACTCCGTCCACTCCTTGAGGTCAGACGAGAGAGTCCAGCTTCTCAGCATAAGTTTGTCGCTGCTGTAGTTGTTCTCGTAATAGCCAACCAAGGCAACAAACTTGATAACCCCATTGACACAACCCATGGTACGGAACTGCTCTGGCCGTGGCCTTGGTTTCATGTTGACATCAATCGAATAACCCTCAGGCAGCGGAACGAATGTGATCTCAGGCTCCTCCTCTGTTGCCTTCAACAGATCACAGACCAGGACGCCTTGAAGGAGATCGACCCAGCAAACGGAAGAGCCTGCATACGAGAACGCCATGTCGACGCAGAAGTGGGGATCAAAGACCAGAGGAGGAAGGCACACCGACTTGCGTTCCCATTGGCTTTGGCCTTGATCCGGGCTGTCGCACTGCCACAGGTAGAGCGCGCCCTCGTCATCGGACCTGGTGCCGATCTTTGCTAGCATGTATGTGCCCTCCCCGCGGCTGAGGATGGCAGTTGCACACCCAAGGCTGCTGAAATAGGGTGAAGGCAGGATCTGGGGGACCGCGGTGAGGGAGTTTGAGGAGGCATCGTAGACCAGGTAGCACCCGCTCTATAGGGTGTGACGGTTGGCGCTAGAACCTAGCACCGACTACTGCCGACCACCTGAGAAGGTGCCGACCAGTGACACTGACCAGCAGCGTTGGCTGCCGACCAGGTTCGAGGCGAGCAGCTCCTGCTCAACCCCTCTCGACCTCTCCTCTGCTCCAGGGAAGAAGACGAGCTGAGCTCTCTTCCGCGCACACACACAGCACACTCTGTGAACTGATGACTGGTGGCAAAGAAGCTACTTTTTTCTATTGCATTTCATAACATATATATATACAATCCTCCACCCACTACCGGGTACTCGAGGCATGACTACAGTACTCAACTACTCCTAATACTATGCTTAAATCAGCCCAAGACGTGGCTGATGGAGCCTCCACTGTTGCACGACATATCGCCATGCTGCTACAGGACCAGGACATGTCTGGTCTCGACCTGACCACCCCTGTCCTTGCCCATGCTGGAAGAAGTGGATGAGATTGCAGCAGATTATATCTAACAATTTTCCCCTAATCCTGCTGCTAGCCCTTGACCTCCATTATGCCGATCATCTTCCTCAGCTCCTGGAACCGAAGATGACCCAACGACTTGGTGAGGATGTCAGCAAGCTGCCAACCAGTGTCGACGAACTCGATGACGATTTGTCCTCCATCGACGCAGTCTCGAACGAAGTGGAACTTCACATTGATGTGCTTGCTCCTATCGTGGAGGACGAGATTCTTTGCCAGCGCAATTGCTGGCTGGTTGTCCACCTTGAGCGTCGGTGGCTGAGCTTGAACTCCGGTGAGCTCCGTCAGCAGCCGACGCAGCCAGACCACCTGGTACACCGCCGTGGCCACAGCCACATATTCTGCCTCACAGGTGGATAGGGCCACCACCTTCTGTTTTAGCGACTGCCAGGCGATCGGCGCTCCGCCGAGAAAGACAAGCACGCCGGACTCCACCACCCGTCCACATCACCCGTCATGTCCGCGTCGCTGAACGCTGTGAGTCCCAGCGCCCCCTCCTTGGCCTCAGGTGGCGCTTCATTGAACACCTTCAGCTGAAGCCCGCTGCATTTGGAGAAGACAATTCCCCACTCCACTGTGCCCTAGACGTAGCGCAACAAGCACTTGACCGCCATCCAGTGATCCTCACATGGATCCTCCATGAACCTGCTCACATAGCCCACCGCAAAAGCGATGTCCGACCGCGTGTGAGTCAGCCAGCGCAACCCGCCGATGATGCTTTGGTAGAGTGTAGCATCAACCTTCGTCATGGTGCTCTGCCTCGAGAGCTTGATGCACTCCTCCATTGGTGTGGCCACAGGCTTGCAGCCCACCATGCCCGCCCGCTCGAGCAGCTTCAGCGCATAAGCGCGCTGCCCAAGTCTGATGGCATCCTCCCCCTGCCTCACCTCGATGCCGAGGTAGTAGGACAGGGCACCTAGATCGCTCATCCGGAACCGCGTGGCCATCTCTTCCTTGAAGTTGGCGTTGTCATGAGCCTGCGCGCCGGTGATGATAAGGTCATCCACGTACACCCCGATGATGAGATGCTCCTTCCTCCATCAGTGGGTGTATAATGCATGCTCCGTGGCGCATTTCTCAAACCTGAGCTCAGCCATGGTGGCGTCGAGCTTGGCGTTTCACGCCCGTGGTGCCTGACGCAGGCCGTAGAGAGCCTTGCGCAGGCAAAACACCTTCTTCTCTGCGCCCTTGACAACGAACCCCGGCGCCTGCTTGACATAGACTGTCTCAGCCAGGTCCCCGTTGAGGAACGCTGAATTGACGTTGAGGTGGTGAAACTGCCACTCCTTGGCAGCAACGAGGGCGAGCAGGAGTCACACCGACTCCATGCGTGCAACGGGGGCAAAGACCTCCTCGAAGTCGACCCCATCACGCTCCACGAACCCTCGAGCGACGAGGCGTGCCTTGTGCTTCACCGCTACCCTGTGCTCGTCCCATTCACCTTGAAGATCCACTTTAGTCTAATCGGTCGGCAACCCGTCAGCGGATCGACCAGCTCCCAGGTCTTGTTCTCCTCGATGGCCTTCATCTCCTCCAGCATCGCCTTCTGCCACGCCGCGTCGTGCTCCGCAATGGTGAACGTGGTCGGCTCCTCTGCACTCATTAGAAGCAGAGTATGGTACTTGTCAAGGTTCTGCGCTACCAGACCAGGCACATTCGTGCCGCCAACGATGTTGTCCAGCCGGCGAAAGCACACCTCCTCTCCTTCGTGGTAGGCGTCCATGAAATCCGAGATGTTGGATGGAGGAGTTGCATACTCGATGGTTGCCACCACCGACGTTGCTCGAGGCGGGGTCATCCGCAGCAGAAAATCTCTGTCAATCGAGGGCTCCTGTTCCGTGATTGAGGCCCCTCTTGGAGTCACGGGCTCTGGAGCCTGGGTCATTCGCAGCGAAGAATTTCCGTCAGTCGAGGCCCCCTCAGCGGTCAAGGCCGCTCCAACTGGGGTCGAGACCACCTGACCCGTTGTTGGGGTCGAGGCCCCTGGTGCCGCGCTCGACGCCTCGCATCCCGTGGTCGGGGTTGAGGCCCTCTGAGCTCCGCTCGAGGCCTCCCATCCCGTGGTCGGGATCGAGGCCCCACGAGCTTCGCTCGAGGCCTCCCGTCCCATGGTCGGGATCGAGGCCCCCCGAGCTCTACTCGAGGCCTCCTGTCCCGTGGTCAGGATCGAGGCCCCGCGTCTTGAAGTGAAGTCGTGAGCTAGAGACCCTACTCCAGGCAGACTATGCAGCTCCGTAGCCCTGGCTGCCGCTGGTTCTTCTGCCTCTCCCGCCGCTGACTCCATCGCTCCGGCTTTCCCTGGTCCCCGGCGCCTCCACAGCCTTGTCGTGGCCATGGATCACCATTCGCTCCACGACAAATGAGTTGCTAGGCCCGCCAGCGACTTGCTCGAAGCCTATCGCTTCCGGCCTGTCCTAGGTCCACAATGATGCCTCATCAAAGACCACATACCGAGACACCACCACCTTCCCACCGACTGGGTCATACATCCGATAGGCCTTCGACCCCTCCTCATACCCGGGAGCACCATGCGCGTGCTCCTATCCTCCAGCTTGCTGAGGCCTGGCTTGGTGGCCTTCATGTGGCCGATGCAGTCAAAGGTATGTAGGTACGAGACATTAGGCTTGTGGCCGTGCCACACTTCGTAAGACATCTTCCCCTCAAGGGCTTTGGTCGGCGACCGGTTGAGGATGTGCACGACGGTGGTGACCGCCTCTCCCCAGAATGCCACCGGCATCCCCTTGGCCTTCATCATCGACCGCGCCATGTCGATGATGGTCTGAATTCAGCATTCCACAACGCCATTCTGTTGCGGCGTGTAGGAAGCCATGAGGTGTCGACCCACACCCTCCTCGGCGCAGTACTCGGTGAACTCCAATGCAGTGAACTTGCTACCATGGTCGGTCCGGAGCACCCAGAGCCGCTTCCCCGACTCCGCCTCCGCCTGTGCCTTGAAATTCTTGATGGCGTCTACCGCGTCGCTCTTGCTCGTCAGGAGCTGCAGCCACATGTACCGGCTGCAGACATCCACGAGTAGGAGGAAGTACCTCCACCCGCCGTGCATTGCCGGCGTGATCGGCCCGCAAAAGACCCCATGGACCAGTTCGAGCGGATCTGCCGCACGGTACCTTGCCGCCTTGGGGAATGACAATCTCCTCTGCTTCCCCACCAGGCAGCTGTCGCACAGCTCCCCGGCATGCTCGATTCGTGGCAACCCGATCACCATCTTCCCGAGCTGGCCCAGAGCGTCGAAGCTCAGGTGGCCGAACTGGCCATGCCACAGCCATGGCTCCTGCGTGCATGCCGTCACCAAGCACACAGGATGCTCCACCTTCAAATCAAGAAGATAGAGACGATTCTTGGAGCGCGTTACCTTGGCGAGAAGACACCGCTCCTTGTCCCTGATATGCAGCATGCCATCGCGGATCAGCACCTCTGCCTCGCGCTCATCAAGCTGGCCCAGACTGACGATGCTCACGCGGAGCTGGGGGATGAAGTACACATCTGTCAACGCGTGCTGCTACTCATTCCGGCACCGGAAGATGACCGTGCCTTGGCCACGGATTTTCACCCATGAGCCATCCCCGAACTTGACCGTGCCGGTCTTGTTCGCGTCGAGGTCGGTGAAGGCGGCGCGACACCTAGTCATATGGTTGCTCGCGTCGAATCGAGGTACCACCGCTGCTCCTTCTCGTCACCGACTACGCCCAAATGTGCCTGCGCCCGTGGCTCATCAAGTTCGACGGCCTGTGGGGCAGTCCTTTGCTCCGCCTCTGCCTCCCCTGCTTCGCATTCCTGCAGAGCACAGTACTCACCCATCAAGAGTGCCTGCTCGTCATTGCTGTTGTCCTAAGCCAGATATGTCTCCTCCTTCTTCTCCTTCCTCTCTGGGCACTAGCGTGCCCAGTGCCCCACCTTGCCGCACTTCCGGCAAGCGTTGGGGGCGACAGTCTTCTTCTTACCCTTCTTCTTGTCTGCCGAAGCCTTCCCTGCTTCCTGCCGCCATTGCCACTGCGGTCTCCACCGCCGCGGCTGGAGCCTTCCCCGGACCGACGCTTCTCCTTCATCCGCGCCATCCACTCCTCCTCGGTCAGCATCAGCTTGGGCTTCTCCTTCTTCGACGTCGCAAGACCGCGGCTCTCCACCACCCGCAGCCGCCCTGCCACATCCTCGACGAACAAAGTGGAGATGTCCAGCATTGTCTCGATGGACATGGCGAGCTACGAGTACTTGGGAGGCACCACACAGAGCAACTTGCTGACGAGGTCCTCGTCCTCCATCGGCTTGCCATAGGTGGCCAGTTGGCTCGCCAGCGACTGAAGACGAAGCATGAAGTCCTCCACTGACTCCCGGACTTGAACCGGATGTCGTTGAGCTCCCGGCATAGCTGCTGAACCTTGGCCCGTTTGGCTCGATCCGAGCCTACGCGGAGCAACTCCAGCATCTCCCACACCTCCTTCACCGTCTTCTTCTGGCCGAGCGCCTCATGGAACTCCCCCGGATGGAAGCCATGAGCGCCTCCATGATGCCCACCTCCGCATCCTCTCCGACGTTGTCAGTCTCCATGGCCTCCCACCACTTCCGGGTGTGAAACTTCCACTTCATCTGGACAGCTCACTCGCCGTAGTTGGTGCGGGTGAGCATCGTCCAGGAGTTGCTCCCACCGAACTCTCTCACCATGCGCACCTCTACTGGCTGTGGCTGCGCCACCAGCTGGAGCTGCCTCTCAGCATCTCCGCCGTTGCCCGGCAAAGATCCAGTGGGATCCGCCATCGCCGGCTGCTAAGCCCGAACGATGTGTACGGCTCCGATACCAGGTGTTGTCGCTAGAACCTAGCACCGACCACTGCCGATCACCTGAGAAGGTGCCGACCAGTGGCACTGTCCACCAGCGTTGGCTGCCAACCAGGTTCTAGGCAAGCAGCTCCTGCTCAACCCCCCTCGACCTCTCCTCTGCTCCAGGGAAGAAGACGAGCCGAGCTCTCTTCCGCGCACACACACATAGCACACTCTATGAACCGATGACTGGTGGCAAAGAAGCTACCTTTTTCTATTGCATTGCATAACATATATATACAATCCTCCACCCACTACCGGGTACTTGAGACATGGCTATAGTACTTAACTACTCCTAGTACTATGCTTACATCAGCCTAAGACGTGGCTGATGGAGCCTCCACTGTTGCACGACCTATCGCCATGCTGCTACAGGACCAGGACATGTTTGGTCACGACCTGACCTCCCCTGTCATTGCCTATGCTGAGAGAAGTGAATGGGATTATAGCAGATTATATCTAACAGTGACAGGAGCCTGGGTGGTAGGGGCCAACGCAGAGGACGGCGAGGGATTTGTCGGTGCTGCAGATAAAACCATCACCATCAGGTACTCCCATCATCTGCTGCACCATGGTCAGGCGGCTTACTTCAGGGGGCTCAAAGACGGACAATTCAGGATTCATGGCCTGCACGGCGGCCTCCATCGCCTTCGGATTGAAGATGTCTGGTGCTTCTTTTTCACTCGCGGCGGCGGTGGGTTCTTGTTCTTCTCCGACCAAGAATTGCACTTGGTGTTCGAGCAAGACAAATCGAGGGGCCATCGTCGTAGGAGGTAGGGCTACGTCGTCAACTGATCGAGGAGAAGGGCTGGCTGCCGCGATCCAAGTCGTCGCCGTAGGGAGGAAATCAGGATTTCACAGCAAGGGACAACGACAGCTGAAGTAAGCAAATAAACCCATAACAACAGTTCCAAAAGGGCCCTGTATCATCTCCAATTTTGGTTCTTATGGGTCGGCCCATAATAGGGCAGCTCCAATCGGTGGCATGGGTCGGCCCAAGAAGGATTGATGTTGCTATACGCTGACCGTTCTAGTGTGTTTAAGGATGACTCATTGCGCAGCCGACTATAGCAACAGCTGCTCGTGTTACGCCTACGCCAACTTGAGCGGTGCTGTAACTATGAGCGATCCATCCAGCTGCTTCGTTTGGATTGAGGATCTTGTTGACATGGCGAAAACACCTAGCTTTGAAGAGAACTTGTACCTCCGGCGTGCCGATTCCCCGGGTAACGTTCAATTCTCTGTCCACTTCTGTCTTTTTTACCTGCGTAACATTTGTGCCCTTAGTGTACCGCTTCATGACCACTCCAAACGGACATGTAAATTTTGCATCAAATAAATCATACATATGTTTTATACAAGAGTTAATTCCATTTGGGGTAAAGGACTTGCATATGGGTACAACAAAATAGACAGTCATACCAAGAATATGCAAGTTCAGATCATGCCAGAAAATTGATTATAAGACACGGCCAAACCTCCCAATTTCAAAACCAGAAAGGTGACCAACTGACTTCATTTCTCTCTGGACCATGAAATAAACGAAGAAAACCTTTGGGAAATGGTTAATTTTCCAGTCATTAAGCGGCACCTAGAATTTTTGGTACTTCGCAAGTTATAATTTGCTGGTGCAGTTCGCTCAAAAAAAGAAATTGCTGGTGTCTCTCTTGTACCTAAAAGACAATATAAACTCTTGGAAAAATAGTTCCAAGAAGACAGACCGTGTATCACAGGACGACACAGGGTGATGCACAAGTTGGTTTTCATTCCACTGAATGACCCCAAATAAACTACTGTGACCTGGGTAGTGGGAACGCTAAGTTGTCTGCATTGAAACATTGCCGGCGGCGTCTCTATCACTAGTCCACATGTCCAGTCTATTCCACACTAGTAACAGTTTTTCCTTCCACACACAGACACGCTGCATTCTTGGTGGCCATTCATCATGTTTGATCTTTTAACCCATTAAAGAAACATTTTGACTGGACGGTATAATTCTCTCTCTCTCTCTATATGCTACTTTCTTCAAACTTCACATGCAAACAAACAAGAGAGCCCTAATGGCATGGTCATGGCCTGCTTTCCTCTTTTTTTTCCTCATTTTCTTGATCTTGGGTTCTTTCTACCAATCCAAAGACCAAAGGTGGGGACTTTGCTCTCGGCTTCTTCTCTCCAAACAACTCCAACAGGAACTTGTACCTTGGAATCTGGTACCATAAGATCCCCAAGCACACCGTCCTTTGGGTTGCAAATCGTGATAGCCCAGTCACCAATCCTTCATCGGCGAAGCTCGCCATCACCAGCAGTCCTAAGATGGTATTGTCTGACTCGAAGGGTGTCACCCTTTGGACAACGGCAACACCACCATCACTGGAGGTGCTGAAGCTATTGTGGTTCTCCTTGACTCGGAAACCTTGTGCTCCGGTTGTTGAATGGCACAGAAGTATGGCAAAGCTTCGACCACCCAACCGACACCATGCTTCCAAACATGAGATTTTTTTTTGATAAAACCGGGGGGAGAGCTTCCCCACCTATATATATTAAAACTCAAACTCCAATCAAAGCGTGGAGTTTGCCGGAGAGTTACAAGACAGAAGATAATGTCGCCATAGTTGAATGCTTGATACATCGCTATCGGCTCTCAGCCGCTTTTCCCATATTACAAGATCATCACAAACTCTAGAGATAATGTATCTACTTGATGAAGGCTCATTTCTGAACACTTCGGTGTTCCTAGCATCCCAAATGCGCCATAGAAGGGTGAGTAGCACAAAGGGCCATAAAGCAGCGTCCAAATGTGAAGGGGTGCATCCAGCCCAGACTTCTGTATCCGACATACCTGCAATATCACTTAAGTGGAGTTTTCCCCATGTTTCAGCACTTGATGTGCAATTGAAGAAGACATGCCAGCGATCTTCAATATGATTGGAGCACCGACGACAAATATCATCATCCATCACATGCTTAGCAAATAGGTTGGCGCGCGTGCTCAGTCTATCTTTGAAATAGAGGCAAACAAAGATTTTGACCTTGTTAGGTACCCATGTACTCCATATTCGATGCCCATGAGGATCTGGTGACTCCATAGAAGGCTCAAGTGCTTGATATGCAGATTTGGTGGTGAACATTTTGCCGGTGAGTTTCAGACGCCGATCGTCAGCCCCTTCACAGAGATTAATTTCCTGCAAGCAAGAAAGAAGGCATGCTAGCTGGGTTGCAGCAGCATTGGTTAGTCTGGACCGAAGACGCAAGTCAAACCTCCTGGACCGAGATGTTAGGCCTAGTAGAATGGGAAAAAAGGGCAGAATGAGTGATTTGAAGAGGGCCATCAGGCAGCCAATGATCAAACTAAAAAGAGGTGGAGGCGCCATTTCGGACATTAACATAGGTGATAGAGCGGTAAGTATTGAGCTCATCAATGATGATCCGTCCTGAGCTACAAGGGACAGGTGGCCAGGCGCCTCGTTGCATGGAAGGACCATGATGACCCATCTACTGGGGATTTCTCATATAGCCTTGATCCTAACTCACACCTTCAAGATATCATTTGGCACAACACAGTGCCATATTGCCGCACCAACGTGTTCAAGGATATATCGGTGGTGGGAGGCGGGTTATACCAAAACCAGAGCCCTTCTTGGGTACTATTCCAAACTAGGGTCGGCACAAAGGATGAGCTCGACCTCACATACTCGGTCTCTAATGATGCTCCTTACACACTATTATTGATTGGCTATACCGGCAATTTGAGTTTCCAGAGTTGTAACAAGACATTGTCATGGACAGTCCATGATCAGGCGCCCACTGGCTGCGACTTCTATGCCTTATGTGGCCCGTTCGGCTACTGTGACTTCACGGAGAAGCTCCCAATATGTAGGTGCTTCGATGGGTTTGAGCCTATTGATAATTTCAACTCTTCAAGAGGATGCCAGAGAAAGGAAGTGCTAAAATGCCAAGAAGAGAATCATTTCGTGACCTTACCTGGGATGAAGGTTCCCGACAAGTTCTTGCACATTAGGAATAGAAGCTAGTCCAGTGCGCAGCTGAGTGCAGAAGAAATTGCTCATGTATCGCGTATGCCTACGCTGACATGAGCGGTGCTGGCATTATGAGTGACAAGTCGAGGTGTTTGGTTTGGTCTGGGGATCTAGTTGATATGAGGAAGGACAACTCTGGTGAGAATTTGTACCTCCGGCTTGCTGATGCCAATTCTCTAGGTATACGCACTCTCTTGTTCAAATTATTTGCTGCTCTGTATGTTGTGCAATGGCCATTCTAAATGAAAATTAAGACTTGAATTGCCCTGTCATGAAAGAAACAATGGCGTCATTAGCAAATATTTAGAATACATTTCTATAAAAAGACAGGTCACTTCGGCAAATAGTAAACAAATCATGTGAACTTGCCCATACACGATCTCTGTTACTCTTTCCTTCCCATTATATAGAAATGAGTATGATTCTAAAAATCAAATTTATGGACTTTAGAGAGTGCCAATGCCACTATAATACAATATAAATCACGTTGATACTCTCCGAAACTTAGTTATGTTTGAAACACCAAATATGTGTAAAAGCTTGTGCGAGACAATATCAACCAACAACAATACCAAAAGGCTAACAGTAATGCTGGTGGTGTTACAGTTTGGGTGTATCTAGGTTTCTTGGTAAAAAAAGGATACCTGATCGTCTAAGATAAAGTGTTCATAGATTGATCATTTTAGGTGTGGAATGTTCACAAATCAGTCACAGTATCCTATATTACACTGTGAAAGATAAGTCACAATATTGGAGTAATGCTTTATGACATGCATCAAATCTAATGGGATACATTTTCGCATGCAGCTCAAAATAAGAAGGATATAGAAAAGATTTTACCCCCGATTATAGCATGTTTGCTGCTCTCAGGCACAGCCCTTGTCTGGAGATGCAAATACAGATGTACAATAAACTTAACCCTATGTTTTCCAACATGCAACATTGTGGTGTAAATGTAAGAGAGGAGCTGCACTGATGTTTCTAACAGCAGAAAAACGGCACAAAAAGGAAGCCCAGAAGAGAATGATGCTAGAATACTTGCGTTCTACTGATGAAACTGGGGACATGAATATAGAATTCCCATTTTATAGCTTCGAAGACATTGTTGTGGCAACAGATAATTTTTCTGATTCCAATATGCTTGGAAAGGGAGGTTTTGGCAAAGTTTACAAGGTACAAAGCCAAAAATTGTCACTTGATATCTACAAAGATAGAAAATTATAAGATTAATTAATTGTTGTCTAATCATGTAATGGGAAAATCAAGCAGGGATTGTTGGATGGTACAAAGGAAGTAGCCATCAAGAGACTTAGTAAGGGCTCTGGACAAGGCATTGAAGAGTTCAGAAATAAAGTGGTCTTGATTGCAAAATTGCAGCACAAGAACCTAGTTAAGCTTCTTGGCTGCTCTATTCACGAAGTTGAGAAGTTGTTGGTTTATGAATACTTGCCCAACAAAATCTTAGATTACTTCATCTTTGGTAATTGAACTAATATTTAAAGTTCTTACACTCTGAAAATAATTAATAAAAATAAACATGCACATATATGCCTTGTTGTATGACTTGTTCACATTCCTATTATTAGTCTCAACAAGAAAGCCATTGTTTCAGTGGCCCACAAGGTGCAAGATAATCCAAGGGATAGCTAGAGGAATTCTTTATCTCCATCAAGACTCAAGACTAACAATAATTCATAGAGATCTCAAAGCAAGTAACATTTTGTTAGAGAAGAGATGATGCCTAAGATATCAGATTTCGGTATGGCCAGGATATTATGCGGTGATCAGCACCATGCCAATACTAATCGAGTTGTTGGGACATAGTAAGTAACCCTTTCACTATCAAATTTCAGAGTTATTTGGTTGCACATTTTGAATTATGCATATCTCATGCACCGGTGACTCATTCACACAGTGGTTACATGTCCCCTGAATATGCAATGGAAGGTGTATTTTCAGACACCTACAGCTTTGGTGTTCTTTTGTTGGAGATTGTGAGTGGATTAAAGATCAGCTCACCACATCTTATCTCGGATTTTCCAAACCTTATAGTATATGTAAGAACTGGGTGATGTTCCCTATCCAGTTACCTATGAAAAATGTATTACTTGCTAAGAAAATTATCTCTATTTAGGCATGGAACTTATGGAAGGATGGGAAAACAGAAGATTTGGTAGACTCATTTGTTAAAGACAATTATCTACTCAATGAAGTTTCACGATGCATCCACATAGAACTCTTGTGTGTTCAAGATAGTCAGGACTGTAGGCCACTCATGTCAGAAGTTTTGTCCATGCTGGAGAACAAAACCATTCAGCTCCCAATACCAATGGAACCTGTGTATTTTGCACGTCGGGATGCTGAGCGCGGAAGAGTCTGCAACAACAGGGCACAGTCATTGAATATCATGAGTTTCACGGAGATAGAAGGACGCTAGGTGTTGACTGTACAGGGATAGCTGAATTTCAGAGTATTTCTCTGCCTTTGAACTTATTTACATGCAAAACACTAGGTTCAAGTTGACGGTATGTGAAAAAGGAAGTTACTGCGTCTTATTCATTGGATATTGGTGGTATTGATATCAACATTGCCTCATTTCAGACTGGTATTAGTATTGCTACTCCAGAAGAGGTTGCTTTCTCTTAAAAAAACGAAAGTTGCGGAGGGAGACTGCCCCTACAGTGCTTCATTAAGAGAAGAGAAGTTCTCACGCAGCTCTCGAAAAACCTCGAACCCTGGCCCTACCCGTATACAGCGGCACCGCATCCCCGTGAAACGGGACGACCACAGACCTGTACTTTGAAGTAGGACCGACGAGGGGGTTTTTTGTGGAAAATCATACGTCCGAACGGTTCCCTGGTGGCCTCCCAACCGGGAGTGCTCACCAACTGGGCGTAGCCCAGTTCCCAGGTTGCTTTATCTTCGGTTACTCTGTTATCTACCGCCCAGTTCCCAGGTTGCTTTATCTTCGGTTACTCTGTTATCTACCAGATTCATAACATCACCCCCCCCCCCCCCCCCCCGCGCCCCCCACACCCTACCTTGTTCTGGGTCAGTATATTTTTCAATAACGCTAGTAAATTGGCACGTGCTCCACCTTGTTTGGTTATTTCAGTGGACTAGAAGAATCAAACACACAAAGTTGAGACAAAATAAACTGTAACATGTTCAGAGCTGCTTTCAGCATTGTTGGACACTACAATCTAATCAGGGCTTCAGGGAACATGGCCAGATTAGAGAGAACCAATGGAGTAGTAGTACATGTCCTCATGATTGCGACCATGCACGACGAGCACGGCGTCGTATCGCCGTGGGCAGATCGGCAGCAAGGGCTGCCATGGACATCAATCTACACAAGGACGGGAGGAGGCGCGGTAATACCAGACACCCTTCACGAGTTCCTCCTCTCAAAGCCTGTGGCACGGCCCGTAACCTCCGCTGGTACGCCCAGGCTGCTTCGCCTCCACCGCCTCGGCCGACAGCGCCTCCGCCGCCCTTGACCGGCAGCGGCGGTCCGGCGGACGCCGACCAAACTCTCGTTAATGTATCACAGCCCAAAGGGAGGTGACTAACGACTGACGTCTCTTTTTTTCAGTATCCACTTTCCCCACAGGACTAATGGGCCAAATTTCAAAAAAAAGATTAATGGGCACTAAGTGTTCATTTTTACAGGCTGATTTTGCGGCCTTGGAACTTTTTATACAGTTTTTTTTTGCGAGTTTTGGATGCAGTTGTTTGTAGTACCCAGCCCAAAGAGAAGTGATTGACTGAGGTTTTATCCATTTCTCACAAAAAAAAAATCTGACGCTTTATCCAATAGTATCCACTTGGTGAATGTTTCTAAAAAGTTATATAGATTTATGCTAAAAAGGTATAGATTTATAGTAGTTTTTTTCTCTTGTGGCGAGCGCCCTTAACTGCCGCTAAGGGCGTACGCAGCAGTCCGTGCTACCTCGAAGACAGCGTGCTAAAAGCTAGCAAATCAAATGGACTATCTATTAAAGCTAGCTATCTATGTTTTTAATAGTACTTGAGGCCACGCCACACTCACAGCATCTTCTCGACGAGAGTAGTCAGCACGACTTCTATACATGCTCTCTTTCATCCACATAGGATACATGATCAACCAAATAGCTAGCTAAATCAACTTAGTTGGGGACGCCCTAAAAACTGCGATCAGAGGGAGCTCATCAAAGTTTGAGCTTGACCCATTCGCTCTGATCTGTGAGCACCTGCTAGCAACGCAGCCGCCTGCACACGGATGCAAGGCGGGTTACACGTAAACTTGTAAAATAGGCTAAATTTTTACATGTTACTCGCAAACCCATAAAATATTAGCCAATTTACGTCTGTCACTGCAAAAAGGACAACGTGGGAAGGACTCCAAGGAGGAGGAGGGGAAGGAGGAAGAGGATACATCGTCATGCAACCAAGATCCAGTATAGTAGTAACTTTGTTCGATCACATACAGTAGTAACTTTGTTCGATCACTAGTACAGAGTTGAATATTTTTTTTATCGAATACGTAAAAGATTTGCGCATCTTTGTATTTAAGAAGAAGAGTTTTTACATCGTACACGGACGCGTTAGGGGAGAATGATGATTACAATATGCGCAACCTTCCTTTATCATATTACACCTAGCGATTACTCGCGAACTAATTCACCTCGATGGCGCGCCCCCGCCTCTATCCAAAGGTCGGCTATATACTTTATCTTGACGAGGAATTGTGCGCTAGTGGCCGCTTCATTCTGAAATAGTCTTGCATTTCTCTCTTTCCAAAGCTTCCATACCACCAGCGCGAAGAGAGTGTCCGCGCCCTTCCTCTTCTCTCCGTGCCACCTCTGTCTCCAGTCTTCCCACCAGTCCACGACGGAGCCTCCACCGATCTGTGAGGCGTCCACACCAAGCACCGCCAGGATGGTCCACCAGATGTGTCTGAAGAAGGAGCAGGACGTGATGATGTTGGTCTCCGGATCGTGGTCGCAAAGGTGGCACTTGTCGCGTGCATCGAGCCTGTGGCGATGCCTCCTGTCAGCAGTCCAATGCCTCCTCCGGACGGCCAGCCATAGGAAAATCCTGACGCGTAGCAGTGCCCAGGTGCTCCAAACCCGGTTGCACCCACGTGGTGGGTGGACGTGGGCAAGTTCGAGTGGGAATGTGCTCTCCGCACACGCTCTACGGCCGCGGCGGCGGCAACTCTCACTGATGCCATCGCATATGTTAGCCGATCCTTTCTGGAGAAGAGGGATGACCAATCATCGGATGCACAAGCTGACCAATCATCGGATGCAGATGCAGAACCAATGCTACCCTGAATAGGTGAATATTTTTCTTATCCTAGGTGTGTTGAAATGTGTTTGGTATACCCACGGATCGGATGCGATGGCAGGTGCAGCACCCTGTAAGTGAAGCTGGAGGAGTATGTCCCCTGTTGGTTCCATCTCCATACCAAGCGGTTGGCGTTGCCACTTAGGTTCTCAAGCTGGATCAAGTCCCAGAGCCGCCGATATTGTTGTGTTGCTGGGACGGAGATGCCTCCAGTGATTTGGCGCACCCAAGCACGGCCCTGACGGCGACGGTTGTGTGCTGGATGTCCCTGCGGCTGACAAAGCTTAGCAAGTCTGGCGCGATGTGCTTGACCGCCATGCCCTGGATCCTACGACCCGTCCAGAAGGCGGTGGATCGACCGTCTCCGAGGATTGTGTATGTGGACATCTCGAAGAAGCTTTGGACTTCACGGCACACAAATAGCGGCAGCTCGGCCCATGCTCAGCTGTCGTCTGCCTGCTGTAGCCATAGCCATCGCCTTTGCAGCACAATGGAGGAGAGTCGTAGATCCGAGGAGAGTCATAGATCTGATATGCCCAGGCGCCCTAGGTCCGTCAGACGGCAGAAGGTGGGCCATGCCACCATGCATTTGTCCTTGATGCTGCCTTCCTTGCCAGTCCATAGGAATCTCCTACAGATGGCGTTGATCTCTTCGATCACCCGCGGGGGTAGACCGTCGGCAATGATGGTGTAGCTCGGGATAGCACACAACACCGACTTGATCCAGATGAGCCTTCCGCTTCTAATTATGAGGGGGCCGTGGCAAGCCGGCATACACCTGGCGACTGCATCCACTACGAATTGGATCTTGGCCTTGGGCACTTTCTTCACGCTCGGAGGTAGGCCAATGTATGTGATGAGGAATTCCACCACTTGGCAACCCTGAATGGTCTGCAGTTGTTGCGTATTGTCTTCCGGGACGTGGATCAGAGTTATGGAGCACTTCCCCAATTTGTCCTTAGAACAGAGGCGTCGCCGAAGATCTGGAGGATTGTTTTTATTGCGTTCGCCTCGCCCTCGCTCGGGTGCATGAATAGGATCACATCGTCGGCGTAGATGACAAAGTTGAATATGTCCACACTGTTTGGCTGCTCATTGAAGTTTGATATCAATAATTGGATAATTTGGGTACGAGTGGAGGTAGTAGTTTCTCTCTCTTTGGGCGGCTTGTTTCAAGACAGCTCAACTGCCTGGCAACAATCGCTCCTATTTTTAGGCGATTGCTTTCTGATCAATCTAACCGAAAAAAATCGAAAATTGAAGAGGTCCAGGCCTTGTTGCAACAACTTTCCGATCAATCTAATTAACCGACAAAATCGAAAATTGACGAGGCCCAGGCTGCTACTTGTTGCAACAACGGAAACAAAAGGATTTTCCTAGCATGATGTTATTTGTGCACACACGGTGCTGATCTAATTCATACCACGTACACATTCATGAGTTTCAGTTTTCCCCTTTCCGTATTGTCAGTCCTGGAAGCATTGTATGATTTGGGGCTCGACATATATCACCATCTCAGCCATTCAATGCGAGCTCATTGTTAGTTAATAATAAAGATGAATTTATAGGTTCTCATCTTAATGAAAAAAACGCATTAACGGACGTGTTAAAAAATATAGATATAGGAGGGTATATATGATTATGAGCTCAAACAGGCAAAATTAACAGGTATCACCTGAAACCTGAATGAATCTGGAAAATGATCATCACCATCCCATTAACTTGAACGACTTAGCCGTAGCACAAATAATTAAACCAAGTGTCATCATCCATCCATATCCAAACACACACATCATATGGCATATATAACCTTGCCTTTTTGACGACACATATAAGATATATTAAAACTAGCTACTTGCTCATGTTTAGCTAGCTAATGTCTTGGACAACGAATGGAGGGAATAATCGATCACGAGAAAAACTTGTATGTGGAGGCGTTGACGATGATCGACCGCAGGCCACCAATGGGTGCAAACACCGTCAGGAGCACGCCAACTATGATGCAAAACTGCAGGTCATGTAAAAGGCATCCATTTATTGTTAGCACATATATCAACGGTTTATTAAATTGCAAATGGCATAAATAATAATGCACCATCTACATTATATCTAGTCTAGAGGTACGGTAAAACAAGAAAAGAAAAGAAATGATGACTCACCCAGTTGATGAACCAAGAGAGGCTAAACGTCCTTGGCTTCTTAATCTTCAACCACAGAATACAAGGAAGCTGTTTGGTCGTGCAGTGATTTCGATTCAGTCAAAATTATCAAGTACATCAAGAACACGAAGTGCTCTTAGAATGGGTTGAAAAAGAAACATATAGAAAATTCTAAAGGATTTCTCACATAGTAGGTTGTCGGCGCAAATGCAAAACCGCCAAAGAACCCTAGCAACCCCCCAAAGAACGGCACGGCGATGCCAACCAGAGCTGTGAACACTGCACGTACGACAGAAGATGCATGGAGCAACAAATAAATGATGAACATAATACGCCAATTAATAGGTTTTCATGGAAACTAAACTATGCATGTAATCAGATCAGATCAGTTAAAATGTGTTGAATATATAAGTCCTTACCAACATAGAGTGAGCGCCCTATCAAACGGAGAGGCAGGCCTGGCGTGAACCGGAGCTTCTTCACCAGGAACGTCTCGAGCATGTCGAACACGGGCATGGCGTAGATCTATTAATTATAGATGTGTCATCGATCGGTCACAAAGAAGGAATCAAGGTACAGTGCGTAGCTGTGCATATGAGATTTTGGGACCTGGTAGCTGCCGATGACGTGGACGACGACGAAGATGTTGGCAGCGGCGATGAGCCAGCGTGGCTTCTCGAGGGTGATGAGGATGTTGTCGTCGACGGCATTACCGAAGACGTAGTAGCCGACGAACGCGACGGGGAGGTAGCAGATGGCGACGACGATGTAGGCGAGGACGACGCCCTGCCACATGGGCTTCTTGGACGGCTTGTCGGGCGTGGACGGGATGGTGGCCTGGATCTCCAGCACCACGTTGTGTCCCGCGTACGCGAACGCCACGTCCCCCAGCGCGCTCAGGAAGTTGAACGTCTGCCCCGTCGAGGTCGACGCCTTCTTGCTGTAGTCCACGTCCGCGTGCCGTCCCTTGTGCGCCGACGCCGCCCATGCAATCGTCGAGTAGCTGCATTGCAATGTGACCATGATCCGATCCAAGCATTATTCAAGTAATCATTCAAGTAGCTAGTAATGATCGATCAGAATTGAACCTGAGCGACATGATTGCGGCGGCGAGGGAGACGAGTGTGATGGAGTTGAAGTTGGGGAGCTGCGAGAGGAGCAGGTGGATGGAGGCGAAGATCATAATCCAGGAGCTGGTGCGGAGGGGCTTGCAGTCCGGGCCGCAGGCGACGGTATAGCACTTCTCGAGCGACTTGCCGCCGGTGACCATGTAGACGATGCAGACGCCGACCTCGACGATGAGCTGCTGCGGGACGACGATCCAGAGGCCCAGCTTGTCTCCGAACGCGTGCTGGCCCAGCTCGTGGTAGCGGTCGAAGCGCTTCCCCGGGACGCACTCGTGCATCTCGACCATCTGCCACAGCGTGTACAGCGTGATCACCCAGGACAGGAGCATGGCGACCACGCCGGGACCCCTGTTCAATTCATTCGTGCAGATCCATCCATCAAGGCATCACAATGCAAGGCGGCAAATAAATCATCTAGTCTTTTTTGAGATGATGAATGTACGACGCACGTATATACAAGAAGACGAGAGATCATACCATCCGAGCTCTGACATTGCGTAGGGCAGGCTGAGCACGCCGGCGCCGACCATGGCCGTGACGTTGTGGAAGGCGGAGTACCACCACTTGGCGTTCCTGGACGAGGTGATGGGCAGCCAGTCGTCGATGGCCTTCTCCTCCTTCTCCGTCGACATGCTCGAGGGCGGCGCCATCTCGATCTCCGATGGACGACGACACACGCCGCCAAGGGATCGAGGAGAGGGTGAGAGGAGGACGCGGTCAGTTAGTTGGCCGCCAGAGGGAGAATGGGATCTGGAGTAGCTCGGGGAGATCCTCCTCCGTGGATATAGATATAGGATCCCCGTCGCCCCTCTAGCGAGATCACCCACGGACCTACCACTCCGTCGTCTGTAGGTGGACCCTAATTGATGCATGGCCTCCCTAATCAGCGGCAGTAGCAGCTTACCTTACTTTGGATTCTTTGTCCCATTCCTAGTCACGCGGGCGGCAGATCCTTTCCACACAAAACCTGGTCCCGCCGCAACTGAATCGAGCCAGATCCGGGACATCAGGAAGGTATAAGACGAGGGACCTAATTAACGATCGAGCTGCCATGCATGGACGAGGAGGCCGGAGCACGTAGGTACGTGGTGTACGGCCAGGAGATATATTTAAGTTTGCTTATAATGAAAAAACGCGCCCTAAAACAAGACTAGATTCCAACCATGACTCGTCATTTTTATCCGGAACCCAAATTCTACGATCAATCTTTGGAATCAAGACTTTTGTAATCTTTAGGGGATTCAAGTATGCCCAAAAGATTGTTTAACACGTACTCTAGTCTAGAAGAAAAATTCAAAATGCTCCGAATTACGCTCAACTGCTACCATCCAAAAGTATAAGTAGTTTTGTATTTTTTCTAAGTAAAACTATCATAAACTAGAAGAACATAAGTACTCTTAGATTAATTATGAAATATAATTTCGTTCATAGTTTACTTATTTTGAATGGTAAATAACACTACTCTCTTCTATAAATTTGGTTTGGCATAGGATAAAACAATGAAATTTAATTAGTTTATGAATTGTTTCCCTTCGTTAAACATTAGGATCAATTATTTTTTGAAACAGAGCATAAACATTAGCAATCTCAGTTTTTGACGATCTATAAAAGTGAAAGGTCCACGCTTACTCAACGTCCCACAAGGATCTCTTGATTTGAAATTAAATAGAGAAATCATAATCTCAGTAAGGTTTTTGACTGAAAAAGGCGGCCATCAACTTGGCTAAACATCCTAATTTCAGAAATGGAAAGGCCCCTAATTGTCATCATTTTTCTTTTTCTAGTGAATCAGCCATGTAAAACCTTGAAAGGTTTTTACAAATATATCCTCCAAGACAAGACCATGACTTACCACTCCACTCTTCACTGGAAAATCAACAAACGCTAATGGTTTGAGGACGATGTGGAATAGGATGATTATTCCATTTCTTTTTTTTTTTTGTGTGTGTGTGGGGGGGCGGGGCGGTTCTCCCTGTTCTAGTGTAAGGTTGTGAGAGGATAACGATGATGCCCGTTGTACACCTTAAAACGGTTCTAGCGCAGGTCCCACTAGTCAATTGGTGGATTTTTTTATCACACCATGACTTCTCTGCTGCTCTAGCTCAGCCTGTCTGCCTCCGCTGTGTGCGCCCTGCTCACTCCAGCACAGAATCCACCGAGCTTGACCTCCACCTGGTCGTGTTGTGCCCAAGCTCTCTCTCGTGATCCGCCGTCTGAGCTCCCGCAGGTAGTGCTAACCCTCAACCTTGCTCTCCTGCCATCTAAGTCGTCCGCTTGCCGATAGCCGCCACTGCTCGAGCTCGTCTCCTGTCGTCGTCAGAGGCCGTTTGCTCGCTTGTAGTCGCGTCCGCCGATTGCCATCTACTGTGGTTGCCCAAGCGCTGAGTCCACTTCTCATTATTTGCCCATGGTTGCCTGTGCGAGACCTCCGGTCGTTGCCGCCTGAGCCGGTTCTCGGGCCAGAGCCCGGTCCACGACAAAGTAAGTAGAAAAAGGGAGGAAAAGAAAGAGAAGGATGGGAGGAAACAACGTACATGAGGGACAAGCCTGTCCCCTCGTTTTCAAGGGAGGGATGACCATTTTTAAGAATATTCCTAGTATATTCTTTATAACGGATGATCCCATCCTCAACTGTCTCGCTATCTCTTAACCAAATACCTAAAAATGAGAACCTTTCCATATTCCATATCTAGTCATCCCACAAATCAAACACATGCTAAGGCACTATTTGGTGTGGGCGTGTGGTCTACAATCTACGGACTACGTTACGCTAAATATCAATTTCAAGCTCGAAGCAATCCACCGGATGGAGGTCAAAGTAACAGACGCCACAGGGGTCGAGATCCAAAACCACCAAGAAAACTACTGGCACATCAATCTTACTGCCCGGCAAACTACGGCACAGAGGCCAGTTCAGTGCAGTAGTCTTCTCACCCTTCGTCAAATGTCAACTCTACAACATATTGAGATCTCGGTGGTATTGGTTCCCACCATTTGAAAATTCGCTTTCTAATGAGGTGACCTCTCCACTCCCCCAAAAAAACCAGGAACTCAGCCTTCAAGATCAATGGACAATATTGCTCGCCAGAATAGTCCTCGTTATCTTTTAAAAAATGTAGTCCACATCATAACCGGAGACACAAATCAGTGAGAAAACTCCTAAGGCCCCTTTGAGATGCTAATTTTTTTCCAAATCCTGTATTTTTCATGTAAAATAAAATTGGTTCCTATGAAATTTATGTACAATTTCTGTACAAATCTGGTGTTCCAAAGAAACCCTCAGTGTAGTATATATATAAGAAGTTAAAAATTTAAGGCGGCTTTGAAATGCGGGATTTTTTTTTTCATGTTTCCTGTTTCCGTGTATGATACCTCTGTGATTCCTATTTTCCAAAGAAATCCTTGTTAGCCCAAGAACCCTACATCACATCAAGATGGTTTTATGTACCAATCACTTTCAATGGAGACGAAACGAGGCTTTGGTCTGCACTCCACTTGTGATCCAAACCTCGCTCTTTTGATCCACTGACTCTACCACCCCAGTGAGAGTCGTATTCGATTTGGTGGTCTAGTTTGCTCTCCATATAGTCTATAATATAAATGCTACCTTCTTCACACTTCACAGGCAAACTACAAAGAACAAGGTGCTGATGGATGTGGCCTACCTCTTTGTCCTCATGTTCTTGTTCTTGATCTTGAGTTCTCTCCCCGAATCCAACAACCGACACAATTACAGCCACTCTGTCATGAAGACATACTCGTCTCTGAAGGCGAGGTCTTCGCTCTTGGTTTCTTCTTCCCAAGCAGATCCAGTAAGAATTTATACCTTGGAATTTGGTATTACAACATCCCCAAGCGCACCGTAGTGTGGGTCGCAAACCGTGACAACCCCATCACCACTCCATCAGCGAGGCTCGCCATCACCAACAATCTAACACTCTCGTTGTCCGACTCGAAAGGGCACACTCATTGGGCAACCACAAGCAGTGTCACCATGGGAGGCGCTACAGCCTTCGCCACACTGCTTGACACAGGGAACTTTGTCCTTCAAAGCGGGGCAGACACTATATGGCGAAGCTTTGATCACCCAACCGACACCATCCTTCCAACCATGTTGTTCTTGTTGAGCTATAGGGCACAAGTTGAGATGCGCCTTGTTGCATGGAAGGGCGTTGATGACCCATCTAGCGGGGACATCTCCAGCACCATTGATCCTAACTCCAGCCTTCAGGTCTTCATTTGGAATGGAACTTTGCCATACTTCCGCTCTGCTATCGTTAATGAATTCTCAGTGTACTCCTACGAGAGCAATGCTACCTATGTCTTGTACCAATCGACAGTCAACAAAGGGGACAAGCTCTACTATACATACACAGCCTCTCCCAGCTCACTCTACACACGTGTCTTGCTTGACTACACCGGCAACATGAGGCTCCTAATCTGGAACAACAACACGTTGATATGTAAGGTCGTTTCTGCATCCCCTAGCGGCTGTGATCTATATGCCTCATGTGGCCCATTAGTTACTGCGACCACACAGACACAAGGGTTGCCCCAAAGTGCCAGTGCCTAGATGGATTCGAGCTTGTAGATGGTCTCAACTTTTCAAGAGGATGCCGGAGAAAGGAAGTGCTGAAATGCGGACAAGAAAATCATTTCTTGACCTTGCCTGAAATGAAGATTCCAGACAAGTTTGTGCACATCAGGAACAGAAGCTTCGACCAATGCCAAGATGAGTGCAGCAGAAATTGCTCGTGCTTGGCATATGCCTATGCCTACTTGACTAATGATGGCACCATGGGTGACACATCGAGGTGCTTGCTTTGGACTGGGGTTCTAATTGACATGGGGAGGGCCACCATTGCACCTGAGAACTTATATCTACGGCTCGCAGGGTCTCCTGGTATGAGCACTTCCTAGACACCATATTGCTTTTTAGTTTTTGTTTCTATCTTTCTGTTGTGCCACGAACACTCTAAAAGAATTTCAAATTTTAACAAACTTGGGCCTAGAACCATAGCAACACACCATCTGTTTCATGTCTTACACTCTGCGCTGGTGTTAATGCTACTAACCATATATATTCGGGAAGTACTCTCTGTTTTTTAAAAAAAAAGCATGCCAAATTCAAAGATCATGATTGTAGCAGTAATATGTGTATGACCATATATAATGCTGCCTCGCATATCTTAAAATCACATGTTCATTAGAGATGCTAGAAGGTTTTCACTGTTTGAATGGTAGTTCGGTTTGCAAATAATTACACTCTTTGCAAGTGATGTTTGATGCAATAAATTCTAACAGGATACATACATTTCCATGCAGTTAAAAACAAGAGCTATTTAGCAAAGATTGTACCCCTGGTCATTACATTACTGCTGCTAATCGCAACCATGGCTCTTCTCTGGATATATAAATACCGAGGTACAAAGAATAAGAGGCCTGTTCTCCAAATGAAAAATAATGTGTTATTGTTGAGAAAAAAAAAATCATTTGATGTTGTATCACAGGTAAAAGGCAACAGAAGGAAATCCAAAAGAGAGAGATGCTAGAATACTTGAGGTCTGCAGATGAAGATGGGGACAAAACTATAGAGTTCCCTTATATTAGCTTCGAAGACATTGTCCAAGCAACGGGCAATTTCTCAGAGTCCAATTTGCTTGGAGAGGGAGGTTTTGGAAAAGTTTACAAGGTACTAACTAAAATATTTTACATTAATAATGACAGTGACTAGAACAATTTTCTGATTCTGAATGATGAAATCAAGTAGGGAGTGTTGGAAGGTGACAAGGAAGTAGCCATCAAGAGACTAGGTAAGGGTTCTGGGCAAGGCACAGAGGAATTCAGAAATGAAGTAGTCTTGATTGCAAAACTGCAGCACAGGAACCTAGTTAAGCTTCTTGGTTGTTGTATTCATGAAGATGAGAAGTTGTTGGTATACGAATATTTATCTAACAAAAGCTTGGATTACTTCATCTTTGGTACAACTGATTTCCAACATTTCATACTCTGATGAACACTTCAATAACCAAACAAATAATATGTCCAGCACATGCCTCATTTGACTCTCTTATTTCAGACTCTGAAAGGAAAAGGATGCTTCAGTGGCCAACAAGTCATAAGATAATTCAAGAGGTAGCCAGAGGGATTCTTTACCTCCATCGGGATTCAAGGCTAACAGTAATTCATAGAGATCTCAAAGCAAGCAACATTTTGTTAGATAAAGATATGATCCCTAAGATATCAGATTTTGGTATGGCTAAGATATTCTGTGGCGATCAGCACCAAGCAAATACTAATTGGGTTGTTGGGACATAGTAAGTAACTACTGGACTATAAAATTCTCCACATGGAATTTATCTAGCTGCATCTACTCATATTGCATAGACCTTATGTTGGTAAAATTGTCCATTGGCAGTGGTTACATGTCACCTGAATATGCATCGGAAGGTGCATTTTCTGTCAAGTCTGACACCTATAGCTTTGGTGTTCTACTATTAGAGATTGTGAGTGGCTTAAAAATCAGCTCACCACATCTTGTCATCGGTTTTCCTAATCTTATAGTCTATGTAAGTATGGGAGATGCTTTGAATCTAGTACTAGAACTACTCACCAAAAATATGTTAACTGAGAAAAATCCTATCTGTTCAGGCATGGAACCTATGGAAGGATGGCAAAACAGAAATTTTGGTGGACTCGTCTGTTAAGGAGAATTGTCCCCTAGATGAAGTTTCACGATTCATCCACATAGGACTATTGTGTGTTCAAGACAATCCAGACTGTCGGCCACTCATGTCAGCAGTTGTGTCTACGTTAGAGAACAAAACCACACAGCTCCCCACCCCCACGCAACCTATGTGTTTTGCACGTAGGGATGTCGAACCTGGAAGCAGCAGCGAACCTGGAAGCAGCAGCGACAAGAAGGTACTTTCCTCCAATAATATGGGCTTCACAGAGATCGAAGCCCGTTAAAGGTTCATGGCGATTGGTGACTTTTGTTCTACCTGAATTTCAGCAGTTTGTAATAGTTAAATCTTTGCTTGAGTGTTACATGGATAAGTTATCAGCATATGTGTCTTATCCGTCTTATTACATGGAAAACACTACATTTGAGTTGAGTACATGAGAAAACAAGAAATAACTATGAATGACACATTAGGAACTGATGATATTTATATCAAGCCTCACTTCAGACAAGGTATGTACCAGATTCTTAAGATGCTTTTTTATTGGGATTTTATCCCACCATGTTGTGAGTTGTGAGTCCACATATATTTTTCAATGACGCTAGTTACTTGCATACATTATCATAGACTCATAGTTTGCATGAGCTCTGCTCCTTGGTCTATTTTCTTGGTTACCTCAGGAGACTAGTATATAGAACTAATAAGCCCCGAATAGCAACATATTCATAGTTGTTTTCAGCAGTGTCGGGATGGATAATTGGACAGTAGAACCAAATCTGGGGACATACTGTAGAAATTGACCGGTTTCTCTGCAGAAGTAGCAGAACAGAGAACCAGAGTAGTATTAGTACCTATAGCCTTGTGGTAGCGAGTAGCGTAGCACGGCGTATCGACGCCGTGGGGAGATCAGTCGCCGAGGGCCGGAAGGTGGCGGGCTGAAGACACCCCTCTGTCTGGAGCCTGCCGGCGGCGTCAGGAGGTGCGGCTGAGCCCCTTCGCTGTATCTTGGGGCGCGGCTGCGACTCCTCCGTCCGTCTGGGCCCGCAATCCCGGCCGTTTCGCCCCCGCCGCCAAAAGCCACCTCCGCAACCAGACTACCGGAACCTCGGCCCTCAACGCCTCGACGGACGCCGACGAGGCGACAACACAGAGGGGGGGCCGCCTGCGCGTGCGCGGGGAAAGTGAGTGGTCTTCTAAGCGCAACAGGGCCCAATAGGCTGGAGTGCGTATGGCCCAGATTTATGCCCTGTCAGGCCCACGACTTGACAATCGGCCTCCAAATACCCTACACAAGTTTTTTCTAAAAAAAACCCTACAGAAGCCGTAAAGTCCATACCAAACGCACCCTTATACGGTTATACCAGTATGTGTCAAAAAATACACACACAACCAGTATAAATAAAGCCAAAAAATGACAACTGTGTCATTCCACCTTGTGTTCATGATCTGTTGGCCAAGTATTGGGCCCCAGTCTGAGTAATGGAAATTCCCTCATGTAAAATAAAAAAAAAACCAATGGTAACATTACAACCAAAAAACCATAGCAACATTACCAGTTATATAATACGTACATTCCTTCATACAGGGGAGGGCCAGGCAGCTACTTGCCTACCTCCCCCACAGCTTTTACAGGTACTCGGGCAAGTCCATATTTCACAAGCTTAATAATTTTGAAAAGCCTGAGCTGCCTACTTGCGTGCTGCTAGAATCGGCATCCGGGTCCTTGAGCTCGCTGAAACAGAGCTCTGCCATGAGGATGGCTTCACCTTGCCTGCCATCAGTGCGGTAGCTGCGCCAGCTTTTATGTTCCGCCTCTTCAGCACGAGATCGAGCTTACCCTTTGAGGCTGAGCTTGATGACTCAGGGAAGATGGAGGCAGCTTTGATCGCTGCTCGCTTGTCTTTTCTGCTCTTCTCAAATTTTGACGCAAACTTCACAGAAGCAGCCGCGGTGGCATCTTCTGCAGAGGGAGGCAAGAGCCGCACTCCGAGGCCCATCTTTCTTGCAGACTTCTTCTCCTCAGCAACTCTCTTTTTTTGGCCCTACATAAAAACACAAACAGGTGGATAAGAAATGTGGTGATTGCATGGCCTATGGTGGGAATAGTTGATAATTTATAGGAATTCATTGGATGACCCTAAGACGGTCGCGCAGTGCTCTGTTCAGAGCATAATCATCAGAGTGCCGGCTATCAGAGAGTCGTTGAAGGCGAACTAAAACTGGTTCAGCTTCTTTTTTCTTTCGAAGATCCTCTTCCTGGTGTTCAAGCCGATACATAGGATCTGCGAGCTTGTCTCGATCTGAGGAAACATCCATAAATAAACTTCATGCATTTTAAACAAAGGGTGTCTCGTGGAATAAAATAAATCTTTATAGGGTTGAACCTTCATCTGCTGGCAGCAGCAATGTCTCTGCGTCCTCAACATCAAAATCTTCTGTCTTCTTCTGGGCCCCACTGATTATGACATATTCAGTATTTTTTGGGTCTGTCTGTATGACAATTTCATGCTTGCAGCAGGGTGATTTCATGGTGAAGCTCCATATCTGTCAAAAAGACATTTGGTGAAACAATGTCAGAAGAGTATAGGGAGATAGTAGGTTGAATCACTATCTTCAACTTTGTAAAAATGAAATAGGTCAAACAACAATACAATGAACTAAAGAAGCCTACATCAAGGATAATATGGTTTTATCTAATGACACGAAACAACATTGTTTACAAATTGGTCATCAACCATTTGTTTAGAATAAAAATAAAATTGAATATCCATCAGTACTAGGTTTACTGGTTGCAACTCCTGAAGAAAACAACCATAATAATTTTGCAAACACATTCTAATCAATGATCACTGATTGGTAGCAGATTTTAGGTCTGACTTTATTAATTATAATTCAAAACTTAAAAGAGGCATCCAGAAAAGAAAAGATATGGTGGCCCATTTTGCTTAATAGTGATTCAGGTAACGCCGAATTCTATATTCCTATTGCATACATATTAATGTAACAAATGTTATTTTTCAATTCATGAACTAATAAAATGCATTCTAAGGCAAGCACAAGTTATGAGACACATCACACAGATATTGATCGATTCTTGGCTGGAGCTAAACCAATATACAGGGGGTTGATAAGTAAATACTTAGGCTGAATTTAGTCTATGACAAAGGAAATTCAGCAGATTTATCACAATCAGCAAATACCAATCAAATGAAAAGAAAATGAAAATTCCTCTTATGTTGTGCATAGCAATGTAAGTAAAAGTTGTCTAGTAATCAGTCATGTACCTTGGTAGAGTAATAATTCCCAACTTGTTTCTTCTCAGCATTAAATCTTACTCCCTTGGCTATCATGGAGTTGCATCCACCACACCAAATGTTAAAAGGCATCTCAAATCTGCATGATCAACCAAAGTGTATAAACCAATGGATGGAAAAAGACTAGAATAATGGTTTTGCCAAAGATATAACTAATCCCATGCAAATAAGCAAAATCAATAGTGATGTGAGTAATGTTTACTTTAAATATCAGCCACTTTACAGTTTAAATAATTCAATGAACACATCTGTGGTAAATCTGGCACCATTCAGAGGTACCATTTCTTTCAGCAAAGGCAATCTGATAAATTGCATCAAATTCAAGGCACAAGCACATAAAAGTAGGATCAATCTGCCAAACTGTTGTTAAAGGACGTGTCATGCTTCAAAAGGTAATCAACCAATGACATAGGAAAGGATTAGGAAGAACCCTCCTGAACTTGTTGGCATAAGTGTTCCAGTTCCAGCTATATACATGTCAGTCCTCTACTCCCCATTTGTTATTTACAGTATCATTTTCCCCCAATGTTCCACAGTCAAACCCCACCCCACCATCATGCAAACAAACACATGGACATACACAGAAAGGTAACAGCAAATCCACGTGGAGCCTGTGGGGTTCACATAATTGCAAGTAATGCTTCAGAAGAAACAAACCTTATAATAAGGATGCCCTGGTCGAGCTTCCTCGCCCGCTCTCTGAGCGCATGCTGGCCATGGAACTTGTTCAACCCACCCTGGTCATCAAGCACGAACAGCAGTACGAATCAGCTGCCACAACACATAATAAACCAAAACGAATAGGCCACACGAAGCTTCATCGACGGAGATACATACCTTCTTGGGGCTCCATTCCGGCGGGTAGTAGAAGTTATCCGCTCTCGCCGCGGCCAGCGACGACTGCACAGAACCAAAACAACCAATCCGTCAAACAATCGAACCACCAGCCAATAACAAATCATGCCCCTGACCGGCATGGATTGTCCACCAGATTCAGGACAGGTGTGGACGAAAATTCCGAGGGAGGCCCCGAGATTTGGGAAAGGGGAAGGAGAGGGAAGCTGCTAGGGTTAGATCCCCAACTTACCATGTTGCCTCCTGGGTGGGAGAAGCGGAGAACGAGATCGGCGAAGACGCCAAGTTTCCGGCGGCGGTGGAGATGGCGACCGAGGCGAGCACGGCGTCGAACCGGGAGACCGGCGGGCGAGGACCGTGAAGGCGTGCAGCGTCGGGAAGAGGGGCGGCGAGCCGGCGACTGTTTGACTCTCCTGGCCGTCTGTTCGGTTCGAGGGACGGAGGACGAAAGGACGGTTCGCGTTGGTCACGCGGCTGCGACTCGGGCAACCGGGCCCGCAACCTTTTTCTCCTCGAGCTAAACAAGGCCGCCTCCGCAACCACTCCTCCAAAGCCCAATAGCAAATTTGTGCACTGTCAGGCCCACGCTTTCAGCATCGGCATCGGCCCATTTTGCTGGCTTCTTGCTGGACGGACCGCTGCCTCAAACGCTACGGCTAGGATTCAGTGGCAGGCGAGCCCAACTAAGGAATGGGTGTGCCCCCGCTGTAACGAGAAAGAAGCCGATTGAAATTTGCTATTGAATTGCACTGAATAATTTCCCTTTTGATCAGTGCTTGCAGCTGGAATAAAGCCACAAGAGCGAGTGCTTCATGATACAGTAATTCAGAAGTGTATGATGAGGCGATGCTGAAATCTGCCTTCGATTCTGGCAGTTGAAGACCGGCGGCCTGATTTCGTCTCCGGACTGGAGTTCTCGTGCACCTGTCGTTTCCAGTCAGCCGCCGGTGCCGTTGTAGATACCGGTGTGGCATTGGCACGATCAGCCATAACTCACCTCTGGCGATGCTGAATTGCTGACCGCTGAATGATGATCAGCTCTGGTCCTCGGCTTCGGCCCCTAACTCCGGTTCCCACTTCCCAGGATTTGGGATGCGTTGCGTTTGTGCCTAACAAAGTTCCAGGTAGCAGCGAGTGCTCAGCACCTGCGTCATTGCCATCAGTCCTTGACTTGATGTTTCTAGATTTCAAAAGTCACTTGCTTTGAAATTTCTGCCACGCTAATCTCAAGTTTTGTGACGGAAGCTGTGTAGACTCTTACGGTCTTACGTGCCTGTTAGCGTCCGAAAAATCGCAGCAGACCTTTCCAGTCCTTCGTTTCACCCAGTCCCAAACACGCAATGAAGACAAAAGTTCTTTTGATTGCGTTAAAAAAACAAAAGTTCTTTTGACGTTAACTGCTCTACATCTATATACACACAACTACAACTCCCACTGCCGAGGCAGAACAAGGGCCTAAAATGGCCACGGCCTGCTTTCCCGTTCTCATCCTCCTGTTCTTGAGTTCGTTCTGCAAATCCGAAGACCACCTGTCACAAGCAAAGTCGCTCTCCCCTGGAGAAACACTCATCTCCGACGGAGGAGCCTTTGCTCTTGGCTTCTTCTCGCTGGCAAACTCCAACAACAACTTGTACATCGGGATCTGGTACCACGACATCCCTGTGCGCACCGTAGTGTGGGTCGCCAACCGCGACAGCCCAGTCACCACGCCTTCATCTGCCAAGCTTGTCATCACCAACAGCTCAGAGCTGGCGTTGCTGGACTCCAACGGCCGCTTCATTTGGACAAACAACGTGACTGGTACTGGTGACGCTGGAGCTGTGGCGGTATTACTCGACTCGGGGAACCTTGTGCTCCGTTCCTCCAATGGCACAGAGATATGGCAGAGCTTTGATCACCCGACTGACACCATTCTTCCAACAATGAGGCTGTTGTTAAGCTACAAGGATCGAGTGACCACCAATCTCTCTGCTTGGAAAGGGCCTGACGATCCATCAACTGGGGACTTCTCCTGCAGTGTCGATCCCAGCTCCGATCTTCAGATCTTCATTTGGCGTGGAAGGCAGCCATACTACCGCACCACCGTGCTTGACGGTATCTCCGTGTCTGGCGACACAAGTCGAAGCAACACCAACTTTATCATGTACAAAACCGTTGTCAACACAGGGGACATCTTCTACTTCATGTACACAGTCTCCGACGGCGCACCATACACACGAGTAATGCTTGACCACACCGGCAGGTTGAGGATCCTGACATGGAGCAACAGCACATTGTCCTGGACAGTCATCTCAGAGTCCCCTGGGGATTGCAATCTCTACGCCGCTTGTGGCCCGTTCAGTTACTGTGACAACACAGGGGTTGCTCCAGCGTGCCGATGCCCTGATGGGTTTGAGCCTCTTGACAGTCTCAACTTTTCAAGAGGATGCCAGAGAAAGGAAGCCCTGAAATGTGGGAACGGAAATCATTTTGTGACCTTGACCAAGGTGAAGGTTCCTGACAAGTTCCTGGATGTGGGGAACAGAAGCTTTGACCAGTGCGCAGCTGAGTGCAGCAGGAACTGCTCTTGCACGGCGTATGCCTTCGCCAACTTGAGCAGTTCTGGCACCATGGGTAGCACATCTAGGTGCTTGGTCTGGACTGTGGATCTCGTTGACATGGGTAGGGCAGCACTTGCAGCTCAGAGCTTGTACCTCCGGCTCGCCAAGTCTTCACCTGGTATGCACTATCCAATCACCACATTTCTTTGATCCTGCAATGACATTTAGAAACTATACCGACAACAGTGTAAGCACATAGTAAATCATTAGAACAGAACTTGTAATTATGACTCATAGCTTGCCCTGACACCAATCACATGATAATCTCAATGCTTTTAAACTCATGATTGCGGGTAACAGCTTTAATAGTCGTAACAGTAAATCAACGTATAAGCGTATGTGATATGACATCCACATATCAAAACCCCAGGAGTAATGTTGGAGGTGTTACCATTTGAGTGGTAGAAAAAAATATTTAAACTGTGGAGGTGCCAGTGTTCACAATCAGTTTGTTTGTGTGTGCAGTTCAAAAGAAAAGGAATTTAACAATGATTTTACTCTTGACCATACCAAGCCTGGTGCTGCTCTCATTCATAGCCCTTTTCTGGGCACACAAATACAGAGGTAAAAATGACAAGTTTCTCCAACATGCTACATTGTGCCCTAAGTGTTGATAACAAGAACCCTTTGATTTTTCTACTTGCAGGCAAACGGCAAAAGAAGGAAGCTCAGAAGAGAATGATGATAGAATATTTGGAGTCGACAGATGAATCTGGAGAGAAAAATATAGAATTCCCATTTATTAATTTTAATGACATTATTGCTGCCACAGACAATTTCTCTGACTCTAATATGCTTGGGAAAGGAGGATTTGGTAATGTTTACAGGGTAAGAGTTCCAAAAGAATTTTCCTTTTTCCATGAAACTCACAGTGAAAAAACAAAATACTATTCAGTTACCTCATTTGGAATGATCAAAACGTCCAGGGAAAGTTGGAAGGTGGCAAGGAAGTAGCCATCAAGAGACTTAGTAAGGGTTCTGGGCAAGGCACAGAGGAGTTCAGAAATGAAGTGGCCTTGATCGCAAAACTGCAACACAAGAACCTAGTTAAGCTTCTTGGTTGTTGTATTCATGAAGATGAGAAATTATTGGTTTATGAATACTTGCCCAACAAAAGCTTGGATTCCTTCCTTTTTGGTAAATTCAAGTATCATAGTTATGACTCTGCAAGCAAATACAGTTCTATATATGCATTATGATAATGCCTCATTTCGTGCTGTTGTTATCAGACTCTGCGAGAAAGAAAATGCTTGAGTGGCCAACAAGGTTCAAGATAATCCAAGGGATAGCTAGAGGAATAATGTATCTCCATCAGGACTCAAGACTAAGAATAATCCATAGAGATCTAAAAGCCAGCAACATCTTGTTAGATAAGGAGATGAGCCCCAAGATATCAGATTTTGGTATGGCTAGGATATTCAATGGTGATCAGCTTCAAGCTAATACTAACAGAGTTGTTGGGACCTAGTAAGTTAATCCTGCATTGCTGATTATTCATATTGAATTTATATGCCTGCACTTTGTCAAACTATGCTGACTTTATAGGTGAAACCATTTGCACAGTGGTTACATGTCACCTGAATATGCAATGGAAGGTGCCTTTTCAGTCAAATCGGACACCTATAGCTTTGGCGTTCTATTGCTGGAGATTGTAAGTGGATTCGGGATCAGGTCAACAAACATTAGCATGGATTTTCCTGACCTGATCTCATATGTAAGTACCAAAATGCATAAAATTCAGGGTTAAAGAGACAACAGATGTGACCTCACTAGTGATTTTCTCTCTGTTTAGGCATGGAACTTGTGGAAAGATGGAAAAATAGAGAAACTGGTGAACCCTTCAGTTATGGAGAGTTGCTCTCTTGAGGAAGCTTCACGGTGCGTCCATATAGGGCTCTTGTGTGTTCAACACAGTCCAAGTTGCAGGCCCCTCATGTCAGCAGTTGTGTCCATGCTGGAGATCGAAACCATGCACCTCCCAGTACCAATAGAACCTGTGTTTTTTGCACTTAGGGACGGTGAACCTAGAAGAGCCAGTGACAACAGGGTATTGTCTGTGAATGGCATTAGCCTCACGATGCTAGAAGGCCGATAGATGTTACATGTTCAATGACAAATTTTTCTCTGCATGAGTTTTAGCAATTTGCAACACTGTAACAAATCTTTAGATGGACAAGAGAATTCCGGCATAGGTGGCTGTTCTGCATGTGAGCTTATTACATAGAAAACACCTAGTTTGAGTAGAGTGTATGGAAAAAGAAATAGCTGTGAATGATGCATTAAGAATTGATGAAATTTGTATCGACCTGACATACTTAATTTCAGAAAAGGTATTCCTGTTCCACATGAGATTGGTTTTCTCTTCAACTGTTCAGTTGTGCTGTTAGTCTGTTACCCACCAGATTCCAAGAGTTCTATTTTTTAAAATCATATAATAAGATGGCCCTGCTACTGAGTTCGTATATTTTTCAATAACACTAGTTAATTGCATAGCATTATCATAGAGCCACGAGTTTCACCTTGTTTCATTACCTCTGGCTTTGTGGACTGAAGAATTACTGTAAATGCAAAGTTCAGACTAAACTGTAGCATATTCAGGATTTTTTCAGCATTTTTGGACAGTAAGTACAGTCGAATCAGGGAGACTAGCCCGTACAAAGTAACCGCTTTCACGAGAACAGAGAGCCAAGACAGTGGTAGTAGTACCTGGCCTCAGAATGGAGACCGACGTGAGCATAGCGTCGAATCACCGTGGGGAGAGAGTTCGGCGGCAAGCGCGCCCGCGAAGGCGTAAAATGACGTTTCGAAGGACCGTGACTCTTGACTCTCTTCCTGACTTCCTTCCCATAGCAGGCGGCGCAGCTGTGCTCCTCCGCCTCGGCCCCGAACCTCTGGTCCTCCGCCGCTTCGTCACCCCACCGCCGCCTCCGCATACGCAACCGGCAGCGGCGGACGCCGACCAAAGAGACGCACCAAGCCCGTGATTCCGGCCCAAAAGGAAGGTGAACGCGTGCCTTCCTTCAAACTCTAATACCTTGTCAAAAAAACTCTAATGGGCCCTATGCAAACTGTGGCTTTCCCGTGTAGTGCCCTTTCAGGCCCACGGCCTCAAGGATCAGCATAAGCCCATCAAGTTGGTCCATATGATACAACCGCGGAACGGAACGGAACGGCGGAAGGTGCCGGGAGCCGGCACCCCCGCGCTTCGCAGCCCGAACGGAACGGCGGAAGGTGCCGGGAGCCGGCACCCCCGTGCTTCGCAGCCCGTCCCGTCGGTCATGCCTCCGCCGCGGCCACTGCACGCCTCATCTTCCTTCCCTTCACCTAGCCGCCATCCTACTCCATTCCCTCCACCACTACCGCCGGCCATTGGGAGATGGGACCGCCTACCACTGACAATGGCGCCACACGATGTAAGCTTGGAAAGTGTCACACTTGGTGTTGATCAAGTGCAGGAGTAAGCTGGAGGAAGAAAAGGTGTAACCAGTTATGCTATGGCGTAGTTTGTATTTTACGTTTTCATTATGTCTATGACATGTGAGCCCCAGGCCATGGAACTGTAAGCGAGCACATAAGTGCCGCTCCCCTATATCGCGACATTTTATTCAAACACTCAGTAATATCAATGATGCCACGGCTGGGGGTTTGCCCACACCGGCGCCAGGGTTCTACCGTAATCTTGTTCTCACTCACGTTGTCGGTGACCCGCAGCGGCCACGGGTTGTTACATTTGGTAATCGGAGCAGGATTTCTTCAGCTGGAGGGGGGTAGGGGACGAGCCACGCTCGACCTCACCGCCAAGTTATCGGTCCGTCGCAGGGCATCAACCGCGTCGGCCACCACCACCACCACCATCAGCTTGTCGCGGATCCTCACAACCACGACAACAACAACACAGATCGGCGTCATACTTTGCTCTTCAAGTCGGGCCAACGCTTGATTCATGTGGGGATTGCAAACTTGGGACGATAAATCCTCTCGACTGGTCGATTGATCAGTGCTGCCTAGTGCAAGCTCGGTCGATCCCGGGAGTCCGGCGAGGTCATCTGAGTCCACAAACCCTAGCATCAAGCCAATCATTGATTTTTTTCGGCGCGGCGCACAACGATCAACATTGACGACGCTACCTGCACGGTACCTGTTCGACTGGGGGACTACACCAACAATTCGAGCTCAGAGGCGTAGAGCACAGTGAGCACATACCAAATCTCGCTCCTTCTCATACATTTTGCACGCTTGAACTAGAAGCAAGGGTTGCAGGGTGTGTGTTCCTGTGTAAAATTTCGGAGCTTTATCTGTTCTTGCGTTGCGGCGAAGTCAGCAGGAGAGTGTCCATGAACTTGGGGTGCTAGGCTGTTGTCAGTGTGTGCACATCAACTGTCCTAGTGTCAAATCCCTCGGTTCTGCATCACTCTCAGGCGGCGGTGATTGTGCCTAGTAGTGCAACAGGGGAAGATCATATCCAAACCTTCTGCTAGCACCTTGTAGTGGTAACAGCTGGCTCCGAAGAAAAAGCAATCAGTTGTTCCCTCGTCCCAGACAAGGCTCATTCTGGAGACCATGACAAGAACATCAGAGGAAGAGTCTAATCGTTGGGAAAGATTGCAAAAGAATCTGGATGTTATGTTCACACAAATCAATGATATGCACACTATTCAAAAGCAAATGAAAGCACAGATGGACCTCAGATCAAAGGCAATGGAGGAATTTGCCGAAGAGCAACACATTGTTGCCAAGCAAGTGCTAGCCAATGGTGATGCCATCTCCAGAATCACCAGGAGGCAGATGGAGGAAGCTTCCAAGAGTCAACCAGCTCCCAAGTATGATGATGGACCAATCTTTGATGAAGACGATCTCGATTCCATGATCTTTGATGAGCATACATCTTTCCAGAATGTGTTTGCACCAGACCCTAAACAAGATAAAGCTGAGACTTCGCGACAACTCAAGACTGACCACAAAGCTTCAGCTGAGCAAAGTAGAAGAGAAGAGGAGAGAGGTCACTAGGATAGGTTGCCTAAACAGGCCATGCCAAAGATGGATTTTCCATACTTTGATGGTACAGATCCCAATATATGGTTGGATGATTGCAGAGCCTACTTTGATATGTATCAGATACCACCTAGTATGTGGATCACTGCTGCCAGACTTCATTTCAAGGATAATGCTGCTAAGTAGTACCAGGCTTACAAGCAGAAGAACAGATTTACTAGTTGGACACATTTCTGCTCATTGGTAGAGCAACAATTTGGGTCTGATGACTTTAGGTCCTACATGAATGACCTACTGGAGCTCAAGCAAACTGGACTCATGGAAGATTATACCACACAATTCCAGAACTTGCAGTATGGAGTCACCATGCACAACTCTAGCTACGATGATATGTTCTTCACACAGCATTACATTAGGGGGTTAAAGGATGAAATTAGAGGTATGGTAGAAGCTCAGATGCCAACCACGGTGCTCAGAGCTTCAACCTTGGCAAAGGTTTAGCAAAAAGTTTTGGAAAGAAACAGATTCAAATACCCTAGGGGAAACTACCAGAATAGGACATATAGTGGACCCAAACTTGAAGCTAGACAGCAATTGCGATCTTCCCCATTAAGAAAAGATAGGAAGCTCAGGGATTACTGAAGAGCAAATGGGCTCTGTTTCAACTGTGGAGAAAAGTTTATCCCAGGCCATCTAGAGGTCTGGTCCAAGAGACAGAAACCACAAGTTAATGCATTAGCAGTGAATGATTTGGATAGGGAATTAACTGATGAGGTCCTGAATGATTTAGCTGCTGAAGATGTTATACTAGAACAGTTTGGTGAACTTTCCATTAATGCATTATCTGGTCAAGAGGCTATCAGCTGCATCAAAATTATAGCCAAGGTCCAAAATAAGGTGATGTTAATCCTCATTGACAGTGGCAGCACACACAGTTTCATCAGCTCACATTTTGTTGATATGGCACAATTACCTACAGTTCCCTGCCCACCAAGAGCAGTTAAGCTAGCTAATGGACAACCAATGGTGGCTGAGAGAATAGTTTCTCAATTGCAATGCTATTGTCAAGGATAGACTTTCACCACTAATATGATAGTCCTCGACATGCATCCCTATGATGCTATCTTGGGATATGATTGGCTTACTCTCCATAGACCAATGAACTATGGTTGGCAAGCCAAAACCATTGAGTTTCTTGAGCAAGGCAGGAGGGTGAAATTAAAAGGACTTACCACACCACCACAGTAATTATCCACAATATATTCCCAGAAGACCTACAAATGTGTAAAAGGAAATGATGTATGGGCATTTGTCATGGTTGACACCGTGTCACCAGAAACTACAACCAGGACCAAGGGGTCCAAGGATCCAGAGGAAAGCATCCATGACCTCAAGGTGTTGTATAAGGATGTTTTTACTAACCCACAGCTGTTACCCCCACAAAGAACTTATGATCATGCAATACCTACCATCCCTGGAGCTACATCAGTTAACTCCAGACCCTACCATTACTCCCTAATGCACAAGACTGAAATAGAGAGACAGGTCCAGCAGCTGTTACAGGCAGGTCTAATCTCTCATAGTCATAGTTCATATGCATCTCCTGTCCTCTTGGTCAAGAAGAAAGATGGTACATGGAGACTGTGTGTAGACTACAGGAAGCTTAATGATATCACCATCAATAATAGATTTCCAATGCCTATAATAGATGAAATCCTGGATGAACTTGCTGGTGCCAAGATTTTCACTAAATTAGATATGAGGTCAGGCTACCACCAGATCAGAATGTTACCAGAAGATGAACACAAGACTGCTTTCAAGACACATTAGGGCCATTATCAATACAAGGTCATGCCTTTTGGACTTACTAATACACCTGCAACCTTCCAGTGTCTAATGAACCAAATCTTACAGCCATACCTCAAGAAATTTGTACTTGTGTTCCTAGATGACATCCTTATTTATAGTCCAATATGGGCAAATCATCTTATCCATCTGGAACAAGTACTAGAAACTTTGAGAAAGCACCAACTCCACCTCAAGGAATCAAAATGTAGCTTTGCTCAAGAAAGTTTGGAATACCTGGGTCACATAATCTCTGCTCAAGGTGTAGCTATAGACCCCTTCAAGATTGTTGACATGCTCAAGTGGGCACCACCAACTACATTGACTGAGTTGAGGGCATTTCTTGGCCTCACAGGCTACTACAGGAAGTTTTCAAAGGCTATGGACTCATAACCAAGCCACTGACTGCAATACTGAGGTTAAAGAAATTTGCTTGGAACCCATTGGCTCAATCTGCTTTTGAGGCACTTAAGGTAGCCACGACTACAACACCAGTCCTAGCTTTACCCAATTTCCAGGAAACTTTCACAATGGAAACAGATGCATGCCAGGATGGCATAGGGGCAGTTCTCATGCAAATATGTCAACATATTGCCTATCTGAGTAAATCTCTTGGTGAAAAACACAAATCTTTATCAATTTATGAAAAAGAATTCTTGGCCTTAATCATGGCAGTAGAAAAATGGAGACATTATCTGCAAAGGGGACAGTTCATTATTCAGACTGATCACAAGTCATTAGCCTACCTCAAAGACCAGAATCTCCATTCTGACTTGCAAAGAAAGGCAATGACAAGAATGATGGACTTAAACTTCAAAATTGTCTACAAAAAGGGCAAAGAGAACATGGCTGCTGATGCATTGTCTAGAGTGGGACACCTGATGGCAATTCAAGCAGTCTCCACAGTTCAACCAACCTAGGTTACAGAGGTTCTCAACTCTTATGCAACTGACTCCCATGCTCAACAGTTGTTACAACAACTGGCAATATCCATTCCTGACCAGAATGGCTATTCTCTGGATAAGGGTCTCATTTGGCACAATGGCAGAGTCTGGATTGGCCAGAATTCAGCTCTTCAGACAAAAATTATTGCTGCTTGTCACACAAGTGCACTAGGAGGTCATTCAGGTGTAGCTACAACCTACTATAGGATGCAAAAATCTTTCTCATGGAAGGGCATGAAGACTGACATTGAAAACTATATCAAACAGTGCCAAGTATGCCAGCATGCCAAGCATTCCCTGCAACACCCCATGGGTCTCCTTCAACCACTTTCAACCCCTAAAGGTATGTGGTAGGACCTCACCATGGACTTCATTGAAGGTCTTCCCAAGTCAGAGGGATACAGTGTGATTCTTGTGGTAGTTGATAGATTCACAAAAGCTGCTCATTTTATACCACTCAAGCACCCTTACAATGCTGCTACTGTGGCCCATGGACAATATTGTGAAACTTCATGGCATCACTTCTTCCATTATCACAGATAGAGACCCCATCTTTGTCAACCATTTTTGGAAAGAATTGTTCACTGTGTAAAAAGTAACATTGAGTCTCAGTTCTGCTTTCACCCTCAGACAGATGGCCAGTCTGAGAGGGTCAACCAATGCCTGAAAATGTATTTGAGGTGTGCAATCCATGATTCCCCTCAAGCCTGGAAGCAATGGCTCTCCCTAGCAGAACTATGGTACAATTCTTCCCTCCACTCAGCAATTGGCTGCTCTCCTTTCAAAGCTATGTTTGGATATGAACCCAAGCTGGGAGGTGAACCCACAATTCCTACAACTACCTCTGAACTGATTGAGAACAGAGAGCAACACTTGCTGAATCTGAAGGAACAGTTGGCTAGAACTCAGAACAGAATGAAACAAACAGCTGATCCAAAGCGCAAGGACTTCCAATTTCAAGTGGGAGACCAAGTTCTACTAAAGCTCCAGCCATATACACAATCTACTGTGGCAAACATGCCTTATCCTAAGCTGGCCTACAAGTACTTTGGTCCATACACCATTCAGCAGTGCATTGGCCAAGTGGCTTACAAGCTCCAACTCCCTGATCATGCCATGATCCACCTTGTTTTTCACATCTCTCAACTCAAGCCATACACCCCAGACTTCAATCCTGTGTTTGACACATTGCCATCCATCACTGATCTAGACATTGCTAACACAGTACCAAAGCAAATTGTTGATCGCAGGCTGGTACGCAAGGGAAATTCAGCCATCACTCAAGTAAAGCTCCAATGGGTGGGACTACCCGATCATGCAACTACCTGGGAAGATTACTACGTGGTCCGCTGCCGGTTTCCCGAAGCACCAGCGTGGGGACAAGCTGAAATTCAAGGCGGGGGAGGTGTCACACTTGGTGCTGATCAAGTGCAGGAGTAAGCTGGAGGAAGAAAAGGTGTAACCAGTTATGCTATGGCTTAGTTTGTATTTTATGTTTTCATTATGTCTATGACATGTGGGCCTTAGGCCATGGAACTGTAAGCGAGCACATAAGTGCCGCTCCCCTGTATCGTGATATTTTATTTAGACATTCAGTAATATCAACGACGCCAAGGCTGGGTGTTTGCCCACGCCGGCGCCAGGGTTCTACCGTAATCCTGTTCTCACTCACGTCGCCGGTGACCCGCCGCGGCCACGGGTGGTTACAGAAAGCGTCCAGAATCATTGGGACCATCTGCCACTGGCTTCCAATGCTGATGTCGTCGCCCTGCCGACCGCGGCAAGCTACTATCCCTTGGGAGTTTGGAGCTCCACCTGAGGGTAACCTGATTCTCAGCATCTCCCTCTTCCGTCCCGGTTTACTTCTCAACCCACGCTTTCCTTACGCAGACCAGCAGCAGTGCAATTGGGTATCAGCTGTGCAAGTCCTGATGCAATTTCCAGCTAGCTGGAAGTGTCTTTGTAGATTGACGTGGTTCTAGCACGATCACCCATGAGTCAATGCTTTTCTTGGCTTTAATTTTCCGCAATGCTGAATAATCCACTGATGGCTGTGCTAGAATGACAGCTTTGACCTATGAGGCGGAGACCGGAGAGTTTTACATCAGCTATTTTGCCACACGCATCTTGGATTTCTTCAGGCATCCAATCTCCAAACTTGATGTTATCCTATGCTTCTACATTCAGTAAATGTATCCCTTCATCCTCATTATTATGCATCTGAAATCTGAGCTTCAACATACGACAACCGATGGCACTATCCTAGTCTACTTTTTCTTAAGCAAGCTGGATTGTTCCTCCTTTTCCATGTGAATTTGACAACTGACCAGAACAGCATCTAAGTTGGAGGAACAGAAAAGTCTGAGCATCCGTGCGTGCCATTTTCTACTCCTTGGAGTTGAACTGTCCGAGGGTTCACTCTTTGCTGCCATTGTGATATCTCCTTGCTGTGTTCTCCACAACCATACACCAACTTGCCAAGGAAGGCCTAATGGCCATGGCTTACCTCCCCATTTTCATCTTCCTGTTCATGGTTGTCTTATGCCAATCCGATGACAGGCTAACACCTTCAAAGCCACTCTTGCCCAGCGAGGTGCTCATCTCAGGCGGTGGTGTCTTTGCTCTTGGCTTCTTCTCCCTGAAGAACTCTTCAAGATGGTATGTCGGCATATGGTACAACAACATCCCCGAGCGCACATATGTGTGGATTGCCAATCGCGACGACCCAATTACCACCAATATGCCTGGGAAGCTAGTTCTTACCAACAGTTCTGACCTTGTCTTGTTAGACTCCACAGGCCGCACGATCTGGATGACGACAAACAATAGCACCGCAGGAGATGGTGAACCTGCTTCCATCCTGCTCGACACGGGGAACTTGGTTATCCGGTCGCCAAATGGCACTGACCTATGGGAGAGCTTCAATTACCCGACTGATACAGTTGTCCCCAATGTAAATTTTTCACTGAGCGTAGCGTATGGTGCTAAGCGCCTTATTGCCTGGAAGGGGGCTGATGACCCATCTAGCAGTGATTTTTCCTTGGGTGGCGACCCTAGCTCAGATCTCCAGATTGTCGCTTGGAATGGGACACAACCATACTGGAGAAGAGCCGCATGGAGTGGTGAATTGGTACACGGCATATTCCAAAACAGCACAAGCTTCATGATGTACCAAACAATTGTTGATACAGGCAACGGTTATTACCTGCAACTGACTGTGTCTGATGGCTCACCTAGCATACGCTTAACTTTGGATTACACAGGCATGCTCACTTTCAGAAGATGGAACAACAACACGTCTTCGTGGATAATCTTCGACCAGTTCCCCAATCCATCATGTGACCGGTATGCCTCTTGTGGCCCATTTGGCTACTGCGATACCACAGAATCTGTTCCAGCATGCAAGTGCCTTGATGGGTTTGAGCCCAATGGCCCTGATTTTTCCAAAGGATGTCGGAGAAAGGATGAGCTGAAATGCGGTGATGGAGATGGATTTTTAACCTTACCCACCATGAAAACTCCTGATAAGTTCTTATACATCAAGAACAAAAGCTTCGACCAATGCACTGCAGTGTGTAGTCGCAACTGCTCATGCACAGCATATGCTTATGCTAGCCTGCAAAATATTGATGCAACGCTGGATCGATCGAGGTGCTTGGTTTGGATGGGGGAACTTGTCGATACGGAGAAGTTTAATAACGACTTTGGTGAGAACCTGTATCTCCGGATTTCCGGCTCACCTGGTATATACTTTTCCTTGTGCACTTATTCATTTTATAGGCTCATCAATGTTCGTGATGGGTTGCCAATTCACATATGGATTACTAAATATACTGGTGCTACTAAATCATGCTGCAGTGACACTTGCCTTTGATTGATGCTGCCTCAGTCTCAATTCTAGGCAAGACCATCTAGGCATCCAATGTTTTCCCTTGCTGCAGTTGCAAATTGTGTAAGCCGTGCTCTTCAAAAAAAATGAACCACACTAGCCACCGTTTTCACTTTTGTCATTGTATATATGATCGGTTTTGTTGTAGTCCTGTTCAGTATCACCAGCTGAGTCTGCCTATTGTCCATGCAAAAGGTGCCGTGTCTGCCAATTCTCTATTCTACTTGAGGACCATGACACATGTCATTCAATTCATCTGAGTATGAAGATTTACCAATTCATCTAAGTTTTTAATACTCATGTACCTGTATACTACCTGGTGTTAGGGAAACGCCCCAGCCCCCCAGGATGTCTAGACAGTGTATAGTTGCACCACATAATGAGCAGTGAACGTCAAATACCATGACATATTAAAGGAAAGAAAGTCCACGATACCCTCATATATGTATATTGTATATTATTATGATACCCTCATATATTCATCCCATCCCTTCTCTCTATAATGCACCCTCCAGAGGATAAGGGAGTTAGATACCTTTTCTTGCAATTTACACTCTCATACTCTCTTAGCTCCTCTCCTCACACTATCTCCATGCTTGGAGAGCTCTCAGTATTATCGTCTGTTAGGGGTTTTTTTCATTCCCTAAAACCTAGTTTGATGCTTGCAGAAGCACCAGAGCTTCAATTAGTCTCAAATAATCACAAAGGAATAACTCTAGTTTTAGCGTTGGAAATAATTTTAGATTTGGTTAGAATGAAAAAAAATCATGGAAAACTACTTCCACGAATTGTGTGGTGATACATTTGAGTTTTAACAGTGTTATTCTCTTTCTGTACTACATTTGTGCAGGTAGTAAGAAGAAGAGCATTATATTGAAGATTGTACTCCCGATTATGGCTAGTTTGCTTCTTCTAATAACATGTACATGGCTTGTATTCAAGTCAAAAGGTAGGACACTACTTCACTTTCAGAGTGCAGTGTTAATGAGGTACTCATAAAAACGATACTAATATCAATGTGTCCATTCCTGACAGGCAAACACAAAAGCAAGAAAAGTCAGTATACACTGCAGCACTCAGATGCTTCCAACAGGTTTGAGAGCGAAAACTTGGAATTTCCATCAATTGCCTTAGAAGACATCATCGTTGCGACAAACAACTTCTCTGATTATAACCTGCTTGGAAAAGGTGGATTCGGAAAAGTTTACAAGGTAATTAAAAGTTTTTATCTTGATAATTTCAGTAGAAGAAATATTGGTTATCTGGCTCAATCGACAAAGGGTGACCTCATGTAGGCAATGTTGGAAGGTGGCAAGGAAGTAGCTGTCAAAAGGCTCAGTAAAGGTTCTACACAGGGGGTCGTGGAATTTAGAAATGAAGTAGTTCTAATTGCCAAACTGCAGCACAGAAACTTAGTTAAACTTCTTGGTTGTTGCGTTCATGAAGATGAGAAGTTACTGGTATATGAATACTTACCAAACAAAAGCTTGGATGCCTTCCTTTTTGGTACGTTCTAATTTCATTTCACATATTAAAAAACAATTTTAGACTAACTGAAATTGTGACTCACAATACATCATTTTTTCACACCAATCTTGGAAGATGCTGCAAGAAAATCTGTGCTTGATTGGCCATCCCGCTTCAAAATAATTAAAGGTGTAGTACGAGGAATTCTATATCTCCACCAGGATTCAAGATTAACGATAATTCATAGAGATCTCAAAGCAAGCAACATATTGTTGGACACAGAAATGAGTCCCAAGATATCAGATTTCGGTATGGCGAAGATTTTTGGTGGAAATGAGCAACAAGCAAACACTACAAGAGTTGTTGGAACATAGTAAGTAATCTGTCTACAAGATAATGTTTAAACAGATCTATAGTTTACTTGCTTGGAACTTTACAATCTGTAGTTTAACTAATTCAAACTGTACATTCCATTTCTTTTCTGAAATGGTTCAAACAGTGGTTACATGGCTCCTGAATATGCTATGGAAGGCTCATTCTCTGTCAAGTCTGACACCTATAGCTTTGGTGTTCTACTACTGGAGATTGTAAGCGGCTTAAAGATTGGCTCACCCCATCTGATAATGGACTTCCCAAACCTCATTGCCTATGTAAGTACAGAGAAATTCCTGACCATTGAACCACTCAAAAACACTCTTTTGGTGACTTGACCTGAACTCAGTTTCATTGGTTCAGGCATGGAGCTTATGGGAAGATGGAAATGCAAGGGAATTCATGGACTCGTCGATTTTGGAGAGTTGTTCACTTCCAGAAGTTATACGATGTATTCACTTAGGTCTTTTATGCGTCCAAGACAATCCAAATGCGAGGCCACTCATGTCATCCATTGTGTTCATGCTAGAAAATGAAACAGCCCCACTTCCTACCCCAAAGGAACCTGCTTATTTTACTATTAGGAACTATGAAACTGATCAGTCAAATCAATATGTGCAAAGATCACTGAATAACATGAGTATCACAACTCTACAGGGCCGTTAAATTTAGTTTCATTGTTCGTTATTTTGGTAATTTCTTTAATGTGTGCTGCTGTACAAATACACTAGCCGTTCAGGTTTGTACACAGAAATGTTCTATTAAATATGCTGTAACACCATCAGTGGTTTGTATTAATATATTCTGGAGATTGTAAAGTTCACTCTGCTTCTGCATGTCAAATGGAACACGGCTATCTGATCATGTGTGCATCACTCACTAGCCCCTCTGCTATTGCTTTGCCTTGTAAGAATTTCCTGCTTCTTGGGTTTATCTGGCAGTCAATGAGTGTGAAACTCTGAATCGGTGATGACTTGTATCACAAGAAGGTGAAAATTTCTTTGTTCTCTCTGAATTTGCAAGCAACCATCATCGTTTTTACTGCTACACATCTTATTATGAAGAAATGAGTATAGCGTACAGTTCTTTTCTTATAAGCTGATACTAGGATGTGAGTTTACTGCTCTATTGTTACACTGTTTTTATTCATGCTGAATGCCCCTGTTAACAATTCGCCTTGCCCCTGTTAACTACTCGCCTACTGCAGCAATGGGTAGAGAAAGAAAACAGAGGAAGAAAGTCCTATGGGCTCCGCAAGCGACACGTCGCACTGTCATTGTGGCTCCACGCGTGTACGTCCAAGACCTAAAAATATATTTGGGGAAATAACCCCGGTGATATCCAAAAGGATGCATGATGTGTATAGTTTGTAGCTCTAGCTCTAGGATGCGTTTTAGGATAGTGTGTGTTGTGTGCGTATGAATGTGTGTGCGTATGTTTAACCGTGCGTTCAGATACTACAGCACCTTAGCACCTTAGAAGTCTAGGTTCAAAAAAATACAGAGGAAGGAGAGGAAAAGAGCAGTTGGGTTCAAGTTTGCGTGTTTTATAATTTTTTTTTTGAGTGGAGCGTGTTTATCTGGATATTTTGTATGCGCACGCAGGCCGTGGGCTTGGGCTGAAGACGACAATGCATCGACGTATACAAACGGGTTAGCTCTTCTGGGCCTTCTTGCTCGTGACGACGGCAGCCCAACACTCGTAGGAGTCCACGCTTCCTACCATCAGGTGCTGCTAACAGCCCCAACTTCATATACTGATTTTTTTTTTAACTAGCTGAATCACTGGTTCGTTCGCATGGTTTGTAGCTTATTTTAGCCTGTTATGAAAACTCTGAGATCTTAAAGTAATTCTGAGCCTATTTTTTAGAGTAATTCTGAGCCTATTTTTGGGTATTTTCTGAAAGAAAGCTGGGACCGACAGCTATTGCTAACGATTTCCTAATTGCTTTGGTTAGTGCCCCATTTGATCAGAAATTCTTTTCAAAAGACGGTCTCAAAGAAATTTTCCATTTCAACAGTCATGTATTGTAGGTCTTGATCGTGCCGTCGAAGAACTAAGAAAAAAAGCGCTGAATTGTACTTCGGTCCTCCTGCAAGGCTAGGTGGAGTTGAACTGTTCTTGCATATGATTGCATTGTGAGTTCACCGTGTATTGGGTTTACCATTTCACTAGCTCAAGCGTCAAACGGTCAAACCGCAAGTTAGTACATGTATCTTTCAAGTCTCATGCAAAGTGAAAACAAGCTAAAGTCTGAAAAGTGATAAGTCAGTTCATTTTCTTCAAACTTCAAAATTCAGTTAAAGATACAATGCACTGCATCTTTACCACGTCAACACATGCAGAATTGATGTTGCTAACTTTAAGCAATTAACAATATTCACAAAGCATGCATGCATACTCACCCTGAAGTCGACATGAACGTTGCCTACCATCTGAGATGCTACTAGGACTCATGTAGGCTACAAGCATGCCCTTTTGTGATTTGCGGCTCTTCTACATGTTCAAAAAAAATGCATCTGAGTCCAAAAATATCCCCCAATCCCTTATATAATTTGGGGGACAAATATTAAATGCTTCTATCCCCCCTATTATAGAATTGATGGACGATTATCTAATCACAGTAACACAACACACAAAGCCATGGCAAGCAAATTTCTTATCATAAAACATTCTTTAAAAAAAAGATCCAACCCAGGAGGAAATATATAAAAAAACATTATTATCATACAACATTCTTTAAATTATTCCTTTGCTAAAGTTGTATGTTACTCGTATATATATGGTAAGATCAGTATATACAAAACTAGTTTATATGTATGAAACTTAGAAGATAAAGGAGTTGTTTTTGTGGAGATTATTTACATACAAGCGTCTTGCACTAATGCAGTAATTCGACGTATCATATCATGCTGGAGTTTTCTTGCGAGTTAGTTCTCCATACCGAAATGAAGGGAACTACTCGTATTTGGTTGGGTAGCATTAATTACCATTTTATTAGAAAATTGATAATCGGTAGTATAGCTTACTTAGTATAGATGTGATATACTACAAGACCAAAAGCGCAAACTTGTGCATTAGAAGACGTATACTCTTAGATCAATTAATATGCATTTGTGCAGTACGTGTCCACATCATGATATAATAATGCAGCAGAATATATATGCCTATGTATAAGTTAAGCACGCTGATATCCACTACGGAATTGGAATAATTTAACCTCAGAAGGCACATCTGCACAAATTCTTGAAGTTGATACTTATAATATCAAAATATATATGTGGTTTAGATTCAAAAGAGAAGCTAGCGAAAAGCGTGCTCCGATCAATCAAAGAGATGCCACTTTTTATTTGATAGTACAATCAATAGAAACCTGCTACACACTTTGATCCATTCCGTCGTCGTCACTAGTTTAAACTAGAAACCATTACACATCTCTAACAAATTCTTCCAAATTCTTCCACAACTACCCAATGATGCAACCTAACAACCAATCATAATTAGAAGCTGATGACGATCAGTAGAGACCTGTGTCCTCTCAAATATATTAGCTGATCCCTTAGCTTATTCCCTGATGGATAGATAGATGAACCTGGAGAATGAATCCAAGTCTTCAAGGACTCATTCCAAAGGTTCATCTCTAGCTTGCAAGCAGCTCAGTCTGCAATCCTTTTTCATTGCCAGAGCTGCTGCACGCTTAGTACTACAGTTATGAGAGAGATAACCATACCATACACTGCTAGACTAGCTAGACTAATAAGAAACATCGAGATATATATATCATTCAGGCCAGGTCGATCGATCTGTGGTAGCTGGCTAGTTACTCGTTCGCCGTCTCTGATCAGAGCTTTGGCTCTTCGTTCCCAGCCTCTTCTTCTACCTAAAGTTGGCTGCAAATGGAGTACTCCACATGAAGTCGACGGGCACCTCGCTGGCTACCGCGAATGTGCTAGATATCGGGACCAGGCACAGCCCCCGGCCCTTGAGTGATACCTCGCCGGCATGGCTGTCGTCCTTGGACTTGTCAGGACTTGAGCTCTGAAACCAAACGCACGCACGCACGCACGCAGATAAAGCTATCAGCACACTTGAACAGTTGATTCAGTTCAGCAAGTACCATGATCCATCACAATGAAAAGGAGAGCAAGCGTGCATGTAGTTGCACAGACTGGTAATAGCACCTACCTTCAAGTGGGGCACTTGATGATGTCCGTTGTTCTTCAAGTATGGAGCACTAAGGACCTGCAGAGAACAAGGCGCAAACAACACAATGTCAATGCAGCTAGCTCTGGCCGATCGATAGTTCAGTCCCGTTCTGATGATTCATGTGTAGAAAACGTGAGAGCCGGTGCATCAGGCTTCAGATGTGCTATGATTAAAGGTGGGGAATCATGGTAGGCTCGCACACGCACACACACACTTACACCAACTTGGTCGTGGAGGAACTTGATGTACTCGATGGTCTCATGGAGCACCGATGCTGTATCCGTCTGCACGCGCATCGAGAAATAAGCAGGTTTGAGAGATTGTGCATTAGATTTTTGAGTTAGAGATCTCCAAAGGAGGAGCTAGATCGAAAAGGAACATGTCTTTTGCAGGGACGGAAGATGTTAGATGTTGGCAGCACTACATAGTTCCAAGCACTAGCTTTGTTTGTAATATAGTCAGCAGTAGTCATCAAAAAGCTAGCCTCCCTCACCTTTCCAAAAGGAGCGACTAGTTGTTGGAGTGCAGTGACCCTGTCCCCTAGCTTCTCCTTCCTAACCTGCAGAAATGAATTGCATGAACATTATGCACAGCTTCATCAGTTATCTAATGAGGACTATCCGTGGGGTTTAACTTCAATCATGCATGGTCTATAGATATACAACAACATCAATAAATGAGGTGAAGTTCGTTTAAGAAAACCAATGGGTTGGAGCTGGATTCAAGGCGCTGGCGCCGTTCCTAGCTCTTTAGGATATCGCTGTAATTAGGAGCACTACTTACAGCACTACGGTTTTTCTTTTTAGTACAACAACCGAAGCAGCGCCGTTCCAGCCGGCGATTTGTGTAAGTGTTTCGTCCATCAATCCCATGGCATCTCGCCAACATGATTGTTGGAATGTGATTCAAAAACTCTACCTTCCCTTAATGAGATACGTGCTACGCACGTTTTCTGAAAAAAAAGTTTAAGAAAACCAATGCAAGTTGAGCACCGCCATGGGTAAAATAGAGCTAGCTAGCTAGCTAGGTTTCTACTACGTACCTTGAACGTTGGCAACGGCGATGGCGTCTCGATCCTGGATTTCTTCAAGGCCGGCTCGCCGTTTGCCTTCTTCTTGGTGATGATTGAGCTAGCAGACTCTCCTACTCCTTCCAGCGCAGTCTACACAGACATAACCACAACAAGGTTACTTATTATGTCTAGGTCTAGTAGCTAGCAAATGTTGCCGTTGTCTTCAAGTAAAATGTTTGCATTACTAGTTCTTAGATGTATATATATGTATACGGGTATACCTACCTTTAATGCAAGGGTTGCTGTAGTACGCACCGCCGCCGGCGATGATTTGACAGAACGTACGCTGCTAGCTTGGTCAGGCGCCGGCGCCGGCGGCACGCCGAACCCAGCAGCAGAAGGGTTCCAGAACGGGGCGTCGTTGGTGAACTGCAGTGCTTCCCTTGAAGCTCCAGACGGTGCAGACTTCGCCTGGCTCATGCCCATCTGCTGGTACTGATCATACTGCTGCTGGTACCCCGGCAAAGCGTGCGGCTTTGCTGTCGGCTCCATGAGGCTTCTTAGCAGAGACGACTGGAACCCGTAGGGTGAGGTCGGCGACAAGAGCAGCTCGGATCCGAAGCTGGACAGCATCTGCTGCTGGTGGTCCTGCTCTTGGTGATGGTGACCTTGCAGGGCCAGCGCTAGGTTATTGGATGAAGGGTTCATCAGGCTTGCCGTCATGGCGCTCTGCTCAGTTGTTGAGCTCATGTCCTGCCGGTGACCATCTTGCAGAAACCCATGCAAAGTAGTAGAGCCACTGCTCCTGTGTTCGAACGCATGTATACATAGATTTCAGAGCCATGTGATACTATTTGTGCATCATCATATGATAGATACTAGCCATAAATGATATAATTTCTGGCCAATCGATCGAGCCTATGTATATTCTATGAGAATAATATAAGCAGACTTACATATAGGGATGGGTCCAGTCAGTGTAACCAGCAAGAGGCTGCTGCACCACGGCGGTTCCGGCGCCGGCAGCAGGATCCGTGACGCCGGCCGGTTCTTGGAAGGTCACGGAGCTGTTGTTCCCGGGCGACTCCGACGAGGCGGTGGTGGCGGCGCTCTTGGCCTTTGCCCCCTCGGCCGCCAGGTCGTAACTGGCAGCCAGGGCGGACGACCACGTGGTGAACCCGGCCAGCTCCGTCGAGCACGTCGTCGCGGGCACCGCCGTAGTATTCCACCACCCGCCATGAGGGGCAGCGCCGGCGCCGACGCCGTTGTACATGGCCGGAGCGGCATGCAACATCTCTGCGTGATCCCCCATGTCAGCCGATCGATCTGCTGCTCCGTTTCTTGGCTAGCTGATGATAGATGCTGGTGCGCACGCGTGCGAGGGGCGGTTAGCTACTAGAGAGTGTGTGGCGAGTGCTTGCGTAGCTTATTGGGTTGGGCAAGCTTGCAGGGAGGGGAAAGCTGAGCTGAGCAAGCTGATGAGTAGTGGAAAGGATGGGGATGTGTGGGCTGTGTATATATAAACCGTTTGGGAAGAAAGGGGATCGGAGGGGAGAATTTCGGCTGGCTTTCTGACCGGAGCTGCTGCAGCCGAGCTTAACCGGCTGGAGTCGTTAGGCGGTCTTCCGGCATTGCGTCAGATAATTCCGGTGCAACTGATCATGATCAATCAGTAGTTCAATGACTGAAGAACCAAACAGGCGACCAGAGGAGGGGTGAATGGGAGCCTTAAAACTTTTCTTCAAAAATCTCGACCAGAAAGAAACACAGCCGAGTACCCTCGAAGTAAATGCAAAGCAGCAGGTAAACGCAGAGAACCAAGTCGAGGACTGGTCGAGAGAAAAACACTGGTCGGGAGCCCTCAACTGCTACGGGGGCCTTGCCCTCGACAAGGGCCTCGGCCGTGGGTGACGTACGGAACTCGCTTCGGATGACCCCCTCGATAGAGATCACTTGACCCCTCGGTAGTGTTAACTTGACCCTCGGCTCGACATAATTCACTCGATCACACCTTCGACAGAGTTCACTCGACCCTTTCTCGACAGTATCCACTCGACCCCTCGATAGAGTTTACTTGACCCCTCGATAGGGTTCACTCGACCCCGCCTCGATAGAGTTCACTCGCCCCCTCGACCCCTCGACCCCTTGACCTCTGCTCGACAGAGTTCTATCGAACCGGGTCAATAGAGTTCACTCGACACCTCGACCCCTCGCTCGGGAGCACATGAAAACGGGACAGGCCAGCGAGAACACGGGAGGAGAAATCAAGAAAAACTCAAGCTGACGAGCACAGATTTGTACCAAAATTCGCACATGTATTCACGAGAAAGAAGGAAAGCAAACCCTAAAAAGTCGACACCCAAATTGAACACAGTCGAGGGGAATCGCAAAACTGACCCGACGAGCACAGTATTTCTCCAAAAAGCAAACTGCTCGATTTCTTGATACACGAGTGGAATTGGTTCAATTCCTTTGAGGATCTAGTTCATCACTCGATAAAGCATCAATCCGTGTACAAAGAACAGGTCAAATCGCACCAAAATCGACGAATCAAAGTTCGTCCATAGTAGGTCAACGACGCACAGAAAATGGAACAAAATTCACATATCAAAATCGAAAAGCCTAGAGGGCACGAGGAGGATTCGGGCCTCCATTCTCACACAAAATATCTCACAAATACAAGAGTAAAATTCTTGTTCTTTGACCTCTACAAGAACATGAACGAAAAGAAAAAAATAACCAGGAGCGGAGCGACAGCAGCGGCGGCTTAGTGGAGAGGTGGAAAGAGGTCGAAAAGAGGTAGTTTAGGTGGAGGCTGTCCACTTCTATTTATATGCCTACTCAAATACCACTTCTGCCCCTAGGTATTATTAGAGCGGACCACCTAGCCAAGGGCACTATGGTCCAACTCAGGATTTCCTGATCCGACGACCATCGCGCCTTCTCACCGGTAGCCTTGCCTCGACGCAATCTTCCCGATGCCGTCACGTGCCGTCCGTCCACACTGGGACCACCCGGGTTTTGAGGCGCAAACCCGCGAAACCCGCCGCCGATGGTTTTGAGGCTAAACCACCAAACCGTCCGCGAGTAGCGTAGCCATACACATCCCCCACTGATGGTTTTGAGGACAAACCACCAAACCTCTTCGCGAGTAGCATAGCCCGTACGTGTCCCCCGCCGTGTACACTTGCGCTCATCGATGTCCCAAGTGCCAACCATCGCGGCCGACCACCCGGTCGTCTGGTCCCTCGGTCCAAGCCTCGCGTCCGTCCTTCATCGCACCTGGTCCGTCAGCACGACACGCCTCTACTTGACCTTCACCTGACCACTGCCACCGTCTCCGGACTCCACACCTGTATATCACAAGCCAAGAGACACGTTTCGACACATAACCCTGTGCCAGGGGCTCAGTGAAACCACCAAGACCGACCACCAACCAAAGTGTTGGACATGTTGACAATCGCTCATCACACTACCAAAAGATGCTACACCATGATATGAAAAATCATGTATCCGCAACGACCCTAAGTGTAGTAGTACTACTGCTACTGCTTCTCTGCATATACATTGAAAAATGTAACTGTATTATATTCTTAGCTTTAGTTTAGCAGGTAGTGTTACTTCATTTGTCTCGTAGTAACTTCGCTTAGGATTTTGTTCATCAGAAATAGAAAAGGTAAACCGGGTCAAAAACAACTAAACGACAACCGATTGGTTTGAGACTACTCTCACTCTCAGCACTTGAACAACAACCAATTAGTTTAGCAGGTAGTACGACTTTCGGTCTGTCTTATATAGTAACTTCTTATAGCATCTCCAAGAGGTTTTTTTCATGGTTTTTTCTATCACAAAATTTAGAAAACAAATAAAAATATCATGCTCCAATAGGCTTTAAACCACTCATTATCTTTTTTCGTTCTTCAAAACCCCATTCTGGCTCTCCATTATGGATCGGACAAGCTACATCACCCACTGAGTTCAATATATGGAAGTTCTCTTGTGAATATTTCAAAGGAAAATATTTGGTAAGCCACAGGAATATAGAGAATGAAACATAGAGAGTCTGATGAGACCACGATAGATATAATATAATGAAACAAAGAATATTCATGAAATGACTATTAGAATAGAGATATAATATAAAGGGTCAAATTTTAAGTGGCTCTAAAAGTTGCTCTTAGGATTATGGTCCATCTATGGAAAAGAAAACGGATCTAGAAAAAACTACACAACAACCAATTCATTTGAGACTCCTCAACACTAGATTTTTTTTTGGCATTTGATCAAATTCCAACCATAGATGTCCTTTGCACCACACTTGAGCTCCGATCGTCTTCCTCCACTTTGATGAGGTTAGGGTTTTATTATAGGGGTTTAGGGGCTGATTTAATGATTGTAATTTTCATTGACACTATGATCTTAATGAGAGGACCGGCGGTGACAACCCAGTATGGCAGAGGTGGTAGGTGGAGGGTGAATTCGTTAGGCGGCAACCATCACTGAGTGCAGGAGGTGGAGGAGGCCAATTGGGAGGTGTACTGATGTTATCGGGTGTCACAGTGATAGCCTTAAAATCTAGGTTAGTGCGTTGAACTGGTGATGGGGGAGTCCCGGGGATGAGGAACATCGATGAGACGGGTGTCATCCATGCTTAAGCTTGTTTAGGGTTTAGGGTTTAGGGTTTAGGTACGGTATAAATTAAATGTGTAGAGACGCAGAAGATGCGTTAGAATCTTGGGATCACCATCATGGGTTGAAAATTAGGTGTTATGTGATCTTTGAAACACGTGTGTTCAATAGGGATTTTCCAATGCCTTTCTCTCCAAATAGTAGAATCCCTCCCTACCAATGAAAATTGCTACAGGGGAGAAAAGAATCCTTGCAAAACGACTATATGATTCAGATTCAGAATCATCAGCGCTTTTTGGATTCGACGGAGAATCTGGAAATGCCAGATTTAATGGAGAATCAAAATCTTTTTCTATCAACAAACATTTCTTTGAGAAATTGAATCCCTATCAAACACATACTACTCTAGGGCTTTGACATCCATGTTTGGCCACATATGTCACATAAGATAGAATGAAAAAGTGATTTGTAAAAAAAATATTTTGAAAGCAAATGGTCATATTTCACCTTCTATAAGCATTCGTTGCACTTTGCACTTGTTTGTAGCCAAGAGCTATCACTTTACACCAACTTCTAGCACTCACTAGGACAAAGTGGTCTTGCTTGGACCGTATGTCAACCATACATGTGGTTTAGTATGGCAAGTGAGCTTGATATTTCAAGAAAATTGATCTATATCATTAAAACATATAATGATGATGACGAGGATTAAATTTTCATTTCAAATTATGAAATAAAGTATGATATATGGTTACCTAAGTTCATAATTTTTAGTCAAATACATCAAAATGATACATTATGGCTTTTCTAAAAAAATTATCTACAAAATATACCTTTATGACTACCTTTTGAGAAACCTAATCCCATCCTCCTCCTCCACCACCACCACCACTACCATGTTAGGTACACTTGTGCTAACCTTATGGCACGTTTAGAGTTGAGCATTTAATTTGTAGATTGAACTAGAACAAAATAATGTCTAGGAATTTGGGGGGCTTGAAATTTATTCCCAATAATGTTAATGGGCATGTGTTTACCTTGATTTATTGGGGTGCCCTCGGGTCTATCCCAGATTGGGTGGGACCATGCTCCTTAAGCCTAGCCCTAAAACAGACATAAATCACATTGAGCCCGTCATGCCAAGGCGTACTACATTTGCTCAGGTCTAGTCTAGGCATGCTCAAACGTTTTGCATCAAGTGTGCAATGTAGTATATATATAATGCTTAAACCTTGCTAGTGCAAAGCGAGAATTCTTGAATTTGAATCTGGTGCAAGGTGAAGTATGGTTTCAAAACACAATGTTTTGGGGAAAAAAATTCACTCATCAAAACAAAATATTTATACAAGTACCATTTTTCAAGCATATTAAAAATTACCTTTCAGACACCATGTCGTTGTCCTAAATATTATGTGGTAATTGTGTGTTTGGGGCATTTTGAATCGTGTGCACATCACTATGTATTATACACGGTGCAAATTGAGCTGCCAAGATAGGGATAAAAGCACAAGTTTCTGTTTTTTCTTTTTGGAGTTGAAATGCTACGTGTCATATGCAAATGGCTATATATTGTCATCAACGGAACAAATACGACTAGACAAAATATTCCATGTCACAGTTCAGGACATATCACATATCTGGCTATAAAATCCTATCACCTCTTTTTTTTTTTTGTATCCGCGCTCTCATGCATGATGCTCCAGTCAGCGCGCATGTTAAATTTTTTTTTTCTTGAAGATTGTCCCATTTATATAGAGAGAGAGGAACAGGTCTTGAGCAATTGAATTATGCTCCCCATGTTTTTTCACACACACAAGAATCAGGACGACATGATGTTGTGTCGAATCAGCATATAAGAAATGTAGAATAGCTTTCCTTCTAATTAATTTACAAACAAAAACAAATTAATTAGAGAACACAATATTGTGGAATAAATTCTAAGTAATCTCAAAGGCATGCATTTGACCTCCGAAATAAAGCTAGTCTCAGTGATAGCAACGTAAGCAAATAAACTAAACCAATAAGAGATGGAATGTTTGATGATTTCATTCACTACCTAACCAAACTAGAGTTAGCAGTAGCTACTGCTTCGCCTAATTCTTGTACACCCGGAAGTCTTGTTCGCGTCTGCGGTGTGTGCAATATTCTTCCCCCGGCTGAGTTTTCCATGCACAATCCTAGCAGCTAGGGCATTACTTTCTCGGCGATAATCGTTTTTAATCCCTCGCCCATCACCTTTATCTTACTGTTATATAAGAATTTCCGGCCACACAAGAAGTCGAAGTCGGCATCGCTATCGTGACGCGCGAAATTACGTACCTGCCCATGGGCTGCACAGACCAAATCGTATTTTATAGCACGCATGTCATTGTAGCATGATGTTTAGCTAAATTAATCGCCCTCTCCCCTCAAAAAAAAAAAAACCTAAACTAGTCGCTCTGTGTATTAATCTGAGCGCGTGGCAGAAGGAATGTAATGATGCGTGGTTCACAGTTATTCAGTTTGGTTTGTTTTTATAAGACTAGCAGCTAGTACTGTAATAAGGTAGGGAGCATGCATGCGTATACATGTACGGGGAGATGATTTATAATTCAAAAAGTCAGAGGCTTTCGGCGTAATATATAATAATAATAATATTGTTGTTGTTGTTAATTTTACACGTTAAAATGAGGTATATACATGAAGCTAGCATTTTAATTTTGTTTTTTTTATTTAGTGGGGTTTTGAAGCTGATGAAGATTTAGATATAGTTTTTTTAGAATATAGTTATTAGCAGAGACACAATGCAAATATATCGGCATCGTTTGGTAAAGTTGATGTGATGGAAGAACGTACCGATGAGGGCTGGCTGAAATCGCGTTAGGCACCCCCATCCATGATTTGGCATGGCTGTTATGATCCGATCTGCCCTTTTCTTTTTGGATTTTTCTCCGTCTACCTATATTCCCTTTCCCATCCAGTCCAGGCGACGCGACCTGCAGGCTCACCGTACGTGTATCTATACGTAGTATTCGGTATTCCTCTCGTTTTATTTCGCCCTCCATGGATCGGCAAATACGTCCAGCAGCTGCCAGCACGATATATCGACATGCCCATCGATCTAGCAAAGTCTGCAGTGCGCGTGCAGCATCATATCATGGCCATCAACACGCGCTCACGGGAAAAAAGTTTAAGCTAGCGGAAATACGCGCTAGCATGGCTCGTACTACACGAGTTGCGTATCGCTTATACTCTCACGTGGGTGCTTTTCACGGTGCCAGTAGAAGCTGCTTGCATGGTGTCGTGTCGACGGCGAGTTTATTTGCAGCTGGTGCCATCGTCTTTCGGCGTACGTACATTGCCTTCGGCTGTGGCGACGGCAGCTAGCTAGCGTGCCTGCCAAGAGATCTGCGGTGAATCGCGAGACGGCGGCCGGCCTACGCCTACGCGGGCGACCCGCCGCCCGTGACCCTCGACTACTGCGGCGGCGGCGCGCGGAAGCTCGGCGAGACGGGAAGGGAAGACCCGTTGACGTCATGCTTATGAGCAGGGGCGACGACGACGACAGAGAGCGACGGCGAAGGAAGAGGTAGCTAGCTAGGGGCGTCGCGTCAAAAGGGAGGGGGTGATCGGGGGCCCGGGTCCTGGCACGCGTGCCCGGAAAAAGGCGGCCGCCCACTGAGGTCTCTCCCATCCCCGGCGTTCCACACCACACACGCATCACTACTAGGCCGCGTAGTCGGAGGCCGAGTCAAAAGCCTGGACAGGGACACGCCGTCGCCCTGCTGCCCTATGCCTGTGCCTGTGGTGTCCATGCTCTCTGCTCACTGCATTGCATTGCTAGCGTTGGTCCTTACGTCGCTGCCACGTCTCGACAAAGCTTTGACCATCCAGAGAGAGAGACTTGGAGCGAGAGAATGAATAATCGTCGTTGGGCAGGGGTCAAACCTGTACTCACTTGCTGGCACAAGCACGCAGAATATACACACGCACACGCCTGAATCGAATCCTGATTGATTGTAGTTTGTAATCAGGGGTGGATCGGACACGATGATGAGCTGCTGCTACTTGCTCTAGTATAATAAGCTTTTACTTATGCCGCCTCTGCGTGCTTCTGCTTCAGCAAACAATTCTTCCTGTCTTGTACTCTGCTTTTTACAGATACTGGAGAACCTGGGCAAGACGACGAACCTTTCGTCACGGCGTCACGGGATTAATTGGCTAGTAGCAACCGCAGCGGGCTGGTGGTGGATTACATTATGATTAGTCTGCACTACACGCACCTGGATGGATCGGATAATAATCAGGGCTTATCAGTCGATCACGAGCAATCAATATATTACCCCTCTCCATCTACCACCGATGATGGACCAAACTAAACAAAGTGCTGTCCTCATTATTAGGCTGTAAATTCTATCCACGTCTGGTCTGAGCTACAAACATTGTACTCGTATACACACACTAACATGTACGTACTGTACTCGGCGGTCGTGCTCTGAAGCCACACGGTGCGGTCGCGGGAAAAAAGAGCTACATAAAACTCGGTGGTGGTGGAGTCGTCGCCGTGGACGGCAACGCGTCCGCGCGCCCTGCCCTGCAGTGCCGCCGAGGGCACCTCCGTCCGATCCGACTCGACCCGCCGTGCGGCCGGGAGAACAATCCAGCGCCGGCTGCTGGTGCTGGTTGCGGTTGGTGGCGCTAGCTAGCTGTGCGGAACGAACACCCACGCGCACGCCCACGGGCACTAAGCTGTTCTGTGTACTAGGTTCACCGTACACCTCGCTAGTGCGCGTGGCACTTGAGGCGGCGGCCGGCGGGCGGCCACACGACGGTCGACGGGTCACGGCCGGGCGCGCGCGAGAGAGAGAGAGAGAGAGTTCATGCCTCCCCGCGCCGCGCTGTGTAACACGTGCACGCACGGTGCACCGAACCGAACCGAACCCAAGGACAACAATCGACGACGACGACGACCCGGCCAAGAGCGATGTCGATCGGCGACGACGTTGACCCGCGCGCGGCCGAGGATGGATGGCATCGCGCGTCGCGTTTCGGAGTTAGGATTAGGACGGACGACGGGATTGGACGCGCGGCGGGGGGATCGGATCGGATCGGATCGGACGGCCGTGTTTGACGTGTCGGCTGCTAGCTACGCGACGAGTCGGGTCGGACGAGGACGATCGACGCGATGCGGGGGTGCGACCTGCTTTCGCCGCGGTTAGGCTGGGCGTTGACACGGCACGTCACGGGGGCGACGACCTTGTGGTTAGCATCTCTATTATTCTAACAGCTGTCCGGCTGTACCGGGGTCGTCATGGGTCAAAGCGTGCTCTGACTTTTGCTCCATCGGTGTTGATCTAGCTTTCTCCCCGACAGCTGCCGGGCTAGCTAGCTAAGCCTGGACCCTAGCGGTGGTTGCGTTGCGTCGATCCCGTGTCGTCGTCTCATTGTCAGCGCATAAACAAAAAGGTGCGGAGTAGTAATAAATAAACTAATGATTCAGCGGATGATGACGGGAGTGTGTTTGCCGGCCTATCATTCTTGCAATCCAGAGTGATCCAGGGGCAGGGTTAGGTGCGTTCGTGCGCGATCCGTCCAACCAAGAGGTCAACCGCACAGCGTTTCAGAATCTACTCACATGTGTGCGTGTGCGCGCCGCCTATACTTTTTTGTACTGTAGAACGTTAACACTCCTATTACTAAATAACACTTGGAACACACTTGGGAACAAAGAGTCTCTGCTTGCGAATATGCCTTGGCGGCTTCATGGTACACAGATGTCTTCTTTTACTACTAAGCTACTCAACCCATAATCCACAATCCAGTCTGTGTGTGTGTGATACTCCTACCGCAGCACATCGTTATGCACGCTCGTATCCTATGTACTCCGTAGACGACAACGAATGCCAAACTGACTGAAAAGAAAGACAAAAAAAAAAAAAAAAAAAAAAAAAAAAAAGAGGACATGGATGAGACTGCGAGCTTCCGATGCTGCTCGCGCAACCGAAAAATAATGCAGCAAGAGTACGTATGGCCCGTTTTTCTGTAGTTACCTTTGTTTCTCGTGGTTGCCGAAACTGTTTTGCTGCCTGCTTTAGCCTTTACTGACGTTGCGAGTGTGAACCGGCTGAGCGGAAAAAAAAAAAAGGATCGACATGGCGGTCAACACTCATGGACCCCAAGCTGCACATGCCAACAGTTCCAGGTGGGCTCTGACGCCACCTCGGAGGCCCACAGATCCTCCTCGTCCCCGTCCGTCACTGACCTCCGGGGCCCTTTCGCATATCGTGGCTGTGTTAGGTAAGATGGGCCGGAACCGGATGGGCCTGTCACGCAGGCCAGTGTCTATCGCATTCACAGCCTGGGTGCACGGGTCAAACTCCTTTTGACCTCTGCCTTTTTATACTAGTAGTCCCGTTTCCTTTTTTCCCTTTTCCATTTTTTTTTTTGGTTTTCATGGATGGATATAGTTTTTTTTTTTTTTTTTTTTTTTTTGCGAATGGATGGATATACTTACACTACCTGCTTTGCCTAATTGCCAGCTATACCTGTTGTAGTCTTCTCTAGATTGCATTGCATGATTGCATCAGAGTGTTCCTGTGTGCGTTCGTTCTTTCTTCCACGCGCTGACGCACCCATTGCGTCAGCCGCATAGTCCCTGACGGCTGACTGCCTTCCAGTTCCAGGTGCAGCATTGCCCGTCGTCGCCGGCAGATGCAGTGGAGACCATGCTATTGCAAACTGCAATGCCATAGAATTAGGCACTAGCTGTAGCGACTGGTTTCTGACGACTGTCCAGCTACTAGCTTCTGCTTCTACTACTACACTAGGTGGTTTTCGTGCTATTTTCATAGGGCAGTTGTTGGAGGTTAATTTCGACATCAATCATTCTTTTTCCTCCTGTAACTCGAATGATGCCAGGCCCGAATGCGCGATCATGTTTTGATTCGTAATTTCGAATCCATACGATGTTGAGCTGGATCATGAGTGCCCGTTGACAAAAGAAGAAGCAACGCACATCGCTCTGTATCGGAGGAGCTCCAAGATTGGCGCATTAATGTTCAGAGCTGTATTGTACGTGAATGAAAGGAAAATGTCAGAAGAGCGAGAGAGGTGTACAGTACAATGCGTCCTTGCATTGGCCGCCAATTGCTCCTTGACCTGAACCGTGTTGCCGCCATTTTCCTGCGACATGGGACTTGGAGGACACAAGACAGAACATGGAGCCTGTCGCCTCGTCTGAGGGTGCAAAGTGCAAACTAACACACGCGCGTCTACCAACCAGTTGGGCCATGGCCATGCACGCATTGGCAGGACTTCAGAGAGTGATCATGTTTACTGCTAAAGGTCTGACGAACTGTACGTACGTCCATATATAATTCAACCGGACGCTCTTTATGGCAATCATTCATCTCAGATAGTCAAAGGGATGCTCATAAGATCCTACTGTCTCCCGTCTTGTTTCAGAGACGACCGTCGTGCTGCATCTTCAGTTGGTTGAGACTCTCGCAAAGGGTATGGATCTCGGAGTGGAGCCAAGCCATGGCCGGTGTCAGAGGAATCCTCCAGCAGGAGACACGGCGAGTTGGCCCGGGGCTGTGCGCATCCTTGCCATGTGCACACGGCCGGCCGCTTTTGGGACTGGTAGATAGACCACGAAAAGGATCCTCCAATCAATCGGGTCGAGGGCTGAGTACGTGCTGGTGGTGCTGGGGTACCACCGAAAGGCTACCTCTGCTTGCATTGCAGCAAGACATGGTTCCATCAGCCTCTGTCCCCGCTGCAGCACCGCCACACCGGCCATGCACACTACTCATTTCATCGCAAAAGGGGCTTTCAGTTTCAGGAACAGTCTGCGGCTAAGTGGATGGGTAATCTGTGTTTCTGTAGGTGTTAGATCAGGTTAGGTGTCATTAGCAAAATGCAGCGTTGTGCTTTTTATATGCAGCACACGTGGTATCTACCAATGAGCATACAGATGCCAGTCAGTAGCCAAAACCACTAACTTGCAACACAGATTCTAAAGAGGAGCAAAAGGAACAATGGAGCCTGTCAGACAACCTGTATATAGATGCCAGTAGAATCACTAACTTGCAATACAGATTCAAAAGATGAGCAAAATGGATATGAAGCTTGTCAGACCCAACCTAGAGGCCATCCCAGCCAAACCAGGAACGATCCTTATCATACAGCCAAAGATCATCCAGCTCCGATCCTAACCATTCATCACGCTCTGGCCCACAGGTCATGTGTCATCAACCAAGCCTAATTGCTTGCCTCCTTATCATTCATGCATGCAGCGGTACGATCCTATAGAACAGATACTATGCAAGTAAGGTCGTGCTGTGAGTGCCCAGGATCAGCACTATAAGCTGGCTGATGGTTGTCTGCGCTTCCGAGGTGGCGCCATTGCTGTTAGTGTTTCGTCAGGGTTCAGTTCACGGAGCTGTAGATTAATTAACATTCTGTCATGGGCCGCGGCCCACATGGGTTTCTCCATGGATCCTGTGCCAGCCAGTGACAACCGCAGGCATTCAAGGTTCTAATACAGGCATGTAGCCCGGTGGCAGCTGTCGTTTTGCTGCTGCTTAGAGCTGAATGAAGGCCAAGTAAACAGTATGCCTTTTGCATTGCAGTTAGCAGATATATATTGAGACTTGCACTGCCAGACTGCAGACACTCTGAACAGACACAGAATACGGCTGTGCTATGGACATTGCTTACAAGGTTCAGGGACTCGGCTTTATTTTTTTTCTGAAACATGTAGTTTTTTCTAATGTAACTCATTTGTACTTGGAGACAAAAAAGAAAGATCAAGAAACTGTGAACTTTCTGAAATCAAGTAGCAAGAATCACCATTTCTCAACAATAATTCACAGATTCGCATGCAGTCATAGATGGAGAAGCAAATTACAGCAAACAAAATGTAACAAATTAAAGTCTTGCTCTATCAATGGTAAAAAGGATCAAGAGATCTGTCCCTTTTTAATTGAGAACAAGGTTGAGCAAACAGCTGTCCTCAGTAATGTTTTGTCCAAATTTCCTTCAAATGCAGTATGCAGCAGAGCAATAAGAGAGGAAAAAGCAAAAAGGATAACTTCCTTGCTGTATGAATGACAAAAACCAGCAAGAAATCAATGTTGAGCAAAGAGACGGCTGTTGTCAGCAATTACCTTGAATGCAGCACAGCAAAGATTAAAAACAAAAGCTTGATCTATTAACAATGCCAAAACGAGCAAGAGACCTGCCCCTTTTTGTTTTTTCAAGTCGACAGCTGGAGTAATATTTTGCACAAATTGGCTTCAAAGGCAGCACAGCAAAGTGGAGAGCAATGTTGAGCAAAATGACGGCGAAATAACAAAAAAAGAGCCTGTCAGACAACCCATGGGCCACCCAAGCCAAGCAGCAAACTGACCAGGAACGATCCTCTACAGCACCAGACCAGCCATCATGGCTAAACTTGTCCGTTAATCACGCTCTGGCCCACAGGTCATGGTTCATCAACCAGGCTTAGGTGCTTGCCTCCTTATTTAGTCAAGGATGCAGCGGTACGATCCTATAGAACAGATCCTGTTCAAGTAAGGTCGTGCTGCAAGTCGCCAGACCTGAGCTTTTAAGTTAGCATTCACTCAACTGAGTAAGCCAGGTGGTGCTAATCGGTGGGAGTGGCCCGCATATTGCGCACTGGGCCACTGGTTATGTATGGGCTTTAGAGTTCAAATAGAGCCCGTCGAGGCTGCATTAGCTTTGCCTCTGTTGATGGCTTGATGCTTCTCACCAGAGAAAGAAAATGGTAAAGAAGATAAGTTAAGCTGATTCCTAGATGGTTCTAGTTCAGTTTTCACAGAGTTGTCTTTCATCCTCCCTGTCGCAAGACTTAGATTACACTTCCAGCCTCATATGATGATTGAATCGAATAGTACTTCACTGAGAAAAGAGTGTGGTAAGCATCAGTTTTAGGGGAAAATTGGTCCAGTTTGATTGACATCTGTGTTATATTTTTCAGAAAATGTTGACACTTGTCATCTAGAAACTCAATGAACGTAACAATCCAGAAGATGCTCAAGGTTCCATTCCATGCATAAGGCCTGATACCCTGATCCTATGCGCTAAGAAAATTGAATTTTCATCCATACCGCCTCTTGAGAGCCAAACTTCACCAACTTAACGTAAGGGCCCGGGTCCAACGTGTCATTGGCGCAAGCTAATGGAAAAGTGTAGGTGGTGTGGTGGTACCGTACAGACTACGGAGCCACAGTTGAAGAATTCGCTAAAAAAAATGCTAGCTGGTCTTTCAGGAAATTTCCTTTCCAGTACTGTGTTGCTTGGCACAGCAATTCAGTTCAGAAAATATAATAGCGGGATCGGGACAGCGCGGACCTAGACGATCGACAGCAGTCAGTTGCAGACCAAGCCAGAAGAATGGCACGATACTAATAGCATTCAGTCAATCAGTCCAATTAGTGTTTTAATCTCCATCCGTCGGTTCAGAACAACGACGTCAGAGGAAAACTGCTGCAAAGAACAAAGACTGGGCCATGGAGGCAGATGAGATGAAGGCTAGTTGGCCAAGAAAACGTAAAAAATTATGAGGAGATGATAGGATAAGAGAGCTCCGGCCGGGTTTGATTATTTGATTCGTAGGTAAGAGTAATAAGATCAGCCAAAATCTGAACTAAGCCTAGTGAAACTTTTAAAAAAAAAATCAACGGGAGGGGAGAGAGCCTAGTGAAACTCATCGAGGAAGTCTGTTCTGATGACTATTTGTCAGTAGTCACCAAGAAACCTGGAATTGGAGAGGAAGAAATTGAGTGAACGCGCAACGAAAAGAAAATGGAAGGATAGGCTTTAACAGTTTTTTCAGTTGAGCAGGGACTAAACTCAGATAATCTCTGTCATCATCTGGACGATCTTGAATGTAAAATTGGAAGCATGGAAGCTTGATCAGCAGTAGCTATGCAGGTTGCTCAGTACTCTTTTTTTTTTTTTACGGCAAGGTTGCTCAGTACTTGTAATGAAATGTATCCAAAAAGTGTAGAATGAAGAGTTGGGAATCAAAAAAAGAACAACAAGAAAAAGGCCCGCCATGAGCCATCCCAGCCAAGCTTGCACCTGACTGGAAACGATCTTCTACAGCACTGGACCAGACACTAATCCTGGCCGTTAATCACGCTCCGTCATGACACATCCAGACAGGCTTAATTGTTTGCCTCCTTACTATTAGTCAAGGATGCAGCAGTATGATCCTATAGAACAGATCCTGTGGAAGTAAGAGCTGAACTTTTAAGCTGCAATACATCGGCTTGGGCAGCCGATCGACGTGCACCAATTGCTGTGGATGACCTGCATTCTGTTACATGAGCTGTGTGGGCTTCAATTCATGGACTAATGTACACGTGAACAGATTCAGTGCTAACACATAATCTGCATGAGCAGCATGTCCCTTATGTCTAATCCATTGTCTCGTACACTGTCGGCCTCGAGAGATCTGCTGCATCTGCCTCTAGCAACATAGCCAGAATTCTACTGCCGACCATGGGCACCCTGGGCTCAGCAAGCTGCGGGTGCGCGCTGGTGGTGGTGGTGCTGCTGCCGCTGCCGCTGCCGCTGCTCAGCATCTCCGAAACCTCCGACATGGGCGGTCGATCGCTTGGCTTTTCCTGGACGCAGAGGAGACCAACGTGGATGCACCTGCCCAGCTGACGAAGCTCAGGCTTGGCAGGCGGTGGCGCAACCTCGGAGTCAAGGAGCGCCGTGATGCTGCGTTCGGCCCACAACCTCCAGGCCTGCAGCAGGCAAATGTGTTGACAGGCATTTGGCCATTAGTAACCGCGTTCTTGTTTCAGATCATCGATTTTCCAGATTATTAGATAGCATAACTTGTTGCAGAGAAAATGCAATTCGATCGGTCTGCTTACTTCTGAAACGAGACTTTGCTTCTCCCAGTTCCTCCGGCCACCCAGCGTCTCCAGCAACGTGACCCCGAAGCTGTAGACGTCGCATTTCAGCGTCGTCTGGCCGCCAACCCTCTGAACATACTCCGGAGCCATGTAGCCACTTTTTCGCAGGGTCGACGTATTCAGTAAGACAGACAGTGATTCAGTGCAAATCTGAGAGGAGAATCAGCAGTGATGACATTGTTGCTGCTTACGGCGTGCCGATTATCGTCCGAGTCCCTGTAGCTCCGGCAGGGAGCTGCAGCTGCTTGGCCGTGCCGAAGTCCGCCACTTTGGCCTCCCATCCACCGTCCAGCAGCACATTGGCCGGCTTCAGATCCCGGTGGATCACGTTGCCCGGCGACCCCTCAGCTCCGTCGGCGATCCCCTGGATTATCTGCACCCTCCTCTGCCAATTCAGCAACGCGCGATCCTTTGGTTTCCCTGACAGTTGAAACAAGGAAGCAGCTAGCGTATCAACAGGCTGGTGCAGTGTGAAGGCGAAATGTATCTGAATTCAGAAGCTGTTGTATTTGTGTACCGAAAATGTTTGCATCCAAGCTCCTCCTGTGCATGTGCTCGTACACCAGGATTCGTTCGCCGCCTTCCTCGCAGTAGGCAAGAAGCTGGAGCACGTTCCGGTGCGGCTTCAGCCCGGACATCACTTGCTTTTCTCTTGTGAAATAGCTCACGATCGCCTCCGGAAGATCACTGATCGGTTTCAGCCTCTTCATGGCGATTGTTCTCCCGGATAGACCACAGAGGAGCGGATGTCCTCTGGGTAACTTGGGAACGGATTTTCACGCACCAGAGTTATAAATTTATTTTCGACCGTAACAAGCAGTAAGTTTGTCTCATCTATTGGAGATAAACCGGACCGACCTCGTATACGATGCCAAAACTACCTTCACCAACCACATTCGGTCTGGAGAAATTTCTTGTTGCTCTCTTGACGATGGCCAAATCAATGGGACCGACAGGGGGGCAATTGGCGGTTTGTGCTGCCTCGGCAATTTGAACTATGAAGCTCCGACCTAATTAATCCATTTTTTGTGTCAGATAGCTTACAAAAAATTCTCCAAAATTCGTTCGATTGAAATGAGAAAAAAAAGGCGATAATAGTATGGAGGCCATACGTCTTATACGAGCTGCCCTGCAACAAAGAAAACCAACGAGAGGAGAGCAATGAAGCCCAGTATAGATCCAGCTGCTATAAGGGCCATGTGTTTTTTCTTATCCCATTTCCCTGCTCCTGCATCAAAAGTTAGATTACATTTTTCAGTCTCAAAATTAGACCTTGTTGTTTTATTGCAAATCCCCCAGAGTATATAATAACCTTTTCAAGAACAGTCAAAAAGCTCAAGATTACAACTACAGTATACTAGTTGAGTTATTCATACCAGATACAGATCTCGCCTGGCGTAGATACAGGGTCTGGCCTCCATCTACGTACAGTAGGTCAATGAGGTTTTCTGCCCAAATGAGGCATCCTGTGCCGTCGCCTCCTCCTCGTATGTCCGCCGTAGCATACGCCACGCAGGAGCAGTTGGCAAGGCACCTCGCCCTGCACTCATCCGGCGTGACGCTCGTGTCCAGCGACCACGAGTCGACCATGTCCGGCAGCTTCACCCCCGGCAAAACCGCGAACCAGTCGCTGCTGCCACCGTCGTCGCCGCAGTCCAGCGGCACGGTCCGCCGGCACCCGCTTGACCTGTGTCCCTCATGGACCAGGCCGACTGGGACACGGGAGCGAACCCCACGACGCAGCTGCAGAACGACGTCGCCGCCGCGCTGGCGTTGCACACGCCGGACGGCCCGCACATGTGGTACTTGTCGCAGACGTCTCGTGGCCCCTGGAAGAAGTTGTTCCACGCCCGGCTGCCGGGTACCAACCGAAGCGCTCCACCCAAGGTTTTTTATATCGGTAAAAAAAATTCGGTCTCCGACGATAAATGCGAAATTTCAGATATTTTAGAAATATCAAGTCAAATTTAAATAAATTTATATTGATTTTTTAAAAAGTTTTGACATCATTTCACCAGAGAAACTCTCTAATCCATCATACATTATGAATTTGTACGACATCGATAAAATAACACAATATATTACACCAGCAAAGTCATGGTAATATGTCGATCCGTGATAATACCGATATAAAAAAAATTTAATCCTCACCGAAAAAATAATATTTCAAAATTTTTGAGGATATTTCGCCGAAAAAGTTTTCCATGACCTCCACCACGCTGAGTCGTTGAGGACGAGGCGGGACAAGGGCGCGCCAGCGCGCCCGTAGCTGACCTCGCTGCTGCTGACCGTCATCTGGTACGCGAACTCGTCGGCGTAGGACGCCATCTCCGGGGTGCCGCTGAACCACAGCCCGTTCCACACCCCGGTTCGGAACCTGGTGGCGCCGCTCGAGTCCACCATCGCGATCTCCGGCGGCCCGCCACCCCTCGTGACCACCACGTACCGTAAGGTCCCCGGCGACGGGTCGTTGACCGCCTTCCAGGACTGGAGGTACCACTCGGTGTCGGTCCACAGGTTGCGGCCGATCTTCATGCCCGGCACTAGCGTATTGGTGGGGTGGTCGAATGACTGCCACAAGATGCCGCCGCCTCTCCCGTCTCGCAGCACGAGGTTGCCGGACTCAAGGAGCTGCAAGGTAGGGGAGACGGCGCCGACCGTGTTGGAAGACCACACCGCCGTCTGTGTCTGGTTGTCGACGTGTCCGGAGCCGCCATCGAGCAGGGCGAGGCTTCCCGTGTCCCTTAGTACCAGAACGCCGGAGGCGTCGCCGAGCGGGCGGTCGCGGTTGGCCACCCATACGGCGTCGCTGGAGTTGGTCACCGTGAACCAGATTCCGAGGAATCTCCTCGTCGGTGCACCGGGCGCGAAGAACCCCAGCGTGAACGTCCCGTTAGCAGAAACCAGGGTCTCGCCGTCGGTGATGTTGCTTCCCGGGTTCCGGATGTCGGATGCGGCAGCAAAGGTTGCAAGGGAAACGAGAAGCGAAGGCAGGAGGAGGAGATGTTGGTCGTAAACATGGCGACTTCTCATGATGCTCGATCTTGCTCAGCACTGTCACTGATAGCGGTTGAGAACCAGAAGTATGCTCAATTGCACAGTGTGCTTTCACTGCCTAATCATCTCCAAATGATGATTAAGACAGTGAGTTTTAGAAATGTTGCAGTTTACACATGTATCGCTATAATCATTGACTTTCCCAAGCATGACTATACAACGTACACGCGCGTGCGTAATTTGCTCGTGTACTACTCACGACTTATATCAACTTCCACGGAATCCTATATTGTCAAGTTGCAAGACTTGCACGGCACTGGAAATTGCTGGGCACTTATGCTGGTTTAGAAGCATCATCACTGCCAATTGTGAGAACTGTTCAAGGTTCCGTCAGAGGCGCTTGAGCCTAACTGCGCTCAGGACAAAACTAAATGGAAAACTAAGCATGTCTTTTCAGAGTTTTCCTTTTCTTCCCATTCGCCATATCTTGTTTCTTGCAGAAGAACCATAGGCAGTACTAGTAGTATACAAGACGGCGAAGTCTGCGCTGTGCAAATTACTCGGACACCGACGGGATGGACGTAGTGAGGGGGTAAGCTAAGCCACCACTTGCATGCTCAAAAAAAAAAAGAAAAAAGGACCACCACTTGCTGAAGTATGAACAAAGCAGAGCGCCGATCGACTCAATCGAACGCGGAAAGAATTGGAACTTTGCCCTGTTCAAAATGAGCATATTGAGAGCACCGCCACCCTCCCCTGCCCTCGCCCCCGTCGCCGCCGGTGATTTCGACGCCGTTAGTGACCACGTCTTCCTCCCTTGATCCTAGACAGTCTCCCCATGGCTGGTCTCTCGGATCTCAACTGTGATCTGGGAGTCGATTTCTCGAGGATCGTCCTCCAACGCTTCAACCAACCGGTCAGTGCCCCAATTTCCTCCGCCCCGTCGTCTTTCAGACTTGTGGCCAGCTTTGGTAGATCGGCCATTCGTCTCAATGTGGATTCAGTTGCTTTGATTTTGCAATCTTGCCTTGGAGGCACGGCAGAGGATTTTAATATCAAATTTTTATCTGGATGGATGTTTAGTTTTTCTGCCTCTTGCAAACCTGTTGGTCTTATGATATACAATTCCAAAAGCTTTTTCTGCAAACAGTTCAAAATCTTTTTCTTCCCCTGGGGCAATGGTGGCCTAAATTTTTTTAGAAGGGACGGCAAAAGCTTTGCCGTTGATTTTATTAGACGAAAAAGAGGAAAAAACAGCTGTACAAAAGTATGAACACGACACGACCACTAACCAACTAAACGACTACAAAGGAAGAAAAAAGAGACTCTTCGGACTACAACTCTATTGGCAACTGTCTATGTACAACAACTGATCCAAAGAAGCAGAGAAAAGGAAAGACACAGGTCAAGAGTTAAAACTTGGTGCCTGAGCTTATTCCTTGTGGGGTTTTAGCCATTCTATATTAGGAAATGTCCTCCTTGCAAAGGCTCACTACCTGTGTGGGGTCGAGTGATGTTTGTTGAAAAACTCTCCTGTTCCTCTCCTTCCAAATGTTCCACCAGAAATAAATAAATATTCCATCGATCCTTCTTCGTTCCCTCTGCTGTACCGTACCCCGGCATCTCTTCCAGTACTTGTATACCGAGCCTGTGTCAGGAACCGATTGTAGCGATGAGAGCTGCAGCCACTGTCTCAGAATCGTCCACACTTCCTTGGTGTAAGGGCAATCCTTGCATAAATGCGTTGTTGTTTCGAAGCTATCTCCGCATAATCGGCAGTCTATCTGATCCATCCATCCTCGCTTCAGCATGTTACTCGCTGTCAAGATCTTTTTCTGTAAAAGAGTCCATGCAAAGAAACGACATTTTGCTTCGGCGTTGGCCTTCCAAATGGGGGTAATTTTAATTTTGGAGAATCTGCCATGGAATTGGGCTAAGTAAGCGCTCTTGGTCGAGTAATTTCCATCTTCGGTCCACTTCCACTTGATCTCATCTTCCACTGCCTCATCGGTCTGTGTTGCCTCAATCGCTGTCCAGAGGGAGACAAACTCTCGTACCTCTTGTGGGGATGTTAGTGGGTAAATATAGTCAATCCATTTCCGGTTTGATAAGCCTTGATGTACTGTGAATCGCTTTCTTTTGGACTTACAGTATAGTGTAGGTGCTATTCCTTTGGCTGTTAGCCCATCTAGCCAGCTCGAGGTCCAAAAGGCAGCTTTCTTCCCATTACCCACTGTCACAATTGTGGATGCATTGAACAAGTTACGATCAGTAGAATCACATGGCACTTCCAACTGACTCCACGCGCGTTGCGGTTGTTTCCACTGAAACCAGAGCCAACGTAATCTTAGAGCCCTTGCAAAGCGTTCCAGATCAAGGATACCCAGGCCTCCTTTGTTCTTCGGCGAGCAAGTTGTCGGCCAGTTCACTAGAGAATGGCCACCACACACTTTGTCCGGCATTTCTCCACGCCATAAGAAACTACGTCTGATTTTGTCAATCTGCTTTAGCAACCACTTTTGCGCCTGAAATACCGTAAGGTGATATATAGGAACTGCTGATAGCACTGTCTTCACCAAAGTCTCGTGTCCTGCAGAGGTTAGAAACTTCCCTTTCCATCCTGGTAGCCTTGCACCAATTTTATCAATGAGCGGCTGAATCTCTATTTTCCTCAGTCTCCTTGTATGTAGGGGTAAGCCTAGGTACTTTCTAGGGAAGGCGCTTATTTTTCCTGGGAAATTTTGTATCAATGGTTCGACCTCGTCAGCTTGCATCTAGATAGGGAAGATCTTCGTCTTTGACATGTTTACTCGCAAACCTGAGCACTCCCCAAAGAACCAAAGAATTCGCTGTAGTCTTGCTAATTCCGTCGTTGAAGGTTTGGCGAAAACTACAGCATCATCCGCGTACAATGAGCATCTGAGATTTGCCGCCTTTGGGAGCACCGGCATGAGAAGGCCCTGCTGTGCTGCTGCTTCTATAATTCTCTGCAAGGGGTTTATGGCCAGGATGAAAAGAAGCGGTGACAGCGGATCCCCCTGCCTAAGCCCTCGTGCGTGTGGTATGCGCCTACTTGGTGTTCCATTTATCAGAATTTTTGAGGAAGATGATCTTAGAAGGTCTGAAATCCAGTCACGCCACTTCATGCTAAAGCCTAAGGCCTCCAACACTTCTAACAAAAATTGCCACCCCACCGAGTCAAAAGCTTTCGAGATGTCCAGTTTTATGAAGAGGGCCTGTTTCTTTTTCTTGTGGAGTAATTGGATAACCCTTTGCACGTAAAGGAAATTATCGTGAATGCATCGGCGTTTTATGAAGGCGTTCTAGGCATGCGAGACGAGGTCATTCATATGCGGTGCCAGCCGATTGGCAAGGATTTTTGTGATGATCTTGACTACGCTATTTATTAAGCTGATTGGCCTAAAATCAGTGATCTCCACCGGGTCTGGCTTTTTGGGTAGAAGAACAATGTTAGCTTCATTGAATAGTCCCATTTTGGCGGTTTTGTGAGTATAGAATCCCATTAGTGCCTCCATGAGATCCCCTTTGACAACGTCCCAGCACTTCTTGTAAAAAAGACCAATGAAGCCGTCTGGCCCCGGCGCCTTTTCTGTCGGCAAAGCCTTGACTGTGTCTCTCAGTTCCTCCTCGGTGAAAGGCATATCAAGGTCATCTAAGTCGTGATGTGTATATCCCAGCGCTGTCCAATTCAACCGACGAGTTCTTGTGGCACTTTTTCCTACTGCACTGCTGAAAAAATCCACTGCTACCCGCGTCTTCTCCTCCTGTGACACTGCCACCCCGTTGCCACTGTTTAGCCTAGCAATGTATGCTTTCTTTTTCCTCGCATTAGCATGGAGATGAAAAAACCGCGTGTTGGAGTCTCTAGCACGTATCCATGTGAGTCTGGAGTGTTGTCTTTCCCTAGATCGTTGCATGGCCGCGAAGCCCAAAGATTTAGCTTTGAGATATTTTTTGAATTGGACCTCATCTGTCGATAATTGTCTTCTTTCTTGAGCTTTTTCTATTTCTAATAAGATTATCTGTACTAGGGCTGACTTGAGTTTCCACTCACTAAACTGGGATCTCCTCCATATCTTTAGCGCTCTTGCTACCCGTAACAGTTTGACATGCATCTTTAGCATTGCATTCTGGGTATTTACCGGTTGATTCCAAGTATCTTTGACCACGTCCATGAAGCCTGGCATGTGAACCCAATGTGCCTCAAAACGAAAACCTCTGTAGAAATCGTACGCTGTATCGCCTTGTAGAAACAGCGGACAGTGATCGGAAGCCATAGAAGCTAGCGCTTGTAGATTGGTTTGAGGGAACAAATTCAGCCATTCCACTGATGCTAGGATGTGGTCGATCTTTGTCATTGTCGAATTCAGTTGATCATTGCACCACGTGAAACGACGGCCCTGTAGCATTAATGGTGCAAGTTGCAAATTGTCAATCATTGTTCGAAATCTGTTGACCATTCGGATGTCTACCCTTTGGTTGTTTTTATCCTGTGCTTGGTATATTAAGTTGAAGTCTCCTAATACTAGCCAACTTGCATCCATATGTTGTTTGACATCAGCGATTTCCTGCATAAAAGCTATCTTATTCGGGTACGATTGCGGCCCATAGACCCCTGTGATGCACCATGAATTATTTTCCTGCAGCATAGTGATCCTCACTGAGACTGTGTTTGTTGTGGTGTGGAGGTGCTCTAGATGAAAGAAACATTCATTGGCCACAATTAAGACTCCACCCGCAGTCCCTACGGCCGGCAAAACAGCATAATTTTGAGCCATGTCCGGCCTGAGAGTATCCCGTAGTAGGGATGTGTTCCAATTTTGGATTTTTGTCTCCTGTAAACAAACCACAGTCGCTCCGGAAGATGCGATCAGGTTGCGTACTAAAGTTCGTCTTGCCCCTTCGTTGAGACCCCTTACGTTCCAACACAGGATAGAACAATTTTGTTGTGCCATTAAAACACCATACTCCACTGATTAATACTGAGTCCGCAGGAAGAATCCTTGCAGGCCTCGGGCCTATGGCCTCCATGCCAATAGGTCGAGCTGACAAACTGAGGGGAGGAGTCGAGAGCAACCACGCCGTCTAGCCATCCCAGATACATCATGGACCATAGGCAACCACGCCTCTGAGTCCATTTCACACATAACCGCTCATCCAAGCCCATGGGCCAGCCAAAACTCCCCCATGGGAGCCCTACCCAGCAAACGAAGTCCACAAACACTGAATCACTGAAAGTTCGACGATACAAGTGCCATTGCACTGACTGACGGCCATGCAGGGCCCATACTCTCCTGACTAAACTAACACCTAATGTCACCACAACTCCCATACTCCGGCTGTCATCAGATAGGATTAACATTGCATTATCCCAACTGTGTCAGCCCCTGGGGGACGTCAGGCCGCCATGATCTGAGCTCCTGCTCCTGCTCCCTTGTACCTGCTGCCACCGTGCTTCTTGATCATCTTGGATCCATGGTCGACCAGGCCCTGTAGAGCGTCCATAGCAGTCTTGTTGATGGGGTTGTCCAGGTGCTGCGAAAGATCAGCAATATTAGGAACCTCAAGTTCAAGGTCTGATGCTGACTCTACTATGAACTCTCCTAGTTTTTTGGACAGCAAGTCTTGGGCTACTTGCATACTGTCCTTACCCACTCTAGTCTTTGCTTTGTTCGCTAAGCGGCTGCTTCTACGCTGTCCCTCATGGATTTCAAAATCATCGGTAATGGCATGATCACTAGGTGTAGGCGGGTTAGGTATCAGAGGCCGGTCAGCAGGGTTTGAGATGGACTGCAGGAAAATTTCTAGATGGTTAGTTAAGATGTTTGCATCCCCACTAGAGTCTGCACCTACATTGGTCATTAGTTCTATAGCTTCGGCATCATGCTGGGCTGCTGTGTCAAGTTGTAAAGCAGGTAACATCGACTGAAAGGCGCTCTGGTTGTCTACTGTCTGCGGGTTACTCACACTGTTTGTGCTACCAGGTGTGAACATGTGTTGAGGGACTATGCCCCTAGGCTCCTCAAGAGCGCTATCCAGGGTGCTCATGCTATGATCCTGGCCGGTAAGGGTGTTCGGTAGAGTGCAGGTAGACTTAGGTGGGGTGTTGATTGTCCGTATGGTCATTACAGGTTGTGAACTCAGATCTACTGCCATATTTTGGTGAGTGTCCTCTACTGTAGGTTCTACTGATGAATCATACATAGGTGCAGCCAACTCAACATTGCAGTGTGAGATGAGACTTACAGCATCCGTTGCGCAGTCCATAACATATCCATCCCCTGTGTTGGGCTGCACCCCTAGAATGTTGTCCTCCTCCTCGGCGATAGGCGGCAGTGTCTTGTCCACTGCATTGACCAAAGGAGCACAAATATTTATTTCATTCAGTACTGGGTCAATTGCAACTAAACCACGAATAGGTGATTTCACTGGTGAGGATGTTGTGTGCTCACTTTGTGCAACTTTGTGTACAGAGAAATCTCCTAACATAGTGGCAATCGGTTCAGCAAAGGTGACATGTTTCTTTTGCTTACTCGGCGGTGGAGGAGTCGGGGTGATCCTAGCACTTCCCTTGTGCTGGTTGATGGAGTCCTTGGCCACCCACTTGAGAGCCCTGGAGCGGAAGGAGCCCCCGTAGTGGTTGAAGGCCCTGATGTTGGTGCTGTAGCAGTCTGCCGCTCCATTGCGGCACCTGGTGGCCCGTCCCTAGGCTGAAGTGCTTCTGCGTCTACGGTGCTGTCCACCGCGATCATCATCGTAGTCATCCCTCCTGCGGTGGATCTCCCGGCCACGGTCACCATCCCTGCGGTCCCTGAGCTCCCCCTGCGAGTCCTCCTGACCATAGTGCCAGATGAAGGTCCTCCGGCGCCGCCTGTTCGACAGCCCTCCCTGGCCACCATCTCCACCAATGAAGGACAGGTCCTCCACCACCGCCACGTGGGGAAGGACCTTGTACGTCAGCCCATGCTTGATCCCCGTCGGCTCATCGCGATGGACACGCACTTGGGGGAGAGGGATGTCAGTCGACGGCTGCTCTGCATCAGGATCTGAAATGGTTAGCCAAACCTTCTTGGGAATCTTGGATGGGTCAGAGCTCCATGCCCACAGGTCGTAGGTCCACGTGTGCTGTCGGCGACGAGTGTGCTCCTCCACGTAGTGGACAGCACAGGAGCGCCCCAGGATATTGGCCATGACATCCTGCCCCCAAGCGTGGGGTGGGATGCCCTCCAGTCTGAGGTAGACGCAGAACTCCATCCGCGTGCCCACCGCCTCCCGAGCCTCGGTCCAAGGTGCGAAGTTGAAAACCCAGCCGCCGTCCTCCACGCGCTGACGGCGGGTGACCCGGTGCTTGAGCTGCTCGGAGGCGAAGACGACGAGGTACTGCTCCAGGAAATGCTTGACAACCTGGAAGTCCATGAGGCCCATGTCCATCTAGGACCTGAGCGCGTCGACGACGTGGTGCGGCTGGGTGTCGTGGTTGTCGCCCCTCAGCCAGCACACCGCCGCGCGGGACACCAAGTCATCCCGGCATCGCCTGATGTCACCCGTGGCAGTGAAGAACACAGTCTCGGCGCTGGGCCGAGCACGCGGGTCACCGGGGTAGGCCGCCATGGCCTCAGTAGCTGGCCTTCCTCTGGCCGCGTCCAAGTAGGAGCGACCCTCTCTTCTTTCAGCGATTGATGCTTGAGGTTGGTTGTGGTTCGTGTCTCTGATCTGGGAGTGTGAAGGCTGCTGCAACTTATAGTCCAACGCCGGAGTCCTCAACTTGCAGTTGCGAGCATGGTGGCCACTCCCCTCACAGCACCAGCACCGCGTAGGCCTCAGGCAATGGCGCACTTGGTGGTCAGTAGCAAAACAATTGAAGCATTTACCATAGGTGTGATGTTTGAATTTCTCAGTTCCCCGAGTTGGCTCTGTCTTCTGAATCCCGTCGGCTGAGGACCTTGCATGTTTCTGTTCTTGACGCCACCAGTATGGTTCCTTTACTTCTGTCCACTCCTCCTTGCTGAAAACCCAGTTAGGCGTGCTCTGTGTCCTCCATGGTTGCCCCTGGTCAGCCTTGATGTCGTCTGGATGCTCTGCTTGAGGCAGAGACGATGGCGACATGACCTTGGCTCCTCTGCCCCAAATCGGACCAGCAGGTGGCTGAGTTGAATGCATCGCATCCTTCGCCTTTTCAGCCTTGGAGAACCGTTGTCCTGAGATTGAAGATGAACTTGCCATGGCGGTGGACTTGGAGCTTTGATGCATAGACTGATTGGCTTGAATGCTGCCCTTTTGGGGGGGGATCAGGGTGCCTTGAATGCTTTTGCTGCTTGGTTGCCTCCGCCTGCCCCTGGGTTGAATGCTGCAGCGCGTGCTCCTCGCTGGCCTCCACCGCTGCTTCCCTTGTACCTGTTGGTTTCTCGGATTCCTTGATTCAAAGTAACTCCAAGATTTCCTGGCTCAAATCCGCAAGAATCGCTGACTCCTGCGCAGCGCCAGCACCATCTTCAATGCCAGCCCCCACCACCGATGCTTCGAGGGACTCCTCTGCTTGTGGATCTGAAGCGTGGCCACAATCCTCGGTGGCGGCCGCCGGCGAGATCTCCGTGGTCCGGGGACGCGAGTCGTTGAGAGACCCCTCCCTGGGTAGATCGGTGCATGGTGGATGTGGATCTGTGGTTGGAGGCGAAGGGTTGCTTGATGGTGGCTGGATCTGGTGGATTTTTGGGTTATCGCCATGGTCGGGGTCGTGCGCGAGGTCGGGAGTGGGGGCTCCCATCCTTTTGAGCCTCAAGCGCGTTCACATCTTTATGGTGGCCCAAATTGGGTCAAAGATTATGATATCTGGCTTAGGGAGGAGGCGGATTCTTGGACTACCGTCTCTCAGTTCAAATACAATTCCAATAAGAAAAGTTATGCCGAGATAGTCCAGGGTGCTATCAATCCACCAAGGAAAAAGGTCTTTGTTCGTTTAAATTATCCGAACAACTACTATGATCTGATCCGCAAGCCTCTATCTCGTGACAACTTCAGACCTTCCTATACCTTTTCTGGTACTGTTAGACCAGGAGCAAGGTGGTCGGATCGACGGATGTAGGGAACTAGAAAATTGCAACCGAACACCCGTTCAAGATCTCCGTGTTCTTCACGCCCACCATTAACGGGGGACAATTCAAACCCCATTTCGAATTTGAATTCCAAATCCAAAAGTCTGGGTTGTCTGTTGCAAAGTGGGCCGCGTTTCAAGTGCACTCGTTGTCTAGCCCATGGACATGTCACAGCTAATTGTCAATCATAGATCCGATGCCAAGTCTGTTTCAACTATGGACATGCAGAATCCCGTTGTTTTTGGAAGGCCAGTTTAGCCCGGGTCTTTCGGCCCAAGATCAGCGCAGAAGTTGGAAAGGCGACCCCTCCTGATATAAATGTTGTTGCTCCAGATCAATCTATTAGTTGTTCTACCTCGTCACAATCGCCCTCCCCTGTTACTGTTTCTCCCACCACAACTCCCTCGTCGTCGACATCGATGGCAAACTTCGCTGTCGATCCCTTCGCCCATGTGCCACCCGGCTTCACGATCCAAGAGCTTCCCAATCACCCTCCCCTTTGCCATGAAGTGTACGTGACCGGCTGTTATTCATTGCACAATGAGGACCTCGCCATCACCAAGTTGGTACCATCCGTCAACAAATTGGACTTCGATCGGGTCAAGGCCTCCCTCCAGAACTTCCTGCAGATTCATGAGGTATACTCCCCATCGATCTAGCCTTGTGCACTAGGTGATGCCTATGTTAGGTTCACTACTGCTTTGGAAAGAGAGAGGTTTCTAGGTCCAATCTTTCAGTTAGATTAGGAGTATTAATTGCACTTTGTTAAACATGATGAAGCAGAGAACGCTAGAACTTTTGCTTTGGATAGAGAAGTTTGGGTTATGCTGTTAGGATTCCCAGAGGATCTTTGTGCTATGAACTTGATTGCTAAGGCTGTTTCTGGTTTTGGGATCCTAGTCCATGTTCATCCATCTAGCACTCTAGCTCACCTGATAGTGAAAGTCTATCTGAATGATGATGCAAAGATACCTGATTCTGTTAAAGTGAATGCTGGGATCCCTCTGAGGGGAAGATCTTGGACTGTAGCTGGCCTTGTCCTTAAAAGGAATAATGTTGTTGAGCTGCCTGATGAGGAAGGATTTGTTGTTGCTGGTCCATTGCACCCTATGCCACCTGAAGCTCCTCGTTGGTTGGGCCCTGTTCTACCAAGACATCCGAATGCAAGTCTAGCAGGATCTAATAATATGAACATTGATGGTGACAATGGTGACAATGTGATACATGAAACCCATGGCATCCATAATGCAGGTGCTGTTCCAGAGGGTAACAATGCTAATGGCATTGTTGGAACAAATGTGGCTATGGACATGAACCTTGTCAACCCTGAAGATGTTGTTGAGAATCAAAATCTGAACAACAAGACCATGGCAACTGACTCTGTGTTGGTTCTAGATGGGGTGGATATGCTCTCCTCAACACTAAAAATCTGGTCTTAGAACCCATAGCTGCTTCTGTTGATCATGTGTCCAAGGATAGCTCTGATATTCCGACTACAGAAGACAAAATCATACCTGTCCTGGATTTGCCCCTAACCCAATGCAATGAGGATGGATGTCAATGATCAGATGTTTGCAACTGCTGCTAGTGATGCATCCACACCAAGCCTAAACATAATAGTTACTTCAGGAGATCTGGCCAAGCACCCACCTTCTTCTGCTCCTTCAGTGACTGCTCAACATGCTGTTGATCATTCTCAGATAGTGCCTGCTGCACCAATGAAGAAGTCAAAGCCACCACTTGCTCGTGGTCTCTTCCCTACAGTTCAACCTCAGGAGAGTAAGGCCAACATCCTGCCCATCATGGAAAAGGTATTCAATTTCATATCTAGAGTCCCTCCATCTAGCATATTCTCATTCCTCACTCTTTTGGATATCGACTGCTATCAACCAATCCCAGTTTATTTTGATGATCCAATCAATCTGATACGTCTAGCTTGTTTAATCCCTCCTCAGATAAAGGAACCCATTGGAGGACCTAACTCCATTTTGGATGATGAGATATCCTGGAGATAACTGCGCTGATTTCACCCTAAGTAAAAGGATGCATGTGAAGCTTAAGGAGAAGCTTGATGATCCTTTCCTTCGTCACAGCAAAAGACAGGCAACCAAGCTTGGGGGATTCAAGGGAACCTCCCCTGGTGTTAAAGGAAAGGAGAAGGAGATCATCTGTCCGAAGCCTCTAGAAGTACTCCCACCACCAGGAATTCAGCCTGCCCCTCACCTGGCGGCTGACGTGTTGATGGGCATATCCACCGGGTTCCTTCGGATCCAGCCTATGGCTGCTTCTGTTTCCATCCTCAAGAAAGACGCCAATGATAAGAAGGAATAAAGAATCTCTTTGTTGGGTTGGTTGCAGACTGTCTCTGTACTTTAGTCATTTTCTGTCAAGAACTTGTTACTTTTGGATCAGGCTTGGCTACCATTATCCCCTGCCTGCGTGCAGGTTCTTTAACAAGTCTATGTGTGGACTTTTAAGTGTGCAAACATTATCTTTTATGCCTGTGAGATCTTTATCAGTTTATTTGTAATCGTTGGTACCTAGTCAATTCTCAGTGTTGGTCAACTTTCCATTGCTAATTTTATCAAAGTCACAGACCATACTTGCTTTATTCCTGTTGGTTGCTGCCTGCATTTTCATCTCATGAGTTGTGCATTAACTGCCCAACTGACAGTTTCCTACTCTTGCATTTGGTCAAATGAGTAACAGTAGAGAACACAAAATTCTTAGTTGGAATATTCGGGGTATCAACTCATAAGGCAAGTGGGATGCAATTCGAGAGAAAATTACAGAAAGTGTTGCAACATCATTTGTTTACAAGAAACCAAAAGAGAGTCTTTTGATTCAAGATACCTTAAAAATTTCTGTCCTAGACACCTAGACTCCTTTGCTTTCTCTCCTTCAGTTGGAGCCTCTCGAGGACTCCTGACTGTTTGGAACAGCAGTTTGTACAACTGTGTAACTGTCTAAGAAAACAACTTTGGGTTGACAGTAAAAGTCACTTGCTTACAAGATCAGAGTTCTTTCCACCTCACTAATATTTATGGTTCTGCCCATGCCACTGGCAAAATGGCATTCATCACCTGGCTGGTTAACCTAGACACAAATGATTATGAGAATTGGTTATTAGCAGGAGACTTCAACTTATACAGAAGTGTAGAAAACAGAAATAGACTAGGGGGAGATTTCTCTGAAATGCAGTTGTTTAATGGAGCCATTGATGATTTTGATTTGGTTGAAATTCCCTTTAGTGGTAGAAGATTTACATGGAGCAGTATGCAACTAGAGCCACTTCTTGTCAAATTGGATTGGGTTTTTGTTTCCAACTCTTGGGATCTAACTTATCCTGCTACTTCAGTCATTCCTCTTTCCAAGCTTGTCTTTGATCATATCCCATACTACATCAACATTGGCAACAAAATACCAAAAGGCAATGCCTTCAGATTTGAGAACTTTTGGATTGATCAACCAAACTTCCTAGAAACAGTTGACCTACATTGGAATTTAAGTCCTTTCTTTGCTAATACTGCAAAGACTTTAGCTGCTAAGTTTAAACAGGTCAGAGCTGGTCCAAGAAATTGGAGCAAAAGACTACCTAACCTAAACAAGTTAATTTTCAACTCAAACTGGACCCTACAACTGATGGATGGTCTAGAAGAACAGAGGCCATTGAGTGACCTTGAGTCAAATTTTAGAACTTTGGTTAAGGATCATTTAGCCAATCTCCTAGAATCCAAAAGAAAATACTGGAAACAAAGACACATAGTGAGATGGGTTACCTTAGGAGATGAAAATACTACCTTTTTCAGACTATGGCAACCATTAATAACTCTAGGAAGCACATTAGGAGCCTTACCAATAGTGACAACATCATAATTACTGATCATGATCAGAAAGCAGCTGATGAGGACATGACACCTATGGATATACCCGTGGAGGCTAAAGATAAGGTGAGCTCATTCTTACATGTGCATAGTGATTTTTGGTACAACTCATTTGGTTCCACATGTATATGGTTTTATTTGAGTGTAGGTACAAATGAGTCTCAAAGTGCAAACTCATCAAAATCCAACAGTCGGTTCGTCGGCAGCACGATAGTGCTTCATTGGGAAGGCCATAACTCATCCGTCCGGAGTGCGAATGAGGTCAATGAGCACTTGATGAAAAGCTTGTTTGATAGGCTTTCAAATAGGTCTAGTCCCATCTCCATATCATGTTGGTAAGACTGTCGAAAGAACAAGACACTCCATCGCTATTTCTATAGGGAGCTACGTCGTTGTGATGGGCTTGTTATCCATCATTGGGACCCTGGCCCAAGCGGAAGCATGCCCCAAAGAGTTAAAGAATACATCAAGGAAGCCCTTAGACGTCCTCCACCTTGGCCACCACCTTTGGAAGTCAGCATGGGCGTCCAAGCCAAGTTGGAGGCCCAATACATGTCAAGTTCGAGTCCATCTCGGGCTCCAGGACCAGTCAGCACTAAAACGGTCACCTAGGCCACATACAGACTCGAAATTAGACGTTCTTGTACTATAAAGAAAGGTAACGAGAAGACCTTTCCAATGAATCTTGTTGGAGGCCCAAATTCATTCAGAGTCATCGGGAATCGTCGAAACAGTTTGACGTCTAGAATCTGTCAGGGCGCTGTGTCGCTGTCTTTTGGGCCGTTTGGGCCTTGTATTGTGTCGGGGCTGCGTATGGACGTGAGTAGGGGTCCTTGGACGCCCCTTAGGCTATATTATGAACAGCCACCACCTACGTTAGGGTTTGGGTTTTGCTTTAGATCAATCTATCTTTGAACAGTCGCCGTTATCGATTTGCGAGACCCCAATTTCGAGTGCTTAATCATTTATCTACAATTGTCACTTCAATTGAGTTGCGCTTTATCTTGTTCTTGCTTGTGTTCTTCGATTCGCAGCAGGGATTAGCCTTCTTGGCGAGGTCAGCCGGTTGGTGACACGGTTGATAACCAGAGGATTCGTGGTGCTAAGATTGCAGGGTTCGGGTCTTTGTGATCTGAAGCCAGATCGGTGTGTCGCTTCCTCCCAAATCGTTGTTTATCTTGAACCTGATGGAAGTCGGGACCCCCGTCCCTATTAGCAGCCCTCCTTTGGAATGCCTTTAAAAATAGACTTGGTCAGAGTGAGTTCAACGAAGTCTTCTTTGATCTAGCCACCCTTCTGAATTGTCTAGTATAAGACTTTACTGATGATGAAATCAATTCAGTCATCAAAAGCCTTCCAAACAATCATGCTCCTGGCCCTGATGGATTCAATGGCCTCTTCATTAAAAAATGTTGGCCAGTCATAAAGGTAGATTTCATAAGGTTTCTCAGGGATTTCTCCTCTAACTGCATTGACATCAGCTGCCTCAACAATTCAAATATAGCTCTGATTCCCAAAAATCCTAATCCTGCAACAGTTGATGATTATAGACCAATTTCTCTTCTTAACTATTCTCTAAAATGTGTCACCAAGATTTTATCCCTGGGGCTACAAGATGTCATGCCTCAGCTTATCCACTCCAACCAATATGGCTTCATCAAAGGTAGGACCATTCAAGATTGTCTGGCCTGGGCATTTCAGTTTCTTCACCTCTGCCACTCCTCCAAGAGAGGAATAGTAATTTTGAAAATTGATTTTAAAAAGGCCTTTGATAAAATGGAGCACCAGTTCATCCTAGAGGTCTTGTCTCACAAAGGCTTTCCCAATAAATGGATCCAATGGATGAATATGCCGCTTAGCTCTGGGACCTCTTCTGTATTGCTAAATGGCTGTATTGGAAAAGTTTTCAAATGCTTGAGAGGGGTTAGATAGGGAGACCCTCTCTCTCCCCTCCTATTTATCTTGGTTGCAGACCCATTGCAGTCTATAGTTAATGAAGCCTGATACAGGGGAGTGATTAAACATCCAATCAGTGAAGATTTTGAGTGAGACTTTCAATCATCCAGTATGTGGATGACACTCTTATTAGGGAAAATTGGTTCTATAGCATCGAAAGGTTACGATCTCCGTAAAATACCACTAAAAGATTTCGGCCCCGTAAAATACCACTGAATGTTGTCTCTGTGAACTGAAAATAGCACTCCGTCAGTTTTTACACTCTGAAATGTTAAATGAGACCAAAATACCCCTAAATCAGCATAACGTGAATGGATGACCCCAACACATTAATAGGTTGATAGCAGCACATATTGGACACCATAAATAATGACCATATTAATGGGTCCATCTCCACATTGAATAGCACAAGTACAGGTTAAACTACAGCTAGTTGTACCATTCCAACACATTAGAACTTTCATTGCAGCACATTACATTCATGGAAACACATCCATAGTTTAGGACATGGACCCAACACTTACAGTAAGTCTGCCAGCACACAAAGGTCTAATAACACCAACACTAGTTGCAAAATAATAGTGGCACCACACATACGCTTTGCTCTTACAAATCCAAGGCCTAGCCTATGATAAGTCGCCTCATAATACCTCCCGGTGATGTTTCTACTGTTGCCCTACTCCTTGTTGTTGGCCCTGGACTGAGAGGACTAGAAGTAGAAGCTACCATCAACCTTGTTGTTGGCCCTGGACTAACCGGTGTCTGTGAAACTAAGGAAGTAGAGGATGTTGCAGATGCCTTCTTAGATTTTTTAGGAGCTTTGGTGGGGTTTGAAGTACTTGGTTTTTCTTTTCTTTTCCTACATAACAGCAAGATAATCAATAATTATACTCAGAAATAATTGATATTGTACTAAGTGATAGGAGCATAAAATTAATTTACCTAGATTTAGTAGGTAATGGTTGTGGTAATTCAACACCAAGTTTAGTAGGGGGCTCATGACAACTCTTCTCAATATGCCCAAATTGAAAACATCTTTTGCATTGGTAAGGACCCCTTTTTCCTGGCTCACCCTTACTCTTTATCCTTTTCACTCTTGGCCTACCCGCGGACCGTTCCAGATTTGGAGGCAACATTTGATACCCAAGATCAACAATAGGCCATTGTGACTTGTCAACCATTGGGTTCACCTCAAACTGATAAGTAGCCTTAAAACGACTAACTGAGTAGTAGTCATGCACATAGTCATCAAGTTTTACTTGTCTCAAGGAACCTATAAAGGCTATAACATGTGTGCAAGGTTTTCCAGAAATATGCCACTGCCCACATGAACATGTTTTGCTTTCAAGGTCCACACATGCCTCCAAGGATAGTTGTCCTTCGTCAATCCAGATACCTCGGCCTTAAGACCACCACTCCCCTTAATTGTGTACTTCAAGTTTCTACTCTTCATCTTCAGCTCATTTATAACACTAGGTAGAATTGCTCCTTCAAGTTTGTTAGCTATACACTGCCTCATAGCTATCTTTTCCATGATCATGGCCCTAATTGTGTCCATGAGGACATCCACAGGAAACCCTTTGGTCTCTTTAATCCAGTTGTTGAAGCTTTCTGAAATATTTTTGTTCACATAATCAACCTTGCACTCCCCTGAGAACTTAGCTCGAGACCAAAGTTGTTTGTGCTCTGCTTGCAAGTAAGGAATTGCTGCAGGACAATTGTCTGCAATTCTGTCCCAAAGCCATTGATGCCTCCTAGTAGTACATGCCCAAGCACAAGGCCACATGTACTTTAGCACATCTCCATCAAAATGCTTCCTAAAATTATGCATGAGATGCCTAAAACACTCTCTATGCTCAGCATCACCTTGGAAGACATTATGCACTGCTGTCTCTAAGCCTTTGCAAGCATCTGTGTGGATTGTGAGTCCATGTGGAGTTTCAATTGCTCTCTTCAATTGCCTCAAGAACCATGTCCAATCAGCTTTTGTCTCTTTGTAAAAAATTCCATATGCCACCGGGTACATCCAATTGTGCCCATCAATTGCTGTTGCTACAGCTAGCTGTCCATTATATTTACCTATGAGGTGAGTAGAATCAACCCCAAGGTATGGCCTGCAACCAACAAGAAATCCATTCACACATGCTTTGATGGCCACAAACATTCTATAGAAATAGACTCGACCATTTTTCTTATCCTTCTTGCAATCAATCTCTACTATGCTTCCAGGACATGTAGCCTCTAACTCAGCTTTGAATCTCCACAACATATTAAAACTTTCCTCCCATGTGCCATGTAGGCCTTTCAGTGCAAGTTGTCTTCCTTCCCATACCTTATTGTATGACATTTTGATTGGAAATTGAGTTTCAAGCTGAACCTGCAATTTCTTTGCTCCCAAGTCTGGGGTGGCCTTAAGTACCTCCTTGGCCCTGTCAGCAACCCAAGCTTTGCTGGCCTCCTTTCCCCTCACTTGGCTAGTGCTAGCACAAGTATGTCTGGGACCAATTGACACAACCTGGAAATAACAGAAGATATTAATACATGTTGTACATCCTAAAAATAATACATGCTGTACATCCTAAAAATAATACATGATGTATAACAATTAGTATACCATGAAAGTGGGGCAACCAAGAAGTTTCTTTGCATGAACTTTCCATCCACACTCTGAATCTGCACATCTTGCCCTGTATCTTGCTTTATCACTATGCTCTATAAATGTTTGAAACTCCCTTTTTATGGCATATTGCTTAATCATCAGTACAAAGGAAATTTTGTCAGTAAATGTCGAACCTTCCTTTATATCAGGGTTGTCTTTATCATATGTAGTGAGTACGACATATGGAGCATCTCGTATCATGGTGACTTCATCACTTGGCATAACATCAGGATCTATAGCTTCAGTTGCATTCTTGTTGCTGTCTATTTTCTTATTTTCTTGCTGCACTTCCTCATTGCTTCCTACTTCAGGTACCTTAGTGAAATACCTCCACTCTTCATCAACTCCAACTGGATCATCTCCCTCATGGTCAGCACATGGCTCCATGTATTGGTCATCTTCCTCCTCCTCTGCTCTAGAAGGTCCAGCAGCTGTAACACCAAGTTGAGGTTCCATGGCCCATTCTAGACCATCCGATTCTGCACTCACATGCATCTCCTTGAACTTTTCTGTGACCTGAAGTTGCAGGTCATTCGCTTCATCTGTCACTTCTCTTTCATTCTCAATCAAAGCCATATCAGCATGCTCACATCTATCTACAGTCATGATGAACTCCACCATTTTTGAGGCTCGCAACAAAGTTAGAAGCTCTTGGTCCGTACCAAGTCGCATTGTTAGATTGTTCTGACCCACAAACCAAAAGTTTTCCTCCTGGTAACTAGCCCAACTAAAGTGCATGAACACATCTTTCTCCATATCGATGATGGAGTACTCTTCTGCATCAACCCACCAGTCCAAGCATCTGCCCTTTTTGTACACAGATCGACCATCCTCAACAGTTGAGTAGGAAGAAACATCAATCACTACTCGACATGCATTGTTTGGATCGATCCTGAAATAGTAGCAGTGCAAAAAAAATTAACACTGCTGCCAAATGTCCTTTCTCACAGGTGACCATTCTCATGCCAGGTGAAATCGCACACAAATGAACCGGATATCATACAAATAAGGGCTCACACTTCATAACCCAGAAACACAGAAGCTAGGGTTTCATTCTTACCCGTCGAGGATCTCAGATCGATGCATTGTTCCACGCCCTGCACACCACGCAGTCAAAAAGGAGGAGGCGGCGGCAGACGACGCAGGCCGCGCGGCCTCCAGCGGCCCGCGACGGACGGCGCAGGCGGCGGCAGACGACGCAGGCGGCGCGGCCTCCAGCGGCCCACGGCGGACGGCGCAGGCGGCGGCAGACGACGTAGGCGGCGCGGCCTCCAGTGGCCCGTGGCCTCCAGCGGCCCGTGGTGGACGGCGCAGGCGGCGCGACCTCCGCGCGGGGAGCAGCCCACGGCGGATGGCGCGGCTTCCACGCGAGGAGCGGCCTGCACGCGGGCACCAACCCGCGGCGGCGGAGCAGGCAGCCGGCGGTGGCCGCACTCCCAGGTGGCCGGCGGACCTGCTGCTCCCAGGCAGAACCCCAAGCCTGCGTGTGTCTCTGCCCAGCGTGTGTGCGTGTGTTTCCCCTTCCCGTATAAGGATAAGGCAAGGGCAAAAGGGTCACTTAATTTTTGAAGTTTACGTCAAATTAACGCTTCTACGTGTAAAATCTGACGGAGTGGTAGTTTCAGTTCATGGTGACAACTTTCAGTGCTATTTTACAGGGCCGTAATCTTTCGATGGTATTTTACGGAGGTTGCAACCTTTTGATGCTATAGAACCAATTTTCCCCTCTTATTATTCTACCTACAGATGAAAGAGTTCTTTTTAATTTAAAGGGTATCCTAAGGCCTTTTTTAGACTCCAATGGACTACATATCAATTTTCACAAATCATTTATGACTCCAATCAATATAGTTGATGCCAGACTCAATCATCTTGCAAGCACCTTTGGTTGCTCCACTGGTACCATGCCATTTACATATTTAGGCTTACCTCTTGGCATCTATAAACCATCCATTCAGGATTTTGCTCCCCTCCTGCAAAGAATTGAGGCAAGAATAATTGGTATGAGCAAGTTACTCTCCTATCAAGGAAAACTAATTCTAGTTAACTCAGTGTTATTTGCCATGCCCACCTTTTATATGTGCACACTCATGATTTCTCCTGGGGTGATCCATCAAATCGACAGATACAAGAAACATTGCCTTTGGAGTGGAGGAGATATTAACAAAAGGGGCACATGCTTATCAGCTTGGGAACCTGCCTGCAGATCTAAGGAGGAAGGAGGTCTTGGAGTAATTGATATCAGTAATCAGAACAAGGCTCTGCTCTTGAAATATATGGATAAATTCTATAATCATGCCAATACTCCCTGGGTTCAATTAACATGGGACAAACTATACAGCAACACCAACACTCCACCACATGTCAGAGCTCCTGTAGGTTCCTTTTGGTGGAAAGATATTATGAAACTTAGTGTTGATTTTAGAAGTATTGCTAAGTGAGACCAAATTCTGGAAGATCAATGTTTTTCTGGTCTGACTATTGGGGGGAATAACTATCTCAAAGACCAGTTTCCTAGACTCTACTCTTTTGCTAAGAAGAAAAGATGTTCTGTATAATTTTTTATGGAAAAAGACGATAACCAAAACTTTAGCCTTCCTTTATCTCCAGAAGCTTATGATGAATTGAAAAACTTACAAAACTTTCTATCCTCTTTTGATTGGAACCCTGAAAACTCAGACTGTTGGATCTACAATTGGAACAATTCTAGCATCTACTCCTCAAAGAAATGCTACAAAGCTCTGCAAAGTACTATAGAAGCTTCCCCTCTCTTTTCTTAGATGTGGGCTAGGCAAAATCTTGGCAAGCAAAAATTCTTCTTTTGGTTGCTAATCAAAAACAGGTTGAATACCAGAAATGCTCTAAGAAGAAAACAGATGCATTTAAATTCTTACTCCTGTGCCATTTGTAATAAAAGCTCTGAAGAAACCATTCTCCACTTGTTTTTTGAATGTCCCTTTGCACAATCATGTTGGATTGCTATTGGGATTCATTGGAACCTACATATCCCTCCACTCGACATCAACATTCAGGCTAGAACTGCATTTGGAAGCATCATCTTCAGAGAGATAATGATCACAGCCTGCTAGACAATTTGGACTTCTAGAAATGGCCTCATTTTTTATGGAATTGCCTGCAATCTTAATGCTTGGAAGATCAAATTCAGGGAAGAAATTGGCTTGGTATGTATCAAAGCCAAAGAAAGCCATGCTAGCCTACTCAAAGCTTGGTTAGAGAATAGGCTTTAGCTCTTCTTTTTTTCTTTTTTGAGCTTTGCAAGCTCCTCTGTGTGTTTTACTTTCTTTGCACCACTCGTGCATGCTGTTTTTTTATTTTGTATTAACTCTATCTTTTTTCAATTAAAAAAATAGGGTTTTTTTGCCAAAAAAGGAAGGGGCTCTCATTAAAAATAGGCACAGTATACATCCCCTTTTACAGATAGATCCAAGAAACAACAGGAAATTGCAAACAAGGACACTAAGGGCCTAGATGCTAAATCCTCCAGCTTCCAGAAGATTCGTCGGTCTTCACGTCGCCTCTACAACGCCGACCGACGCCTTCGCTCGTCGGAGTTGTTGAGGAAGCCCAACGCATGGAAGACGCCGCAACGGCCAATGACCCGAACACACCCAGTCGCATCTGAATCGTTGAAAGAACATCGACAGCTCCCCCTCCATCTCCGGCAAGAAGCACTTCCGTCACCGCTAGCACCGAGGCCAGCAGCCGGAAGAAATGCGTCCCGACGACCAAGACATCGCCGGTCGGAACAAGTTCCCACGGTCACCATCGCCGGCAGCCCGGGAAAAGCAGGGGAGGAGAAACCCTTCCCAATCGCACCAAAAGAACAGCTCGCATACCTGTTGTCGGCGATGTCCACAGTCCAGCGACCGCCGCCTCCCAAGAAGGAGCTCCTTATTCGTCCGCGAAGCGGCCATCGGCGACCGCCACCTCCGGAAAACCTAGCTTCACCGTCGACGGACGGTAAGCAAACCCTAGCTCCATCGGCGAGCACCGCCGACGAGCACAACCTAAGCCTAGAAACTACGCTATATACAGCCGCGCGTCGATTCCGTGGCCCGCCCCCCTCTCCGATGCCGAGCCGGACATCGGAGAGGGACGGGCCCGCCGGAATCGCCACCGGCAGCGACTTTCGCCTCGGGTTTCGCCCTTTTTTGCCTGTCTACACTGTAGATGGGGAAAAGAACGAGCCTTCTGAACCTGAATGTTGGCAATTAATTTCAATAGGTGAGGGGTTTACCCCCACTGAGCCCTAAAAAAAAGTATGAACAAAACCCTCTTGAAATTCGGCCGAGAACAACGACCACTTGGACGACTGCAGACTGAAATGAGGCACAAACCGAGTGGAAGCATATATATGTAAACATGTGAGGACAGTCAAAAGAATTGAAAGGCCTTACAGACATTGACAAGTTCCCAACACAAGAAAGACGGATTCTAGCGTAACAGAACGATGCTGAAATTATGCAGAGACCGGACCAGATGGTCTCTATCTTTGTGATAACCAGAAGAGGTCGATCTAGACTTGAAGCGTGCTCTCCAAGACACAAGCCAACGACGCTTCAGGTATACGTCCGCGCGGGACTATTCTGCACACTTTCTTCTGAATCAAGCACAGTCCCCTTTTAAAATTTTAAAAATAAAAACAAAATAAAAAGCAATCACAGCAAAAAAAGAAAAGCATCGAGCCAGCGCCATTGACTTGGGCCAGCCCACAGGCCTTTCTTCTTTACGGCTTCATCGGCTCTTGGCCCACCAGCCCAACTACATCGGCCGCGCGGCTTTGCTCGATTCGCTGACGAACGTTTACGGGCCAAGGCTGAAGCTATACCGCCCCGTTATGCAAAGCTGGAGTCTCTGTGCGTAGCCGGCAAGTTGGCCGGAGAAGGACAAGGTCCGTCCAAAGGGATCCCTGGACCGCTGGCTCCTGTTTCACTTGTGACTGTGAGCTCGCTGCCTCATCGATTCATGCTCGCTCTCTTGGCTGCTCTGCTCGCAAACAGCCGCGTGCATTCTATCGTGTACTCCTGTACTATGTGCTGGTCGATCCATCGACGCACTACTGTTACCTGCAGTGAAAAACTGAAGACTGCTCTGTTCATGTCGCATGGGATCAATGCAGGTAGGTGTTCATGCTAGTGGATGAAGTTGGAGCAATGGGCTGATGACGCATGACAGAGCACAGAGATCACCATACGTTTCGTCGTGCAGGAACACAATTACACAAAAGGGCGCGTTGTTGTTGTACACTTGTACGTATACAGTTTCGAGACATCATACATTGTGGGGTACGTAGTAGGTCTTCCGCTTGATTCGTGGAGGCGGATTCATATTCAAGAGGGTTGTCCTCGAAACAACGGAGAAATGGCAACGATGAGTGCCAGATTTCTGAAACCATCGTTACGCCTGTATCCCTGGAGCCCAAAATCTGTATAGTAAATGTCCCATCACACTATAGCAATTTTATTTTTATTTGGTAATAATTGTCCAAATATTAATTAATTAGGCTTAAAATGTTCGTCTCGCAAAATACAATAAAACTGTATAATTAATTTTTTATTTTATCTATATTTATATTTAGTACTCTATATATATACCAGTATTTTAATGTGACGAAGAATAAATTTTAAATCTAAAATTAAGTATCTAAACAAGGCCCAAGATGCAGTTGTGGAGGGGCCGGGCCCTCCCGCCGCAGAGCACTCCAGTATCGTGTGTGCTCTGATCAGTGGACCACTGTACCTGAGTACCTATACCTGCGCTGGTCACCACTCATGATTAAAGGCGAAGTGGCTCGGTTAAAAGCATCCGCAGTAAAAATAGAAGTTGCTTCAAGTACTCCTACTCCCTGCAAGCCTCGAGGGAACAGGAATCATGCGTTTGTACGGTTTGATTTGGGACCCACATGCACAGAGGAATCAGATCAAAGATGGGTTAACCGTCCTCGAAACACTGATGGTAGAGAGAATGGAATAAAGTGGAGTAGCAAATCTCTGAAACGGAGCGCAGCATTGTTCCATTCCCATAATCCCCATTTCACTTTTTTTTTTTACAAAATACACCTCCACCGGACCCGAGATTACCAGTTCACCACAGAAAGGTCGCCAACAATGCGACCTCGCAAAGCTGAAACGAAACTACAGACAGACACATCGCGACAGAGACAGACACCATCCATCGCCGCAAAGAGCGAAACCAGCAGCTCCAACGACTAGTTACCACCACCGCCGATGGCGCAACGCCGAGGAGGAGTTCGGGATCAGCGGCCGGCGCACTCGGGCGGCTGCACGGGGAATCGGTCGGTGTCGACGCAGTAGTCGTAGACGAGGTGGTGGGCGCGCGCCCACACGAGCTGGTGGCTCTGGTGCACGGACAGCTCCGACATCTCCTTCTCCTTCCACCAGTACCGGCCCTCTTTCCCCCACGACGTCTCGCTGCACCGCCGGACCTCCCCGGCGTCGCCGTCAGTGGCGTTGGCGGACCAGGCGCACCCGTCCACGCGAATCTCCCGGAACGTGGCCTCGAACGGCGCGTGCGACCAGTCCGTCTTGACGCGCCCGCCCTGCGTCGCCCAGTCGTCCGCGTTCCAGATGGAGCTGTACACGGCCATCGGCTGCGGGCCCGGGAACGGCGGCGGGGAGGCGGTGGATGTGGTGGTGGTGTTGGTGCCGTTGGCGGCGTGGCGGTGGTGGCCGTGCACCGTGGCGTTCCGGCGGTTCTCGTAGACGCGGATGGGCGTGTCGTCCACCATGAACACCACCTGGCTGGGGTTCCACAGCACGGCGTAGGTGTGGAAGTCGGCGGTGGGGTCGAACCACAGGTCGATGCGCTGCTCCCGGTTGCCCACGCCGTCGATGTACAGGTTCGTCTGCACCAGGTACGGCTCGCCGGACACGTTGCCCAGGAACTCGAAGTCGAACTCGTTGTGCTTGTCCCCGGCGGACGATAACTGGAGAGGGAAAAAAACGTTGCAGATGGTATGTTAGCTTCAAGTTTACAGTACTTCAGTTTCACCAGAGGTTCAACGTGCAAATCTACCATTCCTTCTAGTAACATAACAAGGATTACAGCGATGGGTTGATTAGTAAAAAGTGGCATCTTTACTTTATGAAGAAAAGCTACTAGGAGTACTGCTCCATTATGTAAATAATATGCTCCCTCTGCACTTGTTCGCGTGCTCTTGTTATTTGTAAATTGGTTCTTGGCGGCATCCCCTTGCCAGACAGTGCAAGCAGGTCCCAGCATTATGGCTTTCGATAGCTTTATCTAATGATGGGCCAGACACATTTTACCGTATTTTAGACTTTTCAGTCTTTTATAATTGCATATCCTAGTTCAGTCTTTTATAAATACAAGTAAAGAAAATGAATAGAAATGGCAGATGCCAGCATAATAGCAAGAAATGCACACATTTGCACGGGCACAGACGAATGCCTGGATTGCCAAATGCAGTATGAATGGCCTAACCAGCATGCAACTTCAGGAGCATTCTACTGACCACTGAGGGAAAGAAAGTCGTAAAACAAAGCAAACCAGCAATGCCTGCACTCACTCACATAGAACGCTGTGACGACGCCTGCGGAGTCCCCCGGCACGAGCTTGAGGTCGGCGCTGGCCTTGCCGTACAGGAACTTGCTCCTGGACACGAACCCGCCGCCGGAGTTTGCGTCGAGGCGGAGCTTGAGCAGGTCGCCGTCGTACACCATGTGGTCGTTGGCCCAGCTGGGCTGCACCACGTCGTCGAACTTGGTCGAACCCACCGCCACCCCAGCGCCCAGCAGCGCCGCCACGGCCGCGGCCACCAGCACGGCCGCCGCGGGAAAGCCTCCACCGCCACCATTCCACAACGCCATTGCCGCCACCAATAACCTCAACACTCACTTTCCCTCTTCCTCTTCTGCAGTGACCAGTGAGAGCCAGGTGAGGGGAGCCAATGGCGAGGCCAGGGCGTGGCGTTATATAAGCAGGCGGCGAGGGGTGCTTGGCTTGCCATGGAAGGGTGGCGCCACGTCGGAGGCCTGGTAGCCGTTGGGGAAAGCCGGGGACCTGGTAGGGCCCAGCGGGCATGGCACGGCAACTTTTGCGGCTCGGCCACTTTTAGCGACCCGGCCGGAGCGAGCTGCTCCCTGTGCTCGTCCGGGCAGTGTTACCAGTCGCGCGGTGCGGTCCGGCTGGATACAGCTGGCGCTCCAGGCCAGCCCGGGCGTACAGCGAGGGTCGTGTGAAAAAAGAGGTGGGTGTACTACACAGGCAGTGCGTTGTACCAACAGATTTTTACCCGTCATAATTGAATGCAGCAAGGTGAACCTCCAGCTCTGGTTTCCGTCTACCGCACGCCTCGGGCTTGCCCGATACGGCGCGGCGAGGATTCATGGATAGGCCAGGCAGGACTGGAGAGACGAGAGAGAGAGAGAGAGCGCGCGCGCTCCAACAATGGGCTTTGTACATGTACTGGTTCATTGTACGCACTAGCGTACATACTGCTGGTATAGGCGTACAGCAGTCACTGCACGGTTGCAAAGCGTCGTAGTACACGAACGCTGTACTGAATACAATACGGGGCGGGCTATCCGTACGTACACCGTAGCTCAAATGCACGGCCCTGCAAAATTACTGCGCTCTGACGGCCTGTCTTTAAGTGCTTGCTATACAGTACTAGTCGTAATAACACAGAAACATTAGCCTGGCGCTCCAAATAATTGCTCTGTCAAGTACGTCCAGTAGAGACGTCCAGCACGGGTGCCGTATTCGTTCTCGAGTCTTGAGGAATTGTTATAATCACCTGTACTTATGCACGTTCTACTCTTTCTTAGGTTCTAAACTCGATTAGGAACAGATTCCGAGGCGGTGTAGTACAGTGCTGGACTCATTGATCCAGCTGTGAACCAGCGAGATCCCATCCTTTCTCATTTGGCGCACCGTGCACGATGATGGCGCCTTGCACGCATCCTCACAAGACATGCCCGGATGTCCGCTCGCTGCACCCGCACGTAGCACTCGATTTCCGAGACCACTCCATTCGTCTTTTCGCTTTGGGGTGGGTCGGAGGCCGGGGAGCGCCAACACCGAGGCGAATAATGTTTGCCCTGTCGACCAGTCCCTTTCTTACTCGTCTTTTAAATCTTCGATTAATTTACGTTTATCCTCTGTTGGCTAATAAGGACAGATTAATCCTGCACTTGAGCGAGAAACCCACAAACAGACAATCCCACAAACAGAACGAGGAACGAACGCATCATGCATTTTCTGAGCAGTGCTCCTGATGAATGAACTGAAAGCTGATAGCCGGGAATCGCGCAGGAGGCGTCAAAACGAAAGGCGGGCGCACTCCTCTACAAAAGCAGCCACAGGCCCAGCGGCCCGTGCCACAGCAGCAGCAGTGTACGAGAAGCAGGCCAAAAACGTTTTGAATGCTAGCGATTTGGAATCGGAAATCGCTGGCTATCTTCAAAATTTAGAAATGTACCGTTGCTCAGCAGACCGGGTGAGGTTTTACGAACTGTACGTACGTAGTACAGCACAGTACTTCACCACGGGCAGGCCGAAGCTGTGTTCGCTCAGTAGGAGATATTTTGCGTTGGCTCTGCTTGTACCAATCCGTTTGCTGACCAATTTTCGACAAACGCAGTACTCCGTACAGCCTTGTAATGTAGAGTACTACTCATAAGATACCAACTTGCCCCTTACCTAGTTAGTAGTTTCCCGTATGTTCAATGCAAGCATAAATGATATAATGTTACGTCATGCCTCTTTCTAACAAATATATACAAACCCATAGTACTATCTTAAGTTTGTAATACAGACTTTACACCATTTGGTCTAGTTTTAGACTTAGAACATTCTGCTTTGAACATCTTCGTATATTAAAATGTACATATACCGTCGCATTAAGCTACTCCCTCTGTCTCTTTATACTTGACCGTTGTAGCAGCTCACCAGGTAAAAATTCAATGAACGAGGGCACACAGGCTATCTAGGTGCATGCTACACAGTGAATCTAGACACAGGCCTTGTTTAGTTCCCCAAATTTACCTTCAATTTCACTATGCAGAATTCCTATTTCCCGACACATCATATTACCGGCAAATACATGGAGTACTAAATGTATGAAATCAAAAACTAATTGCACAGTTTTATTATACTTTGTGAGACGAACATTTTAAACCTAATTAGTCAAAATTTAGATAATTTTTACCAAATGCAAACGAAATGCTACGGTGAGTATTTAATGCACGACAGTGCATTCGACACCTCCCGAATCGGTGATCTAAACAAGGGCACAAAATTTAAACACCAGTACGTCCATCTTTCAAGGACAGAGGAGTATTCATCTCTGTGCTTTAGAGATCAATTAGACAAGTAGCCGTCCGCAGTGTAGTAGTGATGCACAAGAAAGAGGGCACGGTCATGGTCTGAATTCGCTACTCCATACGACGCGACGGCGACTCCCCCTGCTGCAGATCGAGCAGAGCTGCAGAGGGAGCACGCATTCAGCATGGGCGCGTACGAAACGAGCAGACATGCCGATGCAATGCACGTGAGGGACCCGCTCGCGCTGCGCCCATCGCGAGTAGTAGTACGGGATAACGGGACCGTGCCCGCGCGAGGCGCGACAGCTGCTGTAACGTCTCCCGTCCTCGTGCACGCCTCGCCTTTACCCGTCCATGGGTGTACTAGCAATTAAAACATGCTCCGCAGCGGTAACTTTCTAGGCACGGGGAAGCTTGTATCTTCTGTAGTACCATTTGTTCATTAGTAGTAAGTATTTACTGTAAGTGCAGCACTTTTAGCCTGCGAACAGTTTACCGAGGATGCTGCGATTGGGAATGCGCACGTGACCAAGGAAAAGGGTAGTGCGAGGCAACAGAAAAATGTTTGTGTACTCGTACTTCCAGTACTTCCAGCCGAGCCCCAAGTGTCGACAGTCATGGCAGTGACGTGCCATGGCGATGTGTTACGGCGCGTGGCGATGATAGATGTGCGCGGAGCTTTGTTTAGACGGCTCGAATTGGATGGTCGAATCGACACCGTAACACACTGTGTTATTTTATTTTTATTTGATAAAAATTATTAAGTATTAATTAATTAAGTTTAAAATATTCGTCTCACAAACTACAACCAAACTGTATAATTAGTTTTTGATTTTATCTGCATTTAGTACTTTATGTATGTGACGGTATTTTGATGTGACGTTTAATCTTGGTTCTTATAGTGAATCTGGACTCAAATTCACAAAACTAAACATGGGACCCGTTTAGTTTCCTCCCAAATTCAGCATTTGTCACTGTGTACTATGTAAAAAAAGATTCTTGTCACATTAAAATGATGATATATGCATGGAATACTAAATGTAGATAAAATCAAAATCTAATTACATAGTTTAATTGTACTTTATGAGATAAATATTTTAAACCTAATTAGTTAAAGTTTAAATAAATTTTATCAAATACAAATAAAATACTATTATAATTCTGGCTCTAATTTAAATAACTAAAGAAGGCCATGGCCGCAGATGCATTGGCGCGTGCGCAGGTCATGATTCCGCCCTGCCAGGTGCACAGCGGCACTGCATCTCGCGTCGTGTCACGTCATGTCCTGCGCCCAATTAACTCGCGGCAATGCAATGCAATGCCGGCCTCGCACCATTGCCACGGGCAGCCTGGCCGAGAGTTTGAGCCAGATCAGCCGCTGCTGCCTGCTGGTGCTGGAGCAACTGCCGCACGCGTGAGCCGAATCGAAGGCAACGCTTTCCTTCTGCGTGCCCCGTGCCGTGACGTCCGGGCCAGCTATGCGTGTATCATTGCCTGACCGAAATGATTCCGCCTCATGCCTTCATGTACAGCTGGACAAACCAAAAACAAAGGATTTGTTTTGCATCGTCAACACAGAAATGCGATTTTAGTTTTAAAAAAATGCGATTTTTTATAACCACTTCTTGGCAGCTTATATCTGCCCGATGCCCAGCTGCTTGGCACACATCGATGATGCATTCCGGATTCTCGAATGGAACCTAAAGAAATGGTGCCAAACAGCCGGGCCTCAAACATTTCAAGGAGAATTAATCGCTCCGAAACGGTTCTTGCTTGTGCAACGCTTGATCGAATCGGCAAATGACTGGTTTTCGCGTGTGTTAAGAAACCGTGTTTATTCAACTACAATGCTGCTAGAAAATTCAGAACCAGTCATTGAATTCACAACATTACAAAGGAGCACATTATACTGTTGATGAGCGGTCTTCAGGTTAAAAAAAATTAAATTCAGAACCAGTCATTTATAGCAAACGGTTTTAAAAATAGGATCCGCAGTTCCGCACAAGAAGAAAGGTTTCTGTCTATTTTCTAACGATCCGTAGCTCAATAGATGGTGAATACGAAATTTCACATCCGTCAATTCAGAGCTGAGCATTCGCTTCTCCAATCGACTTGCGGCCGTCACGCTAGTGTACCGTGGCGCAACAAGCTCAGATAACGACAGGGACCATTGCTGACACGTGACATCGAGGCTCCGGTTACTGTAGCACCAGCCTTGTTCCCGGCGACGGCGAGCATGTATCGCCAGCCGTCGCGTCGCAATCTCCGCGTGCACGGTGGCCCGCCTTGCCCGGCTGCCCCCGCTTGCGTACACGGCTCCACGCAGCGTAGGCCGCCGCGACAGGTGCGCCCGGTCGCGCTGTGTCGTGGATTTGGTTGGACGTGAACGTCTGTACTCTGTACGCTCGCTGTCGTATGTAGTATCGCCTGCTGCGGGATTGCTGCTGTGGGCGTGGTTCGCGCATCCCTGTAAGCAATGGGCCATGAGCGGCCGGCCCTGAGCCCGCTACAAATTCATCAGTCCTTATTGGGCCTCGTGTTGTATGAAACGGCTGATGGCCTGGTTGGCACATGCATAAGGACGGCCCTGAGGCGGTGAGGCCCGCTACCAACTGTACTTCCTTCCTGAGTCGTAAATTTGCACTAGGCTCATTCGGGAATGTAGCCCACGAATGCTCAAGCGCTAGATCCGCAGTCACCTGGCAGCCCTCGCAGTTGTACGTGCCTGCCCACAGCCACAGGAAAACAGCTGTGAGGATTATGGCCGACCTGCCCATCGTTTCAGTCCAAAACACGGTTTCCTTACGAAAAAGACGTGTGCACAGTAGTTGGATTTTAATCCTTTTGAAACACGACAACAAATTACCTTAAGCATCGGTAAACTTGTACCCGTGTGTACTCGGGCACAAGCCGCTGGTTGTTCAGAACTGTATTTGTGTGAGCTGAAAAAATGTGGTCCACAGCTTTCACTTGTTCCGTAACACGAAACAAGCAAGATTCCCCGTGAAAACACAGACAAAAAAAAGTCTACGTCACCCCGTAAACTTTAATACCTGAAATACTTAATCCTCTGACCTTGTAAATCGGTTTTTCTGCCCTTAAACTTCTAAAACCGGTCAAATAACCCCCTGAGACGGGTTGAGTGTGTGGTTTTACAGATGTGGCACTGTTTTTTTAACATATCTCATCTAGGTACAGCTGTAGTATCTGTTCATACACACACGTCACGGACGCCCACTCAACACACGTACACACTCACACCATCCCGTGTACAAACAAACCTATAACTATACTCAGATCTGAATATCGCGTCCTTCTGGAGATCACCGAAATCTACTGATTTTATAGGCGATGGCACGTCATGATCCTATTATGATATCACGCTAGAGAGGCTGGAAAATATTTAGAAAACACTGTTTCCGGCGGGAAAATCAGGCGTCGAACTGAGTTCGAACTCGTGACCGGTGGCTTCGGGAACGCTCACCGCTAGCTCGGTTCCCATGTGGCACTAGTTTTCCGTACATGGCCTCCGTCTTGGCACAAGTGTGGCTGCCTACTTCTCTCTTTTCTCTCACTTACAGGTGGTCCCCACCTGTCATCTCGCACCATCTCAAGTTCCCCTTCCATGGACGCCCGGCTCCCGGACCTCACTGTTCCCACCCATGGCCTCCCTCGAATTCCCTCCCTCTCTATCCCCCTGCCAACCAACTCTCTGCGTGACAGGAGCAGCACAGAGTAGAGGTCGACGATGGTTCAGGCGCACGGAACGGTGGCAACAGGGATGGGAGCTCTGCTCCTTTGCCGTGACCGCTCGCCGGCTCGGCGGGACTCGGAGGCGCGCGCAGGTCTTGTGGGGTCCTGGAGAACACGTTTTGGTCGGCACGAAGGTATGTAGGATCCCGGACAGGGCTGTCCACGGTGGCGCGGCTACGCGGCGGTCGCGGTAGCCGACGGCTGCGGCGGTGAGGCACTGCGAGGCGCCACAAGGGCTGTGGGGAGGATCTCCTTGGAACTCTAGCTAGTGTGACCAAGGTCTAGAGGGCAACGGCGAGAGTGTGGATGTGACCACTTGTGGCTGTAGCAGCGTGGTGACGGCGGCGGCGCGGGGAGTCTGTGGTTGCATCCCAAATTGGGACCAAAAGGGGTGTCCATTAACCAATTCGGGCGGCAGGCGAGCCAATAAACTTGACCACGGCGCCCAAGGCAACACGACGGAGCAGGGGCGAAGCTAGAGCTCGAAGGATCCGAGTGCACACTTAACACTTCAGTATATACCACGTCGAAGAAAAAACTTATCAAAATGAAGAGTGCAGTACTTTTGATAATTGATATTAATAAATACCAACAAAATATTATGCAGTCAGAATACAATTGGCAAAATACACCATTAAATTGACTCCTTGACAAGTTAATGAACTAAAAAAAGTCAATTAGATGATCCAAAATTATATAAAAAATTCAATTCACTAATTGAAAAAATGGTAAGAAATCAATTGATTACCTCTTAGTATTTCCGCTTTCCAATTTTCTTGAAGCGAGCCACTTGTAACACCTCTGGTGTTATATTAACTAAAACCCTGCCATGTCATCATATGCACTGCAAAGCATTCATGTTTAGGTGATGAGGCATTTCAGAAATTGAAGAAATTAATGACCACTGCTCTAATCTTAGCACAACCAAACATCGAGAAGACATTTGATGTTTATTGTGATGCTTCTGGTATTAGTATTGGATGTGTGTTGATGCAAGAAGGGAGAGTTATTGCTTATGCTTCTCGACAGTTGAAGAAACATGAGGAACATTATCCAACACATGATTTAGAATTAGCAGCTGTTGTCCATGCATTGAAAATATGGCGACATTATTTATGGGGCAACAAATGTAATATCTATAGTGATCACAAGAGTTTAAAATACATTTTTACTCAAGATGAGTTAAATATGAGGCAAAGAAGGTGGTTAGAACTAATCAATGATTATGATTTAAAAATATATTACCATCCTGGTAAAGCAAATGTAGTTGCTGATGCTCTTAGCCGAAAGGGTCATTGCCATTGCTTGACAGTAAAACCTCTAGACATTTCTTTATGTCATAAGATAGAAAAGTTAGGCATAGTTATGGTGCAACATGGTAGTTTGTCCAACATTATGGTTGAGGCAACACTCAAAGATCAAATTATTGCTGCTCAGAGAAGTAATAAGGGAATTAAACATATAAAAAAGAAAGTTAGAAAAGAGAAGGTTTCTTGTTTCACAATTGATGAAACAGATGTCTTATGGTATAAGGATCGGCTGGTCATACCAAAGGTTCCTGAGAAGAAGACTCGATCGGTGTTCATCATCATAGTAACAACTTGAATGATGTTTAAGGTTTAAGAATGAAGTTGGTTGGTAATCTTGATCTTGGGCAAGACAACTTTACTTTCTGTCAATGCTTTTCTACAAAAATTATTATCTCTTATAAGCCTTACCTTGTCCCTCTAGCCTGTATTTCCTGAGTCTTCACCTCTCTTTTTCGTCGGGTCAGTCTTGTTGAGTACTTTTATACTCAGGGTTTTTTGAACCCTTGTTGCAGGTGAGTCTCATGGGCAGGAGTGCTTCGCATCCTACTGCATGACCGTCGTCAAGGAAAGTGACAACGAAGACTCTTGGGCAGAGCATATAATCAAGGTTTTTGTAATAAGTTATATTGTTACTCCACTGCTACTATGGTTTGTATTAATCCAACTTATGGTTTGTAAGTTTAAACTGAACGGTTTATAAACTTATGTTATTGTAATCCTTCCGCTATTTTACTCCAATGTATATTATTTGTATAAAACTATTGTAATACCGCAATGTCTCTTTGTAATGATTAATCCTGCTCGGAGAATCGTGGATGATTCGGGACTTACCCGACAGACCTTTTAAGTCTTATGGAACACATTCATGGTTATTTAGAGTCTGTTTAGACAATAATCATGCGTGTGGGCCATATGATTTAGGAGGTTCTGCCACACCACTACAGCTTCATTTGTAACTTTCAACATTTTTTTCTTTCTCCACATAGCAAATGAGACTATTGTTCAAGTACTCATCACCCATATGATTGCGCAACTCTGTTTTCACAATTTTCATGGCTGAAAATATCCTCTCAACCGTAGCTATGGTGACAGGCAATACAAGTACTAGCTTCAAGAGCCGATAAACCAAATGATAGGTAAGATGTATCCTTGTCTGTACCATCATTTGGGATAGCTCAACAATTGTATGTATATTGGCAAATCTATCATCTTGATGCACATCATCAGTATAAAGGAAAAGCTCTTCTCTAAGATCTCTCAACTCCACATGATCAAAATCAGCAAGATATAATTTAGCTAGGCTTATCAAACTGTCCACATTAAAATCATAAAATGAATCTCTTGGGTTGAATGCAGCTGAACATACAAGCAATTGAGAGGAAGTCTCATTGAAACGGCTATCAAGCTCTTGCAACAACCAATCCAAAACTTCATTAAAACAATCAACTTGAAAATGATGCTTGTTGGTAATACATGTCTTTTTCCTTGGCCTGGTTGGATCGATGTAAGCCTCATCCATTTTCAATTTGGAAATATCATGTTTATCACAAAAGTCATACACTTCACCAAGTACTTTCTCCCACTCATTTCGTCGAACTCGATCTAACTGTTTTCTAGTAGATCTCACACAATTAATAGCATTCACAATATCTTGATCTTTTCGTTGCAATGCTGTAGACAAGGTATTTGTTATAGTCAAAATATTCAACATGAGATGCAGATAGAACACAAACTCAAATGACTGGAAGTACTCAAGGACACCTCTTGCCTTTCCATCCCTGTCTTCCTTTTCCATAAATTCAAGCACTTTGATAATTGTTTTGAATAAATTAACTAAACTTGTAAGAGATTTATGGTGAGAACTCCAACGAGTATCTCCAGGTCTTTAGAGACATTGTTCTTGATTCAATCCTGTCCCAGTATTAAGTAAACCACAGCCCATTGCCTTACTAACTTCTTTGAGATTAATATCTCAAATCATGTCCCTTCTCTTTGATGATCCACCAACCACATTCAATAAGGTAGAAATCTTATTAAAAAAATCAGCAATGCCTGTATGCTTCCTAGCAACAGCTACAACCACTAGTTGAAGCTGATGGGCAAAAAAATGGACATAATATGCACTACTATTTTCTCTCATATCAAAGATTTCAAACCATTGAACTCACCTTGCAAGTTGCTAGCACCATCATATCCTTGCCCTCTTAGTTGTTTGAAGCTTAACTTCAATCTAGCAAACAAAGAATCAATATATGACTTGAGGTTGGCAGAAGTTGTATCTTTCACATGAATAATCCCAACAAAGCTCTCCTTCATAAGTCCACATTTGTCAACATATCTCAACACCACTGCCATTTGCTCTTTGCAAGAGACATCTCTAGACTCATCAACTAGCAAGCAGAATACATCTTGTCCAATGTCTTCAAGGATAGAATGTAAAATCTCATCTGCAAAACACTTGATGATGTCTTTTTGTATATCAGGAGATACCAAAAGACTATTATCTGCAGCATCAATTGTCAATGCCTTGGCTAAAGCTGCATTATGCTGTGCTAAGAAATCATAAACTTGCCTGTAATTCCCTTTGTTCAAGGATGTCTTTGATTCATCATGCCCTCGGAAAGACAATCCTTGCTTGAGTAACAGTCTGGTAGTATCAATTGCACCATCAAGCCGAACAAAATATGCATTCTTAGAACTCTCAAGCTGTTTATGCAACTTAACATCAATGTGTTGTTCTCTTTTCAACAGATCAACACATTTTTTCTTTGCTACATTGTGAGGGCTATCAACACTGCCAACATGCACATTTAACCTTTCTTTATTGTACCAAGTGTTCCAACCATCTAAAACAAATGACTTGTACCCAGCCTCCTTCTTAGTGGGATCTCTAAACAAGAAACAACAAAAATAGTAAGCTCTATCGGTAGACTCACTATACTCAAGCCAATTTCTAAATTCATCAAACCATTCAGGATTAAACCTTCTATTTTTATCCCTAATCCGAGTATATGGAAAATTAAGGGTGCGAGGCTGACAAGGTCTATTTGCCAAGTACTTTCTTCTTACTAATTCTCTAATATTAGGGTGATAAGAAAGTATCTCTTTTCTTTTACCAGGATCTCTTTTCTTTTACCCAGGGTTTGGGCTACGTTCTTATTGGATCTTCTCCTCCCAATTGATATCTTCTGGAGCTGGTGGTATTGGATTAACATTAACATTGTCATTTTGCTGATGAGAATCACCAGGATTGTTAGCATCATCTGGTGCTTTCCTTTTTAACCATCTACTCATAAAAGCGCCTGCAACATAATTTTTTAAAAATGTCAGTTACATCAATGCTTCTCATGTTTAAGATTAATTGACCAAACACAAATAACTTACTTGACATGATCTTATATTCCGTCAGCCGTCGCAATTAGGTAAAATTTCAATTGCAAAACGCCAAAATCTAACCCAGTAACCCTACAGTTCAAATGAATAAAGGAGGATCGGTAATAATAGACATAAGAGAGAAGGATGATGGCGTAAGGCTAACAACAAATACCGCAGATCAATCCGTGCGTCGTCGATGGCGAGCTGTGAGAGCCGGCGATTACGCGTGCGGCGTGCCGCAAGCGCCCGGCCCCGGCGGCGCCTCAGCCTGGACGAGGTTGGGAACAGACGGGCGGGCGGGCGGACTGCAGTCACTCCTAGTCTATGCGCATGTCGTATGCGACAGGCCGGCAACTGCTCGTCTGCTCCAGAGACCCCTGTCGTGGGCCGGCCGTTCGTACTAGGCTGTCGTGGTTTGCTGCCTGCTGGGCTTTAGTTTGCTTTGCGTATAGATTACAGACCAGACGGTGGTGCACCTAATAAAATCTAGGGAGTGCACAAGGGCCAAAGTTAAACCTCTAATCACGTGATTTTTTCCTATCGTGGTGCACGTGCACACGGCAACATATATGTGGCTCTGCCCCTGCGACGGAGTCCGACCGCGGCATAGGCATGTGGCGGCGCTCCAGCGACAGGCGAGACGTCGGCTTTCTCCTAGTCCCCACACCGCAAGCGCGACGGAGGCACCCACCGCTCCCTGCCGCGTCGTCCGGGAGCAACGACAGCCACGCCCGACGGCCGCCGTAGCGGCCGCCGGAGCGTCCGCGAGTCCGGGATCACGCGACATCGTCCTCCTCCATCGGCTCCGACGACGTGATGGCGCCGTCTCAACTTCGGCGAGCGGGTCGGGGTCACGCTCGTTGGCGTGGCAGTCGCAATGCAGGTGGCGTTCGTTGCGTTCCTGCTGGTGCTGGCCCTGCGCGCGCGGTAGGCCGGCAGCGGCGGCCGCGGGGAAGGCCGAGGCCAGGCCCCAGGAGGAGGCGGCGGCGGGTGCTGCTGCGTCGCTTCCCGCGCTAGCTTGACCGACACAGCTTGGTTGTTGAGTGAGCTGACGGAGCCATGTATGGTGAAGATATGAGATGGGGCTGGAGGTGGGAGATGGAGGCCCATCTGTCAGTGAGAGAAGAGAGAGGTAGGCAATCACCCTTGTGCCATGATGGATGCCACGTATGCAAAACCAGCGCTACGGTAAAACCATCCACCCAAACCGTCTCAGGGGTTATTAGACCGATTTTGAAAGTTCAGGGGCTATAAAACCGATTTTGGAAGTTCAGGGGCTATAAAAACCGGTTTTGAAGATTGGAAGATTAAGTATCTGAGGTATCGAAGTTCAGGGTGACGCAGACTTTTTCCAAAACAGAAATGCTAGACCCCACACGTCTTTTAATCCTCGCAGTAATCCCGTGCTAACTCTCTGCTGGGAATGACGAGCCCAATCATGCAATCTTCGGTTTTCGCTTCAAATCAAATCGTTTGGTTCCTCTAGATGGATTCACGGACGGAGCGGGGGCAAAGGTGAAAGGAAGATCGGCCAGGGGATGGGAAAAGGTACGGTATAACGGCAGACCACAGCACATGGAAAAAAGTTGGAATCCGAGCAGGAGGAAATCAGAGGAAAAAGAAAGGCAATCGCTGATCGACAAAGCTGTCAGGTTTTAGCAACAGAAATGGAAACCGCCATCGCTTTTTCGCAACCGCCCCACGATGCGGACAAAACAGAGGCTCGGGCGCCTGTCCTCTGTCCCTCTACAGTGGCGTGCCAGCAAGCCCATGCCAGGCCATGGCACCCAGCCAGAAGCCAGAACCAGACACCTCCCTGCTGCCAAAGCAGAAATGCCGGTCTGCAGCCTGCACCGCCTGGTGCGTGCTTGCTTTTACGACACCCTTTCTTTTACCACTCCAACACACCATCCATCTGACCCTTCGACATTTTTCATCTTCGGACGAACTGGAAATTTAGTAATTTTCTCATCTCCTGTCTCCATCTCACAGACCCATCACAATTCAATCTAACAAACAAAATATGCTGTGGTTTTGCATCATAATTCAATCTACCATCAAAAAAGACGCTGAGGTTTTGCATCATAATTCAATCGAACCCACAAAAGACGCTGAGATTGATCGCTGCATAGATTACAGACGACACGAGATCGAACGAACTACAACGAAAAAAAGCATACAAATACAGGCATTCCAGTACTTGATCCGAGATCATGGCGAACGACTCGATTGCATTGATAATACTTAGGGTTCATGACAAGATAGATCTCATAGGGCAGAGCCACCCATGACCATGGCTGCCGTACAACTGATGAGGCAAACAGAAAGATAACTGATACTGCTCCAACACAGATCCAGAGCTACTTCTCCATACGACTTGCTTCTATTGCTACCACCAACTACGATAGGATCGACCAGAACGATGCTGCTACTACTGATAGATAACTTGCTCCGACGAGCGATACCTTGTTGGGAGGGTAGGGAAGCGGGCGAGAGCCGACACGGGACTCCGCCGGATCCGACGCGACGACGGTGGCGCCGCGCCTAGCGCCTCTTCTCGGGGCAGTCACGGGAGATGTGGCCCTCCTGGTGGCAGTTGTAGCACTCGCGGCCACCACCGCCGCCGCCGCCTCCGTAGCCGCCACCGCCACCGCCTCCGTAGCCTCCGCCGCCCTGGGAGCAGTCCCTTGCCATGTGGCCCTCCTCGCCGCACTTGTAGCAGCCGCGACCGCCGCCGCCGCCACCGTAGCCGCCGCCGTAGCCACGGTCGCTGCCGCCGCCGTAGCCGCGGTCGCCTCCTCCCCCGTAGCCGCGGTCGCCGCCACCGCCGCCGTAGCCGCGGTCGCCTCCTCCGCCGTAGCCGCGGTCGCCGCCTCCTCCGCCGTAGCCGCCCCCGCCGCCGCCGTAGCGCCCACCGCCGCCATTGCCGGGACGGTCGCCGCCGGCGAGGTTGCCACCGCCGGGCGCGGTGACCTCCTCGGCCCTGGCGCGGCCGTCGCTGCCGGAGCCGACGACGTACTCGACGGCCTCGCCCTCCTTGACGCTGCGGTAGCCGTCGGACTTGAGGGAGGACTGGTGGACGAAGAGGTCGTCGCTGCCGTCGTCGGGGGTGATGAACCCGAACCCCTTCTCCCCGTTGAACCACTTCACGGTCCCGGTCACCCTCTCCGACGCCATCTCCCCTCCTCTCGCCGCCGCCGGCCGGACACCCTCAAGGAAACCCTCCTTGCAAACCCTAGAAACCCTAGATGGTGTGGAGGCGGACGCGGTGAGGTGTTGGAATGAGGAGGGGAAGGCGACTGGGGTTGGTCTATTTAACGTGGACTGTCGAAGAATATCAGGCGACCGGCCCGCAGGGTCGGTGTGGTGGGAATGTGACGGGGTTGGTTTGGACTTCACTGACATGTGGGCTGAGATTTTGTGGGTCCCGGTGTCAGTTTGTAGAAGGAACAAGGTAGGTCTTTTTATATTTTGGAAGGAAGAAAACCCGGTTTTGGCTTCCTACCTTTGGATTAGCCGATACCACCCCAAGTTATTTGATTTTTGTTTAATAAGGATTATGGGAACTATGGTATGAACGTATTAGTATGCTAACTAGTTTGACCCAAATTTGTTCCTATTTTTTTATAAATTTGCTCCTACTTAGCTTTTGTTAATTGTTTAAAATATTAGGTTGGTTATTAGTACTTCTATACTTTAAAATGTGAAGAATATCGTCAAGTGGTTTTATGGAGATTTTGATTTTTGACTTGTTCAAACTAGATGAATATTATGCAAACTAATTTGACTTTAAGTTTGTTTCCTCTATCCCTTTGTATATTGGCTCCTACTTAGCTCTTGTTTCTTGTTTCAAATATTAGAGTAGTTATTAGTTGTTAGTGGTTTTAAGGATAATTTGATTATGACTCTTTAAAACTAGAGGAATACCATCAAGATGTATGTTGGGAAGCAACTTTGACATACAAATTTCTTTTCCAAACTTTGGAGATAAAAATTTCATTACAGACTTTTGAGATGATTACAGATCCAGCGAAGATAACAAAGATACTTCACTATGACTATTTGCGACTTCGCTCGTATATTTTTTTGCATGTTTCAGGTTAACCGACGAAGATAACTTCACCGGGTATCGGCAACTCAGCGAAGATGACGTCATCACTTCGCTGTGCCCATCTCGGACTTCGCACATATGCTATCACATGTTTCAGACACATGGCGAAGATTACCTGAATAACTTCGCTGCGTTCCTGATGACCAGCAAAGCGGTCCTAGCAACTTCGCATGAAGAAATAGTGAAGTTGCCGGCTAAGTCAAGAAATCGGGATCAGGCCCAAAGTTGTTTGAAGAGACAAAAAGAAAAGGACGAAGTGTGTTTCGTCACTTCGCCAAAAAGCTTTTTAGCTAAATGTATAGGAAGCATCATGACAAGTTTGTAAGATTCTTTAAATGACGAAGCTAGGGGGCCTATAAATACCCCCTGGAATGTATGTTTCAGGACAAGATGAAATACAATCGCAACCCGCATATCGTTTTCGTCTCATTTGCTTGAGTATAATCTCCATACCCCCAACATCTGGCGCCGTCCGTGGGGAGGAAGGGACGGCGTTTTAAAATTTGCTAAGGCAAATTTTTTGACTCTGTTTCATCAAGTTGAAATGTTTTTAGCTTCTAAGGAAGCGTACGCGTCCACTTCGCTCGAAAAGGAAGGGACGGCGTTTCAAAATTTGCTAAGACAAATTTTTTGACTTTGTTTCATTAAGTTGAAATATTTTCAGCTTCTAAGGAAGCGTACGCGTCCACTTCGCTCAAAAAGGAAGGGACGGCGTTTCAAAATTTGCTAAGATAAATTTTTCGACTCTGTTTCATCAAGTTAAAATATTTTCAGCTTCTAAGGAAGCGTATGCGTCCACTTCGCTCGAAAAGGAAGGACGGCGTTTCAAAATTTGCTAAGCCAAATTTTTTGACTCTGTTTCATCAAGTTGAAATGTTTTCAGCTCCTAAGGAAGCGTACGCGTCCACTTCGCTCGAAAAGAAAGGGACGGCGTTTCAAAAATTGGCAAAGACAAATTTTTCAATTTTGCTTCACTAAGGCAAAAACGTCTCAAGCTCTCAAGCGAAGTGCACGCATCCACTTCGAACGAAAAAGAAGGGGCAACATCTCAAAATTTACTAAGGTAAAAGTTCTCAATTATATGTTTCTCAACAAAGTACTTACACAATTTAACTCAAAGTACTTATTCCATACCTAGTCATACAAGCGAAGAAAAACTCACAAACTTCGCAACACAACAAAGAATGCTTACAATACAATCAATTCAATTAAAAAAATATTTACAGAATTAATCATCTTGAGAACTAACTTACTTCGGTAGCGTCATCAAGTATGTCGCTCACAACTTCGTCTATAATTTCGTTCGCTTTACAACATAAGTAGTCCCCACAAACACTCTCCGACGAAGTACTTGAATCAGATGACTATAAGAAGAAGTTAGAAAACAAGAGTAATAATAGAAGAAAAACAAACCCCACACATCAAACTTCTACCTGCGCAAAGCCCGTAAAGTCAAAAACTCGGCAATTAGGAGGCCGGACGCCGCAGCGACGCTTGTTCACATCTATAAAAGATTTGTAAGTCAAAATCACCAAAAAAAGTTCAAGTTCAAAACAATGACAGCAAAACTTACGAGCAAGAAACTCATCAACATCACAGCCTTCGCACTTCGCGCGAAAACCATAAAACTCGGCAGGCTCGAAAACAAAGTCATCTTTACACATTAACAGCAAAACAATGTCTTCGACATCCTGCGCAGCCTCAGCATGAGGAACCTGCGCAGGATAGGAAGTTAGTCAAGCATTCTCCAACCATATATCTTACAAAGACCACAACTTAGAGTCGTTGTATCTCAAAATCCCTCCTCACAAAAAAAAGCTAGAGCCTAAAGATGGCTGCCACTAACATTGCTGGGTCTGGTACCGCTTCGACCTCTAGCGCTAGCCTCCATCTTCGTGGTTTCCTTCGCCTCCCTCTGAGCAGCTTCTGCCTCCTTCGTAATTTGCTGGCATAAAAGAGAAAAAAAAGTCAGATACAAAAACACAATAAAAAACAAAAACAACTAAAGTACAAAATCTACCTTCTACAATTTCTCCCTAGCTTTATCAAAGCAATGAGCCCGACCACCTGATCTCCAATACTCCTCTAGATACTTGTTGCACAACATTTGCGTAGCCCTCGTCACATTGATAAGTTCACCCATAGAAGGAAACTTATAGCAGGCATCACAAAGTTGCGCAAACAGAGGATCCTGACTTTGCTTCATCAAATGAAACAAAGCACGAGCAGAGTAGTATACTCCAATATCAACTGTGGTTTCAGTAACTCAAGATAAATCTTCATATTGACGACAAAGCCAACTGAAGAAGCTATCACGATCACCGAGCTCCCAACATTTTTCCTCAGGGCGGGCTCCGAACTTGTCATAGCATTCAAAGCAAAGTTCCCAAATCCGATTGCAATTGTCGAAGAAGGACTTGTCCTGTTCCTGCAACCTTTTCTCAATGCGTGTGGTAGAACCTCCTAAATCATATGACCCACACACATGATTATTGTCTAAACAGACTCCAAATAACCATGACTGTGTTCCATACGACTTAAAAAGTCTGTCGGGTAAATCCCGAATCATCCACGATTCTCCGAGCAGGATCAATCGTTGTAGAGAGACATTGCAGTATTACAACAGTTTGATATAAATAATATACCATGGAGTAAAACAGCGGAAGACTTACAATAACATAAGTTTACAAACCTTTGAGTTTCAAATATTTACAACAATAAGTTTAGATTGTACAAACCATAATAGTAGTGGAGTAGCAGTAGATTATAATACTAGACAAAAAGCTCTGCCACGAGCTAAACATCTTTATTCGTCGTCGCTTTCCTCGACGACTGTCATGCAGCAGGATGCAAAACACTCCTGCCCATGAGGCTCACCTGCAACAAGGGTTCAACAAACCCTGAGTATAAAAGTACTCAACAAGACTAACCCGACGAAAGAGAGGGGTGGAGACTCAAGAAATGCAGGCTAGAGGGACAAGGTGAGGTCTGTAGGAGATAAAAAATTTTGTGAAAAGGCTTAACAGAAAGAAAGTTTGCTTGGACTAGCTCCAATTATCAATAACTTCATTATTGATCCTTAATCTTTGTTCAAGTTGTTACTACAATGATGAACACCGATCGAGTCTTCTTCTCCGAGAAGCAACGGCGATTCGAATCCATTTTCATACCCAGCTGGGACCTAGGATACTGGAATACCGGAGACTTTAACTCCGATGCACCCTAGATGAACCGATATACCGGGATAACAACCGCAGCCATATATCACCACATGGCACACGTGAGCTCTGCGGCCCAGCGTACCGAGATACGTGGGAACTTAAACCCCACAGTAAAACACACTATGACACATATAGGATCTCTGGCCCCACATAGGTCACTCCATGATATACACGGCTCCAACCATCCATATACCACTTCATGCATGTGGATTTCTAAATTCTCGATATCACCAGTTCACCAACGGACGGGACCTAGGGCATCAACAGATGGAAACACTACAGAGGGACTCCATTCCCAGTGCAAGTTAGCCATCCGGACTCGATTTATTACTAATATCAAGATTGCAACAAAGAAAGCCAATCTCATCTTTTTCATTCTTTTACCTTTGAACATTTAAATAAATAAGCAGGGCTAAGCATTACTACTTATCTTCCAAAGCAGGTAACAAGGAATAAGGAAATAAGACAGGTAATGCAATTGGTGGGTTTTCACTCAACTCCTATTACTTAATGCATCATATCATAGCTGAAGCAGTAAAACTTTTATAAATAGAATAGGGTTTAAATGCATCCGGGGCTTGCCTTGATGTTCGGGGTAGACAGTCTTGAGCTCTGGATCAACTCCCGATTCCTGAATCTGCTCGTCCTTGGGATCTGGTGCGACAACGTTAACTCTCCGTTAACGAAAACTATTCGATAATTAATATGCTTCGATATGATGGAATAGTAAATATGATGCTCGATGGATGCATGATCAGATTAAGGGTTTGAGTACCACTTTTCTTCCTCATAAAGTTGCAAGCCAACAAAACTTCGCTTATAAAACTCATTAGGGTTAATTACGTCATTTAAGAAATTAATTAAACGCATGAAATAACGTTAATTAAGCCCTAATGACATGATTAAGGTAAGCATAAATAATTAATTACATTGTCAAAGGTCATTAAGGTTAATGAACCAAGGTCATCAAACAATCCCAAGGTCAAACAAATCCTATAATGATTAAACTTAACTAAAGGGGTTAATTAATTATTCAAAAGCATTAATAAAGGCATAAAATTAAATTATCAAATTAAGCCCAAATTTTTATTTTAGAAAGCTCTTAGCCTAATTAGATGGCAAAACAAATTTCAGAATTAAAAGCCAATTATTTTATTTATTAAAAATCATTAAAGGTCTATTTTTCAATTAAAAGGGCTAATTTTAACATATGCAAAAAGTACTCAAATTTGGCATTTCATATTTTTTCTAGGTAGATGACATCATAAAGAACATTCACAAAAATTTTTAGAATTTTTGGAGTTATATCTGAATTACTATGATTTTTCAAAGAAAATAGCATTTAAATCATTTTTTGAAAATAGAAAAAGAAAATCGGCACAGTACTCCCGCGCTGACCGACGGCCCGCCGGCGGTTGACCGGCGATTACTCGCCGACGGCGAGGTCTCCGGCGACCGGACTTGGACCACTGGACACAGCTTGGCACAGGGAGTCAAACAAGGTAGCTAACGGCGCGGCGGAGCGGCGGCGGCACCCACGCCGGCGGCCATGGCGGCGCGGCGGAGCTAGGGCGCGGCGGCGAAGCTCACCGGAGCGGTTTCCGATGACAACGAGCACTCGGGCGTACGCAGGGCACTCAAATGAATTCGTTTGGCAACTAAATGACACCGTCCCTTGGTCCCTAGCAAAAGCGGCAACGCGCGCGGCGGAGCGGCATGGCCGTGCCGGCGGCGAGCCACGGTGACCGACGGCTACGACACGGCAAAGACAAAATTGATGGCACAGACAGATGTGGGAGCTCACCACGGTGCTGGTGCGCACGTTAATGGAGGCTCGGAGCGCTGGAATCGAGCTGCGGTCGACAGCGGTGATGGCGGCGGCGGCGCTCCGATGGCAAGGTCGGCGTCACCGGTGTTCCTGTGGAGCATCAAGCTGGCCAAGGTGCGCATAAGATGCAGGATAGCATGGAGAGAACGGTAGCGAGGTTAAAGGTAATATATATTCACCCTGTGCGGCGGTTGACGACGAAAGAGCTCGCGGCGGCGCGGTGACGGGCCGCGAAGAAGATGACGGCGTGCGGGCAGCTCGGGCGAGGAGAGCGAGCACGAACTGGCTCAAAATGACCGTGAGGATGTGGCAGAGCTATTGGCAAGAGCAATTGTGCAGTGGTGAAGCGTCGACGCGAATTTGAGCGGCGGAGCGAGGTCGTCGGCGACGGCGGCGGGGAGAAGAAAGAGGAGAAAGAGCGGCGGCCAACCGGTATTTATAGAGCGGAGACGATGTATGAGCGGGCGACACGACGACGATGAACCTTCGCGCATCCAGGAGCGCGCTGGCGGTCGAGCAGGTGTGGCGGTGGACGGCGGCGCGCGTTGAGAAGCCGGCGATGGCGGCCGACGATAGGTTTCGGTACTGTTCGCAAAAATTACAGAATTGCCATTCGTTTTAAAATACAAATTACTCCAAAATTTATATAAGAACTTGAAAATCTCCAAAAATATCATTTGCATAATTTTCAAGAGCTACACTTTTCCTTTAACTGGCATCCTCAAATTCTATTTAGATTTTGAAATTTAAATTCAAATTCAAAAAGGGGATAAAACCCTAGAAATAAACATTTGAAATTACTTTTGATTTTTCAATAAAAATTGAAAATCTTCAAAACTTTAAAATGTTTAACTATCCAAACCAAACCTTTTTCATATACAAAATTTTCCAAAGTTTTGCATAATTTTTGAATTATGGTTTTAAAATCAAAAGGGATCAAATGCTGGAAAACTGTATTGTCAAATTCATTTGAAATTTCTTTTGGAAACTTGAAAAACTTTATTTGTAGCTCTTGTCAAGATCTACAAACTGTATTTTAAAAGTATCTTCAAATTCTTTATAGATTTTGAATTAGGGAAAAGGGGGTAAAACTATGTTTTAAAATAAAGGGTTTTTGAAATAGAATTTAAACTCAATTTGGTTTCTAACTTAATTGGTTGGTTATTAGTGATCACAAACATCATCCAAGGACATTTCTAGGTCATTGACCCAATGACACCCTTGGTTGACCAAGTTGACTTTTGAAAAACCTTTTATAGTATTTCTAATTTGAATTTAAATTTGAATTGCCAGACTTGGAAGTAAGCTTTGGAATCCAAACTCAACTTCAAATATGGAAATCATTTTTAAGGTTGGACTTAGACTTATACACTATGCTTGACACTAGTGTAAACACGGTTTACACCTCAAGTACATAGAGTATAAACTAAGCATTTGCGATGACATTCGAAAATAGGGTTTTATTATTTCATGTGACAAAACATTCCAGAAACACAATCAACCTATGAAATATAAACTTGTTTTAGTTAATGCACATTAAGGTTGACTTAAACATGAATGCTTTGCAGTGCATATGATGACATGGCATATTTTAGTTAATATAACACCAGAGGTGTTACAATGCGCCTCATGCCTTCCGCTAACTTTTCCTTATCTTCCATAATATTCTTGATGTCATCGTATTTTTCTTCAACACGGGTAAGAGCGCTGATAAGCTTGCCTTCCAAAACATTATGGGCATCCACAGCATCAGCTCTCTCCTTTTCCTTCTCGGCAAGCTGCTTCTTCAAATTTTCAATTTCAACCTGATAATCACGCTCGCGAAGCACAAAACTTTTCTCTTTCTCCTCCAAACCCATTCGCAATCCTCTCATTAGGATAGAACCTTTGTACATCATCGACAACCCCGCATCAGCAACTTCAAGCAAAGGTTTCTTGGATATTTCAAGTTCTGCATCAGGGACGGTGAAGGCCTCGTCTATACACTTCGACAACTGAACCTCAGAAGTGCGAGGCATCATCCGAAGTTTATCAGCCCCAATACCAATGAACTTGAAACTGTCTAGACTTAACCCTTCTTTCTGATAAAACACCAACCCACGTTCAAGGGCATCAGAAACATCAGCTTCGCTAGCAGCAGGAATAATAGGAATAACAGGTTCTTGACTGGTAAATTTGCTTAAATCAACACTTTTTCGAGGAGAAGACGGCGTGTGAGGAAAGATAGTCTCTGCAAGAAAAATCAAAAAGTTAACAAAATAAGGCAGTTCAAACCAAAAAGAAACGATAAGTCGCAATACTCACCGGTAGAAACGCGCTCACCCAAGTTGCAATCAACACTCTTTCCACTCTCTACATGGTTGGTAGAGCTGGACAAACGTGCCAATCGATCATCATTTTTCACATCATCAAAAACTTCATCATCACTATCTTCAAGGTTCAGAGAGTAAACCTTAGAACCTCCAGTTTTCTTTAACACATTTTCAATATCAACTTTGCCAGCCTTAGTAGCAGCTGGGTTCTCAACCGAAGTTATTTTCCCAGCGTCAACAACTTCCTTGTGAGGCTCGGCAATAGGGGCCTCAGCATCAGTCCTCGACGAAGCTGATCCAGCAACTTTCTGAAAATCCCCAACTTGAGTCTCTCTATAAGAGACCAAGCTAACCCTCACATCAACTTCGCCAAAACCACCGGCAGAAGTTCCAAAAGCTTACAAATTCTGTAAATTTTCGTTAAGTGGAGTAAGTAATAGCGGAGCCAAACCACTAGAAGAGAAAGCCATATAAATTTTTCTCACCTCACCCTCAACATCTTCAGAAACAGAAAAACCAGCATCACCATCACCACCACCTCTCACAACCTCAACATCACCTTCGCCACTAGCACCAACACCAGAAACAATATTCCCTTCCATATCCAGAGTCTGATCAAGGACAGCTTCAAGTTCTTCGCTATCAAGTAAAACAGAAGGACTTTGATTCTTCTTCAATTTCTTGGCAACAGTTTTGCTAGGACCAGCTTTGCGCTTCGCACCCTTAGCAGTCTCCTTCTTCTAGCCTTGCTTCTTTTCGTGGCGATAAGCAGGAGGAGGCCGTTCACCATACTCGACATGCGCAACTTCAAAAACTCTATTCAAACGCTTGTATTCATTCCCATGAATTTTATCGATATTGTTTTTCTCACTCTGCACATATTTTCCAAGAAGATCTTCAGCCCGACTCTCTACAGACTTCACAAAATCTTCATCAGTAGCAAAAGTCCGCGGACGATGAAAATCATTATCTGGAAACTTATAGCTTATACTCGAACATTCCTGGGATGAAAACGTTGAAACGACCATCCTTTCTTTAGCGGCCAAATCCTAGCAGCAGCATATTCTTCTACAAGATCTCTTGCACATTGCAACGAAGCCACGCACTTGTATGCCTTAACCGTAGTTTTTGAAATCATAGAAGAAGAAAGAGACGGAGACAACTCAAACTTTTCAATCTCCATCCTAGCAGCCATTGGATATCTTTTCACCATCCTCTTTGTCACAGAATCCCTTTCCTCAACCATGGGCACTTTGTGGTAGAACCAATACCTCGACCAGTCCCTAACACCCCACTTGTTCCTTGTTGTCGGAGAAATATGGACAGCGTTGCCGGCAACCTTAAAACTCGAACAAGCAAAATACTTGGTAATCACTCGCCCATCAAGCATAAACTCTTTGAACTGAGTATACATCTCAAAAAGCTCACAAAAAGCAGCAATGTCAGCAATAGCCTCCTGGGACTTGACGGCCCGAACAAATTGTGCCAGTCTAACTACACCATTTGGAGTTAAATGATGCATCTGAATATTGAAAGCCTTCAACACGTCTTCAACAAAATCCTGGCAAGGAAAACGAAGACCAGCAGTAAATAGATCCCGATAAACAATGTATTCATCAGAATGGGGCTTGGGGTTACACTCCTCAGGATCAGGGACTCTCAATTGGTCACGCTCAACAATCTTCAACTGAACCATTTCATCAAGATGAACCTTCTCAAATAAAGTTTTTCCAAAAGTCAAGGTGAAACCCTCGTCATCCTTGACCAAATCCTCGACAAACGCATCAACATCATCAAGATTCTCGTCGTCTGTACCCACAGGCAAGCTATCATCATGAACTTTTGAGCTCTCTTGAGAGTGAACTTGATCTTGCAAATCCCGCGAAGACATCTATAAAATCAAAAATTAGAATAACCCAGACAAGATCATAAAACATAAAACCTAAACGAAACAAACCTTGCCGAAGTTGTCAAACACACTTCACTTTAGTGCTCAAGAAAGGACGAACAAAAGTAGCAGAAGTCAACGAAAACTATCTCAAACTTCCAAGCTCAAGAAAAATTTTGGCAGAGTTTCCTGTCTTCTGAAAACGACAGCCTCAGGGGGGGAGGGCCTCGCTATTTATAGGCGGTGTCCGGTCAACCGGTCAAAACTAGCCGTTAAATTCAAAATTCAAATAGGCCAACTCCAAAGTTTAGATAGCTTTTGTTAGGCAAAGTTTCATATTAAACTTCGCGGGATTCAGACCTTTAGAGTAGGCCTTTGCCCGCGAGGGGCTGCTGTTGGGAAGCAACTTTGACATACAAACTTCTTTTCTAAACTTTGGAGATAAAAATTTCATTACAGACTTTTGATATGATTACAGATCCAATGAAGATAACAAAGATACTTCACTACGACTATTTGCAACTTCGCTCGTATAGTTTTTGCATGTTTCAGGTTAACCGGCGAAGATAACTTCACCGGGGATCAGCAACTCAGCGAAGATGACGTCATCACTTCACTGTGCCCATCTCGGACTTCGCACATATGCTATCACATGTTTCAGACACATGGCAAAGATTACCTGAATAACTTCGCTGCGTTCCTGATGACCAGCAAAGCGGTCCTAGCAACTTCGCATGAAGAAATATTGAAGTTGCCGGCTAAGTCAAGAAATCGGAATCGGGCCCAAAGTTGCTTGAAGAGACATAAAGAAAAGGGCGAAGTGTGTTTTGTCACTTCACCAAAAAGCTTTTTAGCTAAATGTATAGGAAGCATCATGACAATTTTATAAGATTCTTTAAATGACGAAGCTAGGGGGGCCTATAAATACCCCCTGGAATGTATGTTTCAAGACAAGATGAAATACAATCGCAACCCGCATATCGTTTTTGTCTCATTTGCTTGAGTGTAATCTCCATACCCCAACAATGTATTATGGAGAATTTGAAATAGATAGTTACAGAACTAGAGCTGGCAGAAAAATTTCAACACAAACATCTACTTTTATGATAATTTAGCTAGCTAAGTACCGATTTCATTTGTTTCCTACGAATGAGAAAACATATAGATTATGGGTTTGTTACAACTGTGTTTAGATGTGCATGCATTGCACAACTCATTGCAGCTTAAAACTTTTTTGTAATCGGTCTAGCTTTTATAATCCTCTGGTAACTACAATTGGTGTACATGTTGATTATTGTTTGTCAAATAGTATATCTGTGAAAGGTCATCGAAATATGAATTCAGCGCTATGTGTTTGGCTCTTTGTACACTATAAACAATACATTTGATCGAATTTCATTGTGCTAAACTTATATGGTCCTATAACCCGAAACACGAGGGTATGTATTTCAGGGAAAAAAAAAGAAATGGGAATACAAACATGTGCTAGCACCAAACTCGTTGCTTGTTTGACGTGTCCAGACATATGAATTTGCGAAACGAGGTTCTAGAGAGTGGATCCTTGTGATCGGAAGAAATATGAAATGCTACTATCACGAAAATCATGAAGGCGCCCCCTTCTCGATCCCAACATGTACACGTCACAAGAAAATAGTTGCCATTCACTTTACCAAACGCTTGAAACAACCAAGCTTGGCACTATGGGGCCGAAACGCCGTCATGCCTGATAAGCTTTGTTTGTGGTGCTTTTGTTTTAGACGACCGTGAACTGACCACTCGGTACACACCATCTCCCCAATCTAGTCTGTCAGCACTCAGCACCGAGGCCTAAACACAGTCATGTAATCCCAAGGCTACATCCATGATCATGGGCCATTGATGTACTGAAACCGGAGCTCTGTGATCCAACAATGGCATCTCTGTTGGTTTGCGAAGCCTGGGCGCTCTGGACAAGCCGTAATGGGCGACGCCATGGGAGGAGGGTGTGGGAGCCAGGTGTAGCGGCAATATATATATCCAATTTGATGGAGGAGTTAGCTTCTTCGCGAACACCGAAAAAGCCGAAGCTACCACCGACCAAGACGCAATGGGAGAAGCCGGATGCAGGCCGGATGAAAGTGAACGCCGACGCTGGTTTCGACCAAGACTCATGCTGGGGCGTACCGGTGTGGTTATTCGTGATCATGCCGGGGTGGTGGTGGGGGCAGCAGCGAGATGGTTCAACAATGTCGACTCGGCCCTCTCAGCTGAAGCCTTGGCTGCTCGGGAAGGACTGGAGTTAGCGGTGGAACTTGGTTGTGACAAGGTGATCCTTGAAGTCGATTTTCAAGGCCTGGCACGCCTTCTCCAAGACCTAACATCGATCTACTCTGTCATTGGTTGGCGATAAGCCAGTCTTCACGAAATCCACCCTGGTCACGGGTTCACGGCCGGTCCCAGCGGGAGGCGGACGCCACGGGCCACGGCACACGGCAGGCACCAGCATGAGCCCATGCAACCGCGCGCGCGCCGGTGCGTGAAAGCCGAAGAGACCCGAAACGGAAGGCGGGCCAGCGCTGGGGCTGGCGGGACCACGCGAGCCGAACCCGGCGGGAGCACGGCAAGTTCGTCAGGCGAAGGACGTGACAAGTCCAAATCCGTCCGGCCTTTGATTCGCCAGCGACTGCGTGCTTTGACCGCATTGTACAGTAGTACCCCCGTATGGACCGCTCCTTGACCAGTCCGGGACCAAGACCCCCGCCCCCTGACTCACCCATGCGGTCCTCGGAAACGACCCAGGTTCTGATGGGTCCTGCTCATAATAATCATTTCTTTGTTTTATTTAAAACTTAATAAAACCTATTTAGTTTCGACTAAGTTCATAGTAAAATATATTAAAAATACTAACATTCTCAAAGGTATGTTCTAATCATCATATCAAAGATAGAAATATTGACAATATACTTTTGTATATTTGGGGAAACTTGGGACAAAAGAGACCGGTTCTATGCATGCAGTTGTTTTGGAATGGGTGGATTATATTCCGCGGCTTATATTATATCTAACAAAATTGGAGTAATTTCATAGTCAAAACCAAAAAGGTTGAATTTAGAACGAAACTACAACTTGTAATTTTGGAACGTAGTGGCTATATTATCTAACTCTAATAAGCATAACAATAAAAATCTTACGTCCCAAGTAAGTGCACTTCTAGAATATTTTGAGAGATTGACGATACTAGAAAATCTGAAAATGAAATATATCCCCTCAAAGTTATTCTAGAATGTAGTAATTGCACTGTATAATAGACAAACCAGTAAATTATATTAAATCTAGGCGGATCATGATCTAAATGCGCATTTATTCTGTGACAACTTTTAAAAGCTTTTTTTAGATAGTGGACAACTTTTAAAAGCTAGAGAGGTACAACACTCCTTGTTAGATCTAGGAGTATTCCTTATAAAGCGACAAAGGTGGTGTCACACCTCATGCTACGAACCACTACATCCGTTACAAAACGGTAAGCCATTTTAGCTCTTTGAACTCATAGTTCTATGTATCTAGATATAGTGTATAACTAGATACATAACAAGTTATGTTCCTAAAAAAGAGGATAAACACATGGCTTATGATTTGAAACAGTTTGGTTCCAAACAAATCCCGAGGCTAGCAAATATCGCTACATTTTTGTAGACCCGCTCCCTACCGATATACTATGTACTCAGAATTCCTTATGTTAAAATTTAAGTTAATAATAAGTCTAGATTGTATGTTTGGATATAGACATGTTCGAAGAATTTGACAACATAAACTCATAATCCCATAATTCCATCCAAATAGACTACATCATGGAGGATTTTAAGCACAAATCATATGAGATGCCAAGATCCAAGAATTCTATCTTATCCAAACAACACCTTAAAAATTTGGAGAAAGCTAAGTAGTGTTTGTAGAGTGATTAAGACACGTGGTCAATTTTTCTATCCATTCTAAAATATAGGCTGTCCTGACTTTTTGTAGTGAATAATTTTTATTACGCACCTAAACATGCGTTGTATCTAGATATATTGTCAAAAGATAAATATTTAAAAATTTGATTTTGTAATAATTTAGAATGGGATGAAGCAGGGGCAATGGAAAATTTGATGAAGTTAGGTACATTGGAGCTTTTTTCATGCAAATTGGTCTAGTCGCTGCTAAATTTGTTTTCATACATAAAATGAGAAAATCTTTCAATTCCTTTAACATTGTAAGTACTAAATTTCCCCTGAACCAATCTTAAAATCACTTGTATTTCCGTTAATTCGTTAATGACAATGGATCCCCCTTGTTCGGAAAAAAATACTAAATTTCCCATGTAATAGATCGTCAGTTGCCAAATATCATGGATTGAGTCGAAAACTATCATGAGTTTGACTAAATTTTTTGGCTTTGACTAGTCAACCTTTTGAGAAATGATACATTATGTCTTAACACTAAAATCTTCATAATTAGTACTTGTCGGTCATACTTTAAAACGACAAACGTACATGGAGTGCTATGCCTGAAATTTAAGAAAATGGCATCAAAACCTTGTTCTACAAGGCGACGCCGCAGGACTACCATGATTCCAATTTGCAGAAGCCATATATGACGGTGCGTTTTGTTGAACAATCCAGTATAATAATGCCCTCCTCCTACGTGATGACTGACTGAAGAGCACAATGCCGAAGCACGCAACAGTGCAACTAGCATGCACGGACGGACAACACGACACAAATCACCCGATCGAATCTGGTGGGGCCCAGCGGCTGGCGGGCGGACGGCCGGCCGGCGGGCGCCACGGCAATGCCGGAGCCTTTTCGTCGCACGGTCCTCCCGACTGCGGCGTCGCGAGTCGCGACTCACGAGTCCATCCAAGAGCCCCGATCCGTGAAAAGCAGAGGAGCCCAGAAGAGGAAGGGGCGGGACCGCCGGGATGGGGGGGAGCTCCGGCGTGGTGCTCATGGACCGGTCATGGTGGTGGACGGGTGTACGGGAATGCAAGACAGCATCGCAGCAGCAGGCAGATGAGATGGGACGAGGGGCGTGACAACTGAGCCTGCTCACTTTGACTGCCCTTGAAGTGCCGCTTGACCGACCGGGTTCGGGACCTCAAGGACCCGCCACGCGACGAGCCAGATGCAATTCTTCCGAAACTGCCCACACACTCTCTACCATCCTCCTCTGTACAGTACAATTTTTTTCCCAAAGCACAGAGTTTCACTGAAAATGAACAATATTTTAAGGCGAGTTTAATTTTCAGAATCATGTAGTTTTTTTAAAAAGAAAATAAAGTAAACCTTGTAAGTTCATGTATAATGCAAATTTTCGACCTAAATAGGAGAGGTCCATACACAAATGTGTTTGTGTTATTAATGTTAGACATAAGGCAATTTCTATGTCATTTTAATTCCATAAATTATCATTATGATGATGACATATAAAAAGTTATTGATAAAAAATATCATGACATGAAACATGTTCATAACAACAATAAACATGTGAGCAAAGAGCATATGAAACATACATATATATATATAAATAAATAAAGCATATAAACATGTAACAAGATTTATAGCAGCAAGACACTCAGAACAACATGTGAAACAACGAAGCTGACCTACTGAAACATGTAAGCAGAAGCATATGAAACAGTACGACTGTATAATAGAAACAGATATATAACATATAACCAGTAGGGACAGACAACAGGCATCTCATGAAACGACGTAACAAAACTGACGAAACAAACTCAGAGCAGCATACGAAACGACATGGATGAACTATCGAAACATATACGATCTGGAACATGTAAAACAGAGAGGAGATGAACAGTTCATACCCTCCCATGCGTCCATCCGAGGATCCGGAACCTTGTCCAACTTTCAGCGTCATGCCGTAGGAGTTGATGAAGATGATCTCTTCTCCAGGAAGAAGACGAACCCGTGAGCAAGATGAAGACGATGTCTCCGGCAACTCGAAGAAGAAGATGACGACGAACGGCGGCGATGATTTGGGTAGTCACGTAGACGCTCCCCAAAAACCTAATTGCCGGTCCCTCGTGCAAGGGCTTCGGAGGCACATGTCGTGTCGCTTCTCCGTGCACGCGGAGTCACGAGATAGAAATTCCTTCATGCACGCCACGTCACACACGCCGCTTGCCTGCCTCGACCCCGTGCCTGGCCCGGCGGCGGCGCGTGCGCGCGTGTGGCACGTCTTGGTCCTTTTCTTTACTTCTCAAATTAAATGGAATAATTCACACCGTATAAGTCAAGTCAAAGACGGTTGGAATTCTAATCGGGTAAAAAAAAGCCCACACTACTCAGGTACAGTACTCACATGGGGTCGTGTCACTGTCTGTTGTGCTAATTGCCATGACAAAAGGCCGGTCCTGAGCGAGGCTCGATACGAGCTGCCGTTCTGTTGCGGAAGGCCCTGGCTACCCCCACCATAGTCTACTCCGTATGTGGGAGGGACTTGGTGTCGTGGGCCACTTTGATTTATTTTCTTCGCTTCGTCTTTAAGAAATGCAAGATGACTTTCTTTATTTTGTTTATACTGCACCACCACGATATGAGCTCTATGAAACTACTACATCCATGATTCATATATTCCAAGAGGAGGTTTGATGTGTTTGTAAGTTGTTTATACTGCAGGGGTTTTGATGTGTTTGTAAGTTGTTGAAAGTATCATGACATCTAAAGGCCTTTGATCTAGAGCTTTTGAAACCAATTTTAGAGTGAAGTTACTATTTGTTTACAAAGCTGAATTGTGATAAACAGCCCCTCGGACCTTGCATTGTGGTACTAGCATTGTTGCATTGATCTACCTCCATCTCCACATGCTGGCAAGTGGCAACCTGCGGTGCCTGTCGACTATTGCAGCCGGGTCAATCGATTTTGTCGAGCTTTTTCTATGAAATCAACACGTGCATATATACTAATGTACCTCGATTGCAATTAATGTCTTGAAACGAAACTGTATTATTCCATGTGTAGATGCACATTCCGACGATGCAGCTTTGTGCAAACGCTTACGAGTCCGGACGACCGTTTGTTTATCGAGCCCACAACACTTGCCACCGACTGCAGACCTCTCTCGCCCCATCGTGTCACTTGAGAACGCTCTTCTCCCCTTCCTCCAGCCCCGCCATGGTGTCGTACAGGGGCTTGTTCATCGTCTCCGGCAGGTAGAAGACGAGCAGGCCGCCGACGATGCCCGATGCGCCGAACACCGCGAACGGCAGCCTCTCCCCGAGCATCACCACCAGCGGCGCCACGATGGCGCCCATCTGTGCCGCCTGCGCCGTGCACCCCAGCGCCGCGTTCCGCACCACCGTCGGGAACAGCTCCGCCGTGTAGATGAACAGCAGGTTGTACGTCGCCGCCATGCCGAAGATGCCCACCACGCCGCATGCCATCCGCGCCACCCTGTCCACATTTGCTTGCAGTTTGCAGGTGCAAATTGGTTAGAGGCACATATATCTGAAGAATTCATTCTCTTTCAAGAAAGCTGTATCTGAAGAATTATTGAATCCTGATGAGCTGACAAACCTCATGATGCCTATGCCGGGTATGAGACTCCCGGCAGTGCAGAACACGCCGCTGAGCAGCATGGTGCCGATGGCGAGAGGCTTCCGTCCGAAACGGTCGAGGAGCAGCGCCGTAAGCAGGTACGCGGGCATCTCGGCGAGCGAGTTGACGACGACGGTGACGTAGAGGTTGGTCTTGAGGTTGACGACGTTGAGGCTGAGGCCGTAGTACACCACGGAGCTGAGGAGGTTGATGAGCACGGAGAGCACGATGCGCACCCGCGTGGTCCGGGACCGGAACACGTCGACGATGGAGCCCGAGGACGCCGCGGCCACCGTGCCCGCGCCGTGGTCCTTCCCCTGCTCCTCCTCCTCGTCCTCGTCGTCGAGCTTGAGCGTGACATCCTCCGGCACGTCCCTGCCATTGGCGTCCGCGATCTCGCGGATCACCCGAAGAGCATCGTCGGGTCGCCGGCGCACGAGGTACCACCTGGGCGACTCGGAGACGAACGGCACGACGGCGACGGCGAACGCGAGCGAGGGTAGCGAGGTGACGACGTAGAGCAGGCGCCAGGACCGCGGGAACAGCGCGGCGACGCCCGCGAGCGCCGCGATGCCGCCGGAGAAGAAGTAGAAGGTGGACATCCCCGCGGCGCCGCGGCGGGCGGGGCCGACGGGCTCGGTGGCCAGCACGAAGGCCAGCACGCCGACGCTGCCCGTGCTGAAGCCCGTGAGCAGGCGCAGCGCCGCGTAGGCCCAGTAGTTCGGGGACGCCGCCGTGAGCAGGCCGAAGAAGGCGTTGAGTATGCAGACCACCTGGAGTGAGCGTTTTCGGCCCAGGAATGAGTCCGATAGGTGCCCGAATACGCCCGCGCCTGCATCCATGCGGAGGAAGAAAGTTAAAACGTATTGGACTGGGCCCGACGGCCCGACGGTTGATGGGCAGAAAAGGACTGGCGATGATGGGCGGCAGTAAGTAGTAGCCGGATTCGGACGAGGGAAGAGACCTGACACTAACCTTCAATAAAAAGAAAACCGGGTTCGGACGAGGGAAGATATTTTTGATTGGCTGAGCCGTGACGTCCTCCCCGTCACGGCCGTCGTGGCTCTTGGCGTGGCGGGGGCAGCCACGTAGCCAGGCTACGGCGGAGGAAATCTGCTCCACGTGTGGGTACGTGTCACGTCGCGCCAGCTACTGAGCTACGGCGTCTCGTAGGTAGACCAATCGGAGGCTGATGAGGAGAGGCATGGTGGATTGGTGCGTTCCCAACTCCATATAGGCCTTTGCCACTCGAATGCCTCAGACAGACATGACCAACCTCGCCACGAGTAAATATCCATTTCCAAACGATAATACTTTATTATTTATTCCATCGCGACGCGGCGCAGGTTGATGGATTATACTAAATAGCAGAAGGGAAGCTGGTACGAAGTCAACATGATAACAACTGGCATCGTAAAATAATGCGATGAGATGAGGTAGGCCAGCTCCAGATCTCTCTAAAACCAAACCATTGATATCCACGAGTATAGCTACTGACGAGTACTGACTGGCACGGCTTCATTTGTTCTGATCTGATCTCTGAATGCGTCCAAGATTCTAACGCTAGTTCAGAGCCACTGGTTAGTGGACGCAGCAGCTGGATGCTAGGATCGGGCGAAAGATTCCTCGGCATATCTCGTCTCACCAGAGGCCGGCGTGTCGCTGGGAAATTACGTATCTGAGGGGGACATGTTGAGACCATTCTCACCGTGGTTTGGACACATTCCCTACGGTAGAATAGATGTTGAAACATGTGGACGGCCGGCGGCTGCCGGGAAAGTTACGGCGCCGCCTACGGGACAAAGCCGACAAGAGGAAGAGATGCGCCGCAGTTGTGAAGTCAAACAACGCTGCACTTGATGAAATGGCAGTGCACCGACCATCTCAGCTCGTCCATCGGATATTCGGATCAGATCAGGCACACCATGTCGACAGCGCACAGCAGCGTCGGCACTGTGGCCGAGCCCGCCGGAAGCGGAAGCGGAAGCGGAAGCGGAAGCGGAAGCGAAGCACTCGCTCGGCGGCCGCCGCGGGTTGGCCAAGCAAATTAAAGCGGCAGCGCTGGCGGCCGGGGGCCGAGCGTGGTACGCCGTGCGTGGCGAGCAGTGAGCGAGCAAGACTGACCGATCATGCAGCCGGCGAAGAAGACGGCCTGGGCGAGGCCGACCTTGTAGCGCTGGCCGCAGACGAGCCCCCACTCGGCGACGGTGGACGGCGCGGCCCACTCCCACCCGGCCGTCTCGCCGCCGCCGCCGGCGCAGGGGTCCCCGCTGGACGTGGGCGGCTCACGGTCGGCGAAGATGATGACCATGGTGTGCAGCGCCTCCAGCGCCCACGCCGCGGACACGACCACGAAGTGCCGCAGCTGCCACCGCCCGAACTCCCCCGCGTACGACGACAGCGCCTCGTCGATGCCCACGCGCCGGCCCTTGGCGCTCTGCTCCTTCACGGCACCGCCATCATTGACGCCCGCGCCGGCCGAGAGGAGCGGATCCGTCGTCGACATGGTCTGCTGGCAGTGTCGCTCTGCCGCTTTGCGTGCGTGGTGCGTTCCGCTGCATCGCGGGGCGCTATTTGTAGTCGTAGCCGCGGCCCCGGGCTAAGCGGAGGCGGGTGTCGAGGCCCCGGGTGACGGTGCGCGCACGCGTGGGGTCGCGTCGTCGCGGTCGCGGCTGTTAACGGCGTCATCCTTCGGTTTCCAGAGGACGAAGGCTACTTACTATTCACGGCCACACATCACGGGCGTCCGTCGCCGTCGTCGCATTAGCTTCCGCGACTCCTGGTAAATCGGCGGCTGTGATGAAATCATCCTCTTCTGAATTGAAGAAGTAAATTAAACTATGGAAATCCTTTTGCAACCCCACCGCCGCCGTCGGTGCGTTCGTCGTATCCGGACGCGCGCGCGGACTTTGGCAGTGACAAGCTTCATCAAGAATCAGAAGTTGAAACATGTCGACAGTAATCTTTCAGTTTGTAGTACCAAGCTGCGTATACGTACGCTCACGGGTCACGGCTTGGCTACTGCACATCAGCAAGACGCGGCATGGACCATGAACGGTGAACAGAACAGTACTCCACGGTGCGGCTCTGCCACAGCGTGACAGCTCATGTTCACAACCGCCGAACTGCGGGAGCCTGGCGCCTTTCACGGTTTCTCCTATCTGACAGTTCACTGTGGGCTCTGACGAGAGGTACGTTTGTTTTTTTATTGATGTGTTGCTACAAGACTATTTTACCCCCGCTCAGCTAATGGCGCCTAGCCATTGCTTTTTTTTTTTTCCTAACTCTATTCTTTCATTCATTCAAGAAGCATCATGGTTACAATCCGCAGTCACTCGATAGGAATGGTGTCCTCTGAGACTTATGCTAGAATACATCTATTTAAAGCAGAAAAAAGCACACTAATATCACGAGTCTCCCTGATGATTGGCGCCTATCCTTTGGTGATATTTGCTTCAGGGCCTAATTAAGTTGCGGTCTGGCGCACAAAACATTTGCTTAAGGACTTTAACTTCATTTTGTGTGGACACAGCTACAGCGCAAGGGCGAGAAGCAGCGGGAACATGAGTCCCTAAATATAATTATTTAAACTACTTTAATTTAATCTATAAATTACTGATCTTATCTGAATTTTGGAGTTGAAGCTGTACTAGATAGGCACATATAACAACATACTCCAATCTATATATATATATATATATATATATATATATATATATATATATATATATATATATATATATATATATAATCATATATTGTGCCAATTGTGGAGTATGGTTTCCTTTTGTTATCGTATTTATTGGACGATGGAATTGGTAGTGCTCACTTGTAATCCTCCCGTAGAGGAGATGCTAATATTCATAGTCCTACTTGGAGAATGGATAATCCATAAGACTAGAACGTGGGAAATACTGGGAGAAATTAAACGGGAACATCATGTCCTCGCTATTTTTGGTTAGTTGGGCAAGAGAACATGGCCACCAGTACCATTGGATACATTGCACGACGCTCTATCAGATTATCCATGAAGCGAAACCTAGTGATGGGCAGGACAAATTTCGGGACAGGAAAATCCAATTTTATCCGGTCTTATTAACGTCAGCTGATTTTGACACTTGCATGTAGAGATAGAAGTAGGTGCTCAATAAGTACAGAAACCTCACTAGTTGGCTAGTTCATCTCTTTTATCTTTTAATCTATTTTTATGAGCTTTAGATCGACAAAATGCCTAAAAATATGAGAGCCGTGACAGACTACAATTGCAGAAGCAGTTGCATCCCACAGCTTCTAGCTTGCTATTTGTGGACTCTCTGGTTGCTGCATCTACGATTACACTACCGCGTAGCATCACTACTTGCTACTAGTGATGGCTCCAGGCCTAGCTAGCTAATTCGAACAAGGCTGAGCCAGGGGCCCATGCCCCCACCCCAAGGGCAACCACAATCTTTTAGTTACTATATTAACTTTTAATGGAACGATACCATCCTTATTCTAGGTGTAAGTCATTCTTTCTTTTCTACATACATATATTTTTCTACGCATCATGGTATAAACTTATGGCTAGATACAAAGAAAAATTATGTATCTAAAAAAAATAAATCACACAAAACATAATTGGAATACAATATTTTGATTCATCTAAACTTGTTTGTCAGCCATATTATTATAGATCACATTAAATGAAACTTTAAGTCTTATTAAATACGTACTTAAATTTTATTGTATTTTTATCAATATTTTTATCGTCATCAAACTCATTGAAGACACTGTTATCATATTTTTTTTATTGAAATATGGACACTATTACCATATATCAACACCCTTGAGTACAAATATAGATGCTCACATATACACTCACACTCACTTCTACGAAGAGACACACATGCTGCACTACTATGAGCATCATCGTCTTTTTTTCACGACCGTGCCATGTATTTGAAGAATAGTATCATCAAATTGTCAAATACTAGAATAGATTTAAGAAAATAGGAGCATGTCATCGATGACTAACCGGTTCCAACCAAAAAAACCTAAGCATATATGAGCTACGACAATCTCTTTGATTGGCCCGTATGTATAATTCCCTGCCTCTGTTCGGAGACGCAGTGGCTCATGTGGATCTCGCTTGCTGGAGAAAGGATAATAATTCAGGAGAATAATGGCAAGGAGAGCTCGCTTGTTACAGATCGATGAGACGAGCTTGTCCTGCATAATTTTGTCAGTAGCACTAGCACAAGGAACAAAAGAAACCCAACCCATCCCTCTTCACGGCATACACGACAGCAGAGACCCCCAATCCCCATGCATCTTGATATCTTGTTTAGCCATCGTGTTAGCTACACGATCAGTTTGTATGCTCAGTTTGCACTTTGCAGAAGAGAATCGCGAGATATTCGGTCATGGTATGCTGCAAACATTGTATACATGTCATCTATATATGTATATTGTATGGATCAGAGACGAAGAATAGATATGCCATCCCTACCGTTGCTTGGGGCTGGGCGACCCGTACGACGTAGCGTTCCCGGTGCGTCTCCTTTGGATCGGTAATGGACAGTGGCCGTCGCGCTGCGTCACTGCGCGACACGGCGACACTGAACCAACGATTTGTACTAGTGGCGCGCACCACTAAAGCTGCTGACGAGACCGGCTCATGCCCCTTTTCGCACCACTGACCTTTTTTCCCACATAGACCGTGACCGATCGCAGACGGCACAATATGTTTAGGAGTCAGAACAAACATTGAAGCATAAACAGTTGACGGAAGTTACTATCTGATTCTCTTTATTATTATAGTATTAGTATAGTATAAATTAATTATCTCGTGGAGTTTAGAATGTGCCAGTCTGTTCTCTCCGTCGTTTACTACGGTACTAGCAGTGCATCTGGCATAGTTGAACTCCAGTAATTTACGTCAAGTTTATACTACGTACAGTACGTGGTGACCGTGCCCGGCTCCAGCAACACGACACCGTGGGGTTGCCGCATGCAGCATGCGGCCACGCCAGATCCAGCGAACGCACCCACGTACGGCGGGAAACAGACAGATCCGCCGCGTCGGACGGATGCGACGCCATCGATCTCTCGTGATCAAAATCACGCACCAATGCAAGAAACCACGCTACGATAGCATGAAAAATCGAATCGGAGATCCCACTGACACCGTGACAGGCAGGCGCATGTGCCGCCCCGCGCGCCGTTGTGGAATCGAATCCCTTTCCCTTGGCAGCTCTCAGCCGCGATGGTGGATCGAGGTTTTGGCACCACACGGCAGCTCTTACGAACGACGTATACAAATATAAAGTAAACGAAATTAAATAATACAGAGATACACGATTTACATGGAAAACTTCTTTAATGTGAAAGGAAAAAGCCACGAGCATCAGCCGGCAACAATCTCACTATATCAAAGTTTAGGGTTACATGCCTATAGAGGCTTACAAGAGAATTAAGTCTCTATGAAGGATTTTGTGTGTATTTTTCTAGGAGGATTGGTACGTATATATATGGAGAAAAACTCCCTATCTCTACATCAACTAGCAATATGGTACTAATTGATGTTGTGCCTCCCACTTCTACCTCATAGACTTAAATATTAAAGCCCATTAGAAACACATGTACTGGGCCCATCTTGAAGTGAATTTGGAACAAACTCCAACAAACTCCACCTTGAGACAAATTCATCTTGTATCATAAATCAACCCATCATCCTGAACACAACAAAGATAGAAAACCACTGGTGCCAATAATAGTCTCTTGGACTATTCAATTAAACCAACTAAGCTTGAGCATAACTCAAACTTAGCAACAGGAACAGGCTTTGTCATCATATCAGCAGGATTATCATGAGTACTAATCTTGCATACCTTCAGCTTACCTTCTTCAATCACATCACGCACAAAATGATACTTGATATCTATGTGCTTAGTTCTCTCATGGAACATCTGATCTTTAGTGAGGTAAATTGCACTTTGACTGTCACAGTGCAAACTTATGCAAGATTCAACTCCACTGAGCTCAGCGTACAAACCTTTGAGCCATATTAATTCTTTGCACGCTTCACAAATAGCCATATATTCTGCTTCAGTAGTAGACAAAGCAGCAACAGACTGTAAAGTAGCCCTCCAACTCACAGCACAACTGCCAACAGTAAACACATAACCAGTAAGTGATCTTCGCCTGTCCAGATCAGCAGCATAATCAGAATTCACATAACCAATGAGACCCTTATCAGTTCTTCCAAACTTCAAACAGGAATCTGCTGTGCCTCTAAGGTACCTGAAAATCCACTGGACTGCCCTCCAATGTTCTTTGCCAGGATTAGACATATATCTACTAACAAGACTCATAGCATATGACAAATCTGGACGAAAGCAAACCATGGCATACATCAAAGACCCAACAGCACTAGAATAAGGAACCCTTGACATGTACTCAATCTCTGCATCTGTACTAGGACACTGAGTAGCTGACAACTTAAAGTGAGGTGCAATAGGGATACTAACAGCCTTAGCATTTTGCATGTTAAAACGTTGAAGAACTTTCTTGATATAATTTTGTTGACTAAGAAATAGCAAACCAGATTTTCTGTCTCTACTAATTTCCATACCAAGAATTTTCTTAGCACTACCAAGATCTTTCATATCAAACTCACTACTTAACAACTTCTTTAACTTAGTGATTTTATTCTTACTCTTGGCAGCAATCAGTATATCATCAACATATAACAGCAAATATATAGGTGATTCATTAACATGCTTAATGTAAACACAGCTATCATATCTAGATCTTTTGAAACCGTGTGACAACATAAATGAATCAAACCTCTTGTTCTACTGACGAGGGGACTGTTTCAAACCATACAAGGAGCGCTTCAACTTGCACACATATTTTTCCTTGCCAGGCACTATGAACCCTTCCGGTTGGTCCATGTATATGTCCTCCTCTAGCTCTCCATGCAAAAACGCAGTCTTCACATCTAACTGCTCAAGCTCAAGATCATGTGAAGCAACAATACTCAAGAAAGTATGAATTGAACTGTGTTTTACCACTGGAGAGAACACATCATTATAGTCAACACCCGAAATTTGACTGTAGCCTTTAGCAACTAACCTTGCCTTATACTTTGGAGGCTCGCTTGGAGATAAACCCTCCTTTCTCTTGAAGATTCACTTGCAGTTGATGGTCTTCTTTTTCTTAGGCAAAGGTACAACCTCCCATGTACTGTTCTTCTCAAGAGACTACATCTCCTCATGCATAGCAGAAATCCAATTCTCACTATCAGCACAACGAACAACTTCTTTATAGGTTGCTGGCTCATGAACATTCTCCACCTGTTCAGCACAACTCAAAGCATAGTAAGACAAATTACATTCTTCAATAAGACGTTTAGGAGGAACTACTGTCCTTTTTGACTTGCGTTGAGCAATAGGTAAATCCTCCTCTAGCTGTAAAATAGGAGGAGTTTGCTGAACATCATCATGAGCATCATCAGCAGCAACATCATTATTATGGTCATCCTGCTCATCAACAGGCTCCACCTGAACACCTATATCATCATCAACATGCTCCACCTGTATGCGCATACGCTGCAACTCTTTTTCTGGAACATGTTCTGAGGGCAAACTGTTAGTAAACATCACAGATTCATTGAATACAACACTTCTGCTCATAAAAGTCTTTCCAGTTTTAGGATTCCACAATTTATAGCCTTTGACTCCCGAACCATAACCAAGGAAAAGACACTTAACAGCTCTAGGCTCTAATTTTCCATTGTCAATATGAGCATAAGCAGTGCATCCAAAAACTTTTAACTGTGAATAATCAGCAGGCGTACCAGACCATACCTCAATAGGAGTTTTCTTATTTAGTGAAATAGAAGGTGACCTGTTTATCAAGTAACAGGCAGTATTAGCAGCTTCAGCCCAAAAACGTTTGCTCATCCTTGCATGAGACAGCATGCAACGGGCCCTAGAGATAATGGTCCTGTTCATCCGTTCAGCCACACCATTCTGTTGTGGAGTATGGGGTATGGTGTGATGCCTAACAATGCCTTCCTGTCTGCAATAATCATTAAAGGCATGCGAACAAAATTCTCCACCATTATCAGTACGAAGCAATTTAACCTTCCTTTCAGTTTGCCTTTCTATCATTACTTTCCAGTTCTTAAAAGCAGCAAAAGTATCATCTTTATGTTTCAGAAAATAAGGCCAAACCCTTCTAGAGTAATCATCAATAATTATAAGCATGTAACGAGCACCACCAAGTGAGGGCTTCTTAGAAGGACCCCATAAATCAGCATGAACATAATCAAGAGTACCTTTGGTGGTGTGAATAGAAGTGTTGAACTGTACCCTCTTATGCTTGTCGAAAATGCAATGCTCACAAAATTTGATCTTACTCGAAGTGCAGCCATCCAACAGGTTTCTCTTCATCAATTCTGCCATACCATGGTAACTCATATGTCCCAAAAGCATGTGCCAAAGGTTAGTTTTACTAGGTTCATCATTAGTAACAGCAGCAACAGCGGAATCAAAACCAGGTAAAGTACACCCTCTAAGGACATATAACTTTACAGGATTAAGATCACCTTTCAAACAGACAAGAGAACCTTTTGATACCTTTAGAACGCCATCTGGACCGGAATATTTGTAACCTTCTGCATCAAGCGTGCTCAATGAGATAAGATTTCTGGACATTCATGGTATATACCTGACGTTTTTCAGCGTGCGTGTCATGCCATCATCAGTCTTGATCTGAACTGATCCAATCCCCACGACGTCACATGGGTTATCATCTCCCATCCGCACAACATCCCCTTTCTGCACAGGCTTATAAGAACTAAACCAATTTCTTTTAGTGCAAATATGAAATGAACATGCGGAATCAAGAATCCATTCATCATGACCAGCAACACAACCAGCAAATACTACCATGCAATCTCTAGAATCATCATCAGAAGCAGCAGCAGAAGCAACAGAGACCTTACCAGCCGTCTTATTTTTTCTCTCCTTATTCTGTACTTTTTTGCACTCATCAACATTATGATTTCTCAGCTTGCAATAAACATAGAACTTTTTAGTACCAGGCGGCTTGGACTTTGAACGGCCTCTCCTATCGTAGCTCTTTTCATTTGAGGATCTGTTTTCAGTTCTGCCCCTCACATGCAAAGCTTCGCCCTTTGAGGATGACAACCCGTCATTCTGCACCATGATCTTCATCTTCTCCCTGGACTGGAGAGCCTCATAAACTTCCTTTAGAGTTAGTTCATCACGGCTCAAAAGCATGGTGTCACGGAAATTTGCATACGAATTTGGCAAAGAACATAACAGTAAAAGACCTAAGTCCTCATCCTCATACTTCACCTCCATTGACACAAGGTCGGCCATGATCTTCTTGAATTCAGCGATGTGAGTCATCACCGAATCCTCCTTCTTCATCCTCAGAGTGAACAGCTTCTTCTTCATCTGCATCTTACTGGTTAGATCCTTGGACATGCAGATCGATTCCAGTTTCAGCCATAGTTCTGCAGCAGTTTTCTCAATCAAACACTCCTGTAAAATATTATTATGAAGATGTAACTGAATTAGGGCGAGAGCCTTCTGATCCTTGCGGATCTCCTCAGAAGTCCAATTGGCCTTCCTCTTGTCGAAGTTATCCAGCGCCTCATCGTAGTCATGAGTCTGCGTCAGAATCCCCCGCATCTTGACTTGCCATAGCGAGAACCGCGTGTCGTAGTTCAGCAGCGGAAGATCGAACTTCATCGACGTCGTCATGAGCCGTACAACAACCGTAGCTCTGATACCACTTGTTATGAACGACGTATAGAAATATGAAGTAAACAAAATCAAACAATGCAGAGACACACGATTTATGTGGAAAACCCCTCCAATGCGAAAGGAAAAAACCACGGGCACCAGCCGGCAACAATCTCACTATATCAAAGTTTGGGGTTACACGCCTATAGAGGCTTACAAGAGAATCAAGTCTCTATGGAGGATTTTGTGTGTATTTTCCCAGGAGGATTGGTACGTATATATATGGAGGAAAACTCCCTATCTCTACATCAACTAGCAATATGGTACTAATTGATGTTGTGCCTCCCACCTCTACCTCATAGACTTAAATATTAAAGCCCATTAGAAACACATGTACTGGGCCCATCTTGAAGTGAATTTAGAACAAACTCCAACAGCAGCAGCGGCGCGCAGGCCTGGCCGGGGGATAAGACAGACGGGCACGGGCGGCACGACCGCTGCGTTGGCAGCCTGCTGCATTGCAGTGCTCGGAGCCAAGCATAGCAGACCATGCGACGGAATCGGATATCGCCGTGCATCTCGGTGTGGCCTCCTGTGGCGTGGCGTGTTAACTCCTCGAGTCGTGGGATGAGGGTCTCCTGAGGCAGAGTGAGAGTGTGTCCTGACGGCTCGGTTTGGCGCTTGCGTAGCCCTCGTCATCGCCTCACTCGTCCGCGGGGGCCAGGACCCATCAGGGGCTGTGCCTGTACGGCGTCCGTGCATGCCCAAGTGGCGCGGCCGCACCGGGCGCGTGGCGGGCCCCAGACGGCAGCAACTCAAGGAAGCGGCGACGGCGAGGCCGTGCGGCGGTGCGAGGTCCAGCCATATCCAAGCATCACCATGGCCCGCTTGTTCGTTTGTCGCTCAGCTCACGGCCGCGGCTCTCGTATTCTACCTTGTTACTTGGGCCAAACACCACTAAACTATCATTTGGGTCACAGAGCGCGAAACTATCAATTAGGACCAAAGAGCACGGTACTTTTTTTGTTCTTTCCTTTCCTTTTCTTTATTTAATATAACTTCAAGAATAAACTAAGCTTGTATTCCGTCCGTCCCAAATTATAAGTCATTCAATAATATTATGGAGTTAAAGCATCTTAGATTTGACCGAATTTATATAACAAGATAATAACATTTATGATGTCAGCATTAGATTATTCATCGATTATATTTTTTTTTGTTATGTCAAAAATCTTTATTATTCTCTCTATAATCTTGGTCAAATTGGTCAAACTTAAGATTCTTTATCTCTATAAGATTTTTGGAGTGATTTACAAATTGGGACGGGTATTTTTTTTTTACGAAAAAGAAAAGAAGGTGGAGGATGCTCTGGTATGGTATGTCTGGCCGTGGTATTCCCCTACTGCTTCGTCGATGAAGTGGTTCTCTATCCACCTGTTGTTGCCTGCGTGGAGCGGCTTACATCGAACTAGGGGTGGTCATAGCGCTTCTTTTTCCATAGAGCTCGAGCGGGTAGGGGGTTTGAGCCCCCCAATAGCCCCCACACTGAATCCGCCCTCGGAAGCCTGAAGAATGTCATAGTGGAGCACTGTGTGGTGAAGAAAAATCTATCGTCCAGAAGAATGCCATAGTAGAGCACCACGAGATGAAGAAAAGTTTGGTTGGGCACTTGGATAAGCCAACTCCCGCGCTCCCCCGAGTCCATCGTAAGGCTGAAACTTACTAGCGCTCCCCGAGTCGATCCAGGCTTGCACGGTCATCCGCCAACGTGCTGACCACCGCTTTGAACCACTCCACCGAGTGGAGAGCAGATTCATGCTCTATTGCTGGAGTGTGGGTGTGTTGGTCGATCAACTGTGTGCATAATGAGAGCATGCATCCCCGTGGCAGATCCAAGATACTTTTTAGAATGGACTAAACAAAAATGCTACGATGATATAATTAACTCCATTAATCTGACATCCTCACCCCAAAAATGACAGATATAATAGTTTGAAGTAATCTTATAAGCCTTACAAAGTTAAATACTCCCTCCATTTCAAATTATAAACCATTTTAATAATCTTAGAAAGTTAAAGTATCTTAAGTATGACCAACTTTATATAATAAGATATTAGCATTTATGATACCAACTAAGTATAACTAGATTCTTCATAACTATTGTATACCTTTTTGATGTCATAAATCTTTATAATATTTTTTATTATTTTGATTGAACTTCAAATGCTTTGACTTTTTAAGAATTTTAAAATGACTTGTAATTTAAAACAGAGCAAGTATAATAATTTAAAATAGTCTTATATCAAAACATATTCATGAACAAACAAAAATCACAAAATACATCACAAAAATAGCAGACAAGGTCATGAAAGTTTCTTGGACGGAGTGAGTACATTATATTGCCGACATGACCTCGCTGTGCATACACGTTGGTCGATAAAGTCCACATATTGGCCGACGTGACTGACGCCGTTTTGGACCAGACACTGCCGGAAAATACTAATTTGCCGAACGTTTTTTTTCCTTTGCCAAGTATTTTTTTTTACTCGGCAAACAAAAAAATACTCGATAAAAAGGTTTCTTTGCCGAGTGCCACTCGGCAAAGAATGGCACTCGGCAAAGAATTCTTTACCGAGTGCTAGAAAAACACTCGACAAAGAATTCTTTGCCAAGTGTTTTCTTTGGTACTCGGCAAAAAAAATCTTTGCCGAGTGTAAAAAAAAGCCTTCGGCAAAGAAAATTTAAAATCAAATTTTAAAGCCCTAAATGAATTCAAATAAAAAAATTTTCAACTACAAAATTGTTTAACTCATCAAGTCTATAAAGTTTATTTTGGTCATTTCTTCGTTTGACAAAGTGAAAATAAATTTGTTTACAACTTACATGTCTCTCTCATCTTTTTCCTAATATATAATTGTCAAAATTTCAATCCACCAGCTAAATTCTGTTCGCCACGCCAATAATAAAACCCAGGCAGGCAATCACGTGGCCATATCTATTATTCTTATCAACTATTGCTGTCCGCCAGCCCCCACTCTGTATCGGTGTTGTTAACTATTATAGGGTTCTAGATGTAAAGATGCAAAGGAAAAGGTGAAAGGGTCTTAATTATTTTTGAAATATATTAAGGTTTTTGATGCAAAACATTAAAATTCAATATTTTATAAAAAGATATTGTAAAATTTATCAAAAATCATAGAAAAATCATAAAAATGCCAGACAGTTTTGTTAGTTCTATAAAAATATAATCTATCAAGATGCCACATGCTATATTCACTGATCCCGTGGCGGTCGCGGTCCGGGAAGCTGCTCGTGCGTCGACCCGCGTCGCTGATCGTGCTCCTCTCATTATCAAGAGGTTGTCTTGATCTCTAGCCTCATCCTTGTCTAGGGATACATAGTCAAGGGAAGCGAGCAATGAGTCCCTACTCCATACAGGTCCATCACCGCCCTCATTCCTCGTCCACGGTTACCATCTGGCGGCCACGAGGTAGATGGTGACAACGAAAAGTTTTAAGAAAAACTGCATCACCATAACATGAGTAGGCCAAAGACGAGCAGCTTTAGCATCTCTATCTACAATAGTAGCATTTCCTTGCCATTGAAGCCAAGAAGCTCTTTTGATAAAAGCTGGGAGTCTGCTCGTTTCAAGACGAAAGCCAAGAACTGTCTGACGACGATACTAATGATCGAGAAAAATACTTTTTCTGGTTTATTTATTAGTACTAATTGTGGCTAATAAATTCTTTTGTCATGAATAATAAAATAAAGGACCTTCTTCTGCTTCATCATATAAGTTTAAAATAGACTAATATAATATTCAACCTATATATACAGGTTATACTACGAAAAAGGTTGTTTGACAATTTATGATAGTGCTACATCGCTCTAATTGTTGTGTATAGTTTACACACAAGATGTATTATGATAACACGACCATTATATTTAATAAATCTCTAAATCACTATCCATGTAACCACTGAGCAAGTTGGTCGACCCGGTGCAACGCACGGGCATGTTTTGCTAGTAGTCTATGAAAACTACAAGAGAGATATAAAATTTGTGAAATATGTTAGAACCACCACGTTGAATGATCAAATGACCAATCACCCAAAATAGAGTTTGTAGATCTTAAAAAGTTTTGAAATATTGTAGTTCAAAATTTTTTCATTTGAGTTCATCTTGTCATAGTAAACTATGTTTGAATTTTTAAAAATTCAAAATATGAATTTTTTAAATAATATTGGATGGAAAAACACCCAAAATAATATTTTTATATCTTAAAAAGTTATGAAACTTTGTAGTTGATAATTTTTTTATTTTAGTCCATCTTGCCATGCTAAACCTACGTTTGAATTTCTTAAATTTAAAATTCAAATTTTATAAATGACCTCGGATGGAAAAAATTCCTAAACTAAAAGCGTTGATCTTGAAAAGTTATGAAACTTTTTATTTGACAATATTTTGATTTGAACTCGTTTAGGGTATAAAAAAACTATTTACACTCGATTTGCTATAATATGTGGGAAAATGTGATAGTGTAGTGCAGTGGTAAAGACATAAATCACGCGAGAGAGGTCATAAGTTCGAATCCCCATCCCATACAAAGTGTGCAAAATCTTTGCCGAGTGCGGCACTCGGCAAATCGCTCGGTAAATCGCCTGATTTCAACAGTGAGACTACAAACTCGGACTGCGCATGCGTGCAGCGTGCGGCATAGGTTGGTAATGGGGATTTTACAAAAGTTATTAAATATTCATAGGCGGCAAATCGCCTGATTCGAGTAGTGAGACTACAAACTCGGACTGTAGATGCATGCGTGTAGCGTGCTGCATAGGTAGGTAATGGGGATTTTACAAAAGTTATTAAATATTCATATGCGGTAAATCGCCTGATTCTAGTAGTGAGACTAAAAACTCGGACTGCGGATGCATGCGTGCAGCGTGCGGCATATATTAGTAATGGGGATTTTACAAAAGTTATCAAATATTCATATGAAAGTTTCCGACGGGAATGGTATATTCCACATCATTTGGTAATTCCATTGCGTGAAGAGGTGAAGAAGAACATATAGGGGAAAAAAAAAGAAGAAAAGGTCCCATCGTTAGCGGAGAAGAATTCCCAGTGTGTTGCCGTACTCGATCACGTCCCTGTATATCGCATCCAGGGTGTCGTACTTGAACTCGAACCCCTCCTTCACCAGCTTCGCGGACGAGAGGCTCACTCTCGGCCTCTCGAGGAGCTCATTGTCACCGGACCTGCAAGTTTAATTTGCAATAGTATAAACCGCCGGCATGAGAGTGGATTATTTTTCACGAACCGCTGTGTCCGCATGCATCAATGCATGGACATGCGAGCTTGCGTTTCCATAACCAGCATGATGTTTCCGTTATCTCAAGTAATGGAAATGGGGAAGCTCCCATGTTCGGAAAAAAAAGCAGCATGATGCGATGCGATGCGATGCAATGTGCCTCTGACCGACACAATAATGCAACCATTATTTGTTCATCATTCAAACAATTAAAGCAATAATAATCTCAATTAGCTTACTTCTTTATGTCCAAGTGGTACTGCGGGTACTTGTCTGCCAGGAACCGGGCGATCTCAACGATCGTGGTGCTGACACTGCTGCAGATGTACCTCCCGGACGCCGCCGTCGCTGTCTCGGCGAGGAACACCTGGGTGCAGCAGAGGTCGCGCAGGTGGATGATGGGCACGGCGCCGAAGGACTTCTCGATGCCTTTCAGCATGGCCAGAGCAGCCTCGTCACCGGAGAAACTGCGCAAGGATCTTTTGGACATTGTAATTTTCAAGGACTAGATAGGCACAACATTTTCGGATCTTTTTTTTTCATCATGGACTCTAGGCACAAGCAAAAGGACAAGTCGGGCCTAGGGGGAATTGACGGGTAAGAATAGCATGGGCCCAAGACAAGTGGATTCTCGCATCCTAACATTTTGTACATGGGCCGCCTGAGTGCCTGACGACGCCTGGCTTCATGGACTGCTGCGGGTGTGTGCATGCTTCAATGCACGCGGGCACCTCGACGATCGATGCTAGTGGCGTGCAGGTTGCAGCAATGCAGGCGGGAACACGGTCGTCGTCGACGGCCGCGGCCGGCGCGATGGATCAGTGTGCCGCCCTATGACGTGACACGGAGAGGACCTGACCATGATGACAATGCCCATGGAAGTCGTACCGCACTGTCGTCGTCGTCGTTGCCACTCGCATCTGCCATGTCAAAAGTCACCATGTCGCTACCACTTGTAAAACACTATTACACTGGAGATGACGGATGGGATGCAATCATACAACTCGAGAAATATCTCTCTCTCCCTCGTCCTCCGATCCGTCTGTCTCTCCAGACCATGCAATCGGAGAACAAAAGTCGAAGCGTGCCCATCGAGAGCTGCACACTCCTGCGTCGACCGACCACCCCGCATCACTCGCTGACTCAGCAGTCAGTAAACTTGTCCAATCGAACGAAGCTTTCCCGTCACATCTGCGGATCTTCTACGTCATATTGCTTCAGACTTTTTTTTTCTTCTTTCTGAATGCGTTCTATGACACGCGTGGAGAAAAATTAAACGCGTCTACATTATTAAAAAATTAAAAAAATAGGTTAGGGTTTCCTTACTAAATTCGGTCAAAAAAAAACTCTTCATACGTATAAAACATAGATTTTAGATAAAATGATTAAAAAAGCTACTGTAGAAATAATTGTACATAATTTATGGTTATTTTCAACTTTTTAATAGACGATTTTGGTAATTTAGATGCAAAACTAAGAGGATCAATATATTAGAGATGAAAATTTTGAGATTTCTTTGGATCCTGCATGTTTCATAATGGTATAAATGGGTAATTTAAATACAAATTTGTATGTTACTTTATGTTGTTTTTTCAAAATTAGTAAGGTGAGTAATTATTTTAAAATAGAATCAATCCATTGGGTGTTATTATAATTGATGACTAGGGTCTAGAAAATTGAAGGATAGATAATTCTATTTCTTCTGTAAGATCTTCTAGGATTTTTTTTTCTAGCAAGTCTCGATGAGATTGAATTGGTGACTTCTTCTCATTGGGAACATCTAGTTAGAATATCTAGTAGTATTTATCTTTTTTCTCTTTCTAGTGTGATATCAATATAAACACTTATTCCTTAATTACTTCCCCTGTGACATCATGAATAAATATTTTGGATTTCAACTTTTGTGTTTATTAGCTGTTGCAAATTTTTATCTATGTGTTCATATTCAAACTCTATTTTTATTATATCTTTTATTCAAATTCTGAGTGGACGAGAAACCATGACAACAGAGGAAGAAGAGATGTACGTCATCTATCCCATTCACTAAATCCCTCATACCAAATAAAAAAACTGGGATAGATACATCCTTCTCAACTATTATAATTATGAGATGAGACAAGTCTATCTCCAAAAATATGTACAAGAGCATCCCATTCTACTTCATTCTCAAATCAAACACACAATAATTGAGTCATTTGGGTCGGCGCAGGCTTAGAACTTCCATGCACATGGAATTTCTTTTTCCAGGATTTTTGGCATGGCTATGGAAGCAATTGATGGATGAGGCTAGGAATGCTCTCGGGTAGGGTTGTGTGGCAGAAGAGGTTACGGCCTTTTCCCATGGATGGCATGTGACCTGAAGATTATTCAAAATATAAACAATTATTGTTGATAAATTTATTTTGATGATAAATATATCAGATGAAATTTACAAATTTAATCAATCTTTATTCAAAATTCACTGATACGCCTACCGTGCCATCTTTGTGTTGGAGTCTTGGAGAGTGCTAAAAATGGGTGGTTATGACTGATAATTTACCCTGGCTGAAGACAGAGATGTTGAATATGTTCCAAATTCAATTGCACAATATAATGGCCGGATTTCTGACAGAGCGAAGCGGAAGCCCGTCGCCGGGAGGCTTGGGCCGAAATCCGACTCTTGATAATAGTTAGGAGTGTTTGCTGGCTGGCGCCCGTGATTTTTTCCCTTCGCATTGGAGGGGTTTTCCACGTTAAATCTTGTGTCTCGCTGTGATTTGATCTTGTGTTCTTTGTGATTTAACGCCGTCATTCACAACAAGTGGCATCGGAGCTTTGGTTGCAGATCATGACGACGTCGATGAAGTTCGATCTACCACCGCTGGATTACAAGACTCAGTTCTCACTATGGCAAGTGAAGATGCGGGCCATCCTGGCGCAGAAAGATGATTATGATAAGGCGCTGGAGGGCTTCGGGAAGAAAACGAAGGCTGAGTGGACTCCTGAGAAAATCAGGAGGGATCGTAAGGCTATGTCTTTAATTCAACTCCATCTTCATAATAATATTTTACAAGAGGTGCTGCAGGAAAAGACTGCTGCAGAGCTCTGGTTGAAACTGGATCCATCTATATGTCCAAGGATCTGACCAGTAAGATGCATATGAAGATGAAGTTGTTCACTCTCAAGATGAAGAAGGGTGATTCGGTGATGAGCCATTTATCTTCCTTCAAGAAGATCGTGGTCGACCTAGTATCGATGGAGGTTAAGTATGATGATGAGGACTTAGGTCTTTTACTATTATGTTCACTGCCGAATTTGTATGCGCATTTCCGTGACACCATATTGTTAAGCCATGATGAACTAACCCTTGCGGAAGTTGTTGAGGCACTTCAGTCCAGGGAGAAGATGAAAGGCATGGTGCAGCTCGACGGATCGTGGTCCTCCAAGGGCGAAGCATTGCACGTGAGAGGCAGATCTGAACATAGATCCTCCAATGACAGCAATGGTCGTGACAAGAGCTACGATGGCAGAGGCTGTTCCAAGTCCAAGCCGCCTAAAAAGTTCTATAAGTATTGCAAGAAGAAAAATCATTTTATTGAGGATTGTCTGAAACTTAAGAATAAGGAGAAGAGGAAAGGCAATCATGATGGTAATGCTTCCGTTGTTTCTGGTGCTGAAAATTCTAATTCTGGAGATTGTCTGGTAGTTTTTGCTTGCTATGTTTCTGGTCATGATGAATGGATACTTGATTCTACATGTTCATTTCGTATCTGCACTAACAGAAATTGGTTTAGTTCATATAAGCCTGTGCAGAAAGGAGATATTGTACGGATGGGAGACGACAACCTGTGTGACATTATGGGGATCGACTCCGTTCAGATCAAGGCACATGATGGCATGACACGCACACTGAAAAAGTGAGGTACATACCAGGGATGTCTAGAAATCTCATCTCGCTCAGCACGCTTGATGCAGAAGGTTTCCATTATTCCGGTTCATATGGCGTTCTAAAGGTATCAAAAGGTTCTCTTGTTTATTTGAAAGGTGATCTCAATTCTGTAAAGTTGTATGTCCTTAGAGGAAGTACTTTACATGGTTCTATTTCTGCTACTACTGCTGTTACTAATGCTGAACCTAGTAAGACTAACCTTTGGCATATGCGTTTGGGACATATGAGTCAACTTGTTATGGCAGAATTGATGAAGAGAAACTTGCTGGATGGCTGCACTTCGAGTAACATGAAGTTTTGTGAGCATTGTATTTTTGGGAAGCATAAAAGGGTAAAATTCAACACCTCGGTTCATACCACCAAAGGTACTCTTGATTATGTACATGCTGATTTATGGGGTGCTTCCCGTAAGCCTTCTCTTGGTGGTGCTCGTTACATGCTTACAATTATTGATAATTACTGTAGAAGAGTTTGGCCTTATTTTCTAAAAAATAAAGATGATACCTTTGCTACTTTTAATGATTTAAAAGTTATGATAGAAAGGCAAACTGAAAGAAAGGTGAAATTGCTTCGTACTGATAATGGTGGAGAGTTTTGTTCGGATGCTTTTAATGATTATTGCAGGATTGAAGGCCTTGTTAGGCATCACACCATACCGCACACTCCGCAGCAAAATGGTGTGGCCGAGCGTATGAACAGAACCATCATTTCAAAAGCTCATTGCATGCTGTCCAATGCTAGGATGAGCAAGCGTTTTTGGGCTGAAGCAGCTAACACGCATGTTACTTGATAAACAGGTCATCTTTTATTCCACTTAATAAGAAAGCTCCCATTGAGGTATGGTCTAGTACACCCACAGATTATTCATAGTTGAAAGTTTTTGGCTGGCTCATGTTGATAATGGAAAATTAGAGTCTAGAGCTATTAAATGTCTGAGGATATAAATTGTGGAATCCCAAAATTGGAAAGACTTTCATTAGTAGAAGTGTTGTTTTCAATGAATATGTGATGTTTAATGACAGTTTATCCTCAGATCATGTTCCAGATAATTCTAAAAGAGAGCTGCAGTATACAAGCGTGTAGGTGGAGCATGTGGATGATGAGGCAGGTGTGCAGGTGGAGCCAGTTGATATTCATGATGATGAAGTTGTTGATGCTGATACTCATGATGATGTTCAGCAGCACTCACCTTCTGTTTTGCAGTCAGAGGAGGAATTACCTATTGCTCATCGCAGGTTAAAGAGGGGCTGTGGACCTCTAGCCTGTCTTATTGAAGAATGTAATTTGACTTATTATGCTTTGAGTTGTGCTGAACAGGTGGAGAATACTCATGAGCCATCAACTTAAAATGACCTCGATTTTCACGAAGGAAAATCCATAGAGCCGAAGTGAAACATGACCATTTAAATCACATTCCCCGATAACAGTTGAATATCGTAATCCATACCTCGAATAAAAGAGTGCTATAGAAGGGGTTTACAATAACTTATTACAAAGCCACTTGGCAGAATCAAAGTTCATGCAGCATAAAATAGAAGCTTGAAGGTGCGAAAGCCATCATCGTCCATCCAACTCGAGCGTAGGAACGAAACCCTCAATCATCATACTCCTCAGACGAGTACTCACTCTTGGAACCTGTGTGCCAAAGTATCAGTATGATATGTACTGGCCACTCTCACCCTATGCATTGCTTTGTGGAAATTGGATGCAAATCATGGATATGTCAAAGGAACCTATAAAGGCTGGAGTTTCCTATGCAAGCGATCAAGTATATAAGTAATATAGTATTCAGGTTTTATACACATACCCATTCCCACACCATCCATCACCATCCATCTCTAGATCACCATCCCAAATCCTTCAACACCATTTTAGACTCTTGTCGACAGGCCAACTCCCTCTCGGCCTACCTCAGCGGCCCGCAACCCTCAAGCAGGCTCACGGCAGGAAATCACTCTTAGGGGAAAGGGAACTCTCCACTCACTAGTCTGGTGCAAGCACAACACAGGAAAGGTCCATAGCCGACAAGTCAGCATATGTATCAATTGATCAACCATACACTTTGCAGAGGTTTCACTAATCCACTAGATAACCATCATCGGTGTTGATCACCACCTAGGTAGATTCTGGGCGCCTACTGCCATAGAACGATGCCACCCTACTTCTCAGCCCTAGAACACCCTTAGAGTGGCTGATACTGTGAGGGCTCATGATCCCATTCCCGCAGAGCATCATGACCATCTTAAAAGGGTGTGAGACACATGCTCCTACCTCTCTAACACACACTTGCCTGATAGTAATGGCATCGATCTATCCAGCGGTTCGGCCGTCTCCCCCATGGGAAGCGAATGGAAAGCAAGAGATTCCTATGATCTGGTTACCAGCGCAGCAGTTCCTAAGTGTGACCAAGCTAGGATGTCTTCATCAGGGTTGTTCTTTAACGTGCTAGCACGGCACCTTCGGCCTGGGTTCCACCCCTCAGAGGCTCACACCCGAAGACCACCATCGCATCCAAGTTAGTCCGCCACAGACTTTTCTTCATGGGAATGTCCAGATACATTCCCCAGCAAGACTTGCTCCAAAAGCTCGTCGTAGATCCCGGCTCGATCGACTCAAGCCTCACCCTACACCCTGCCGTAAGTTCCACCCCAAACCCAGATACAACACCATCAGCTCACATGCCCATCTGACATCAAGCCTGGCACCCCACCAGGCCCTCCCAGGTTCATCACATTGCATCAAAATGTAAGCGAGTGAAGTATAAATATATATAAATATAGCAGATAAGCAAGTGGCTAACATAATAGCGAGTAGGCAGGTGAAAGGTTACAACAAGGTAGGGCTCATCAGAATAATAATCTACCATGCATTCCTAGCACAGGTGATCCAATTGTATTGCAAAAAAATAAAGCACTAGCATTGCTACATTTGCCATGCGTAATGGGATCTACGAGGTTAGATGAGATGTGGCACCTTCGCTGTCATCGTCACCTGACCTTCCCTGGTACTCGGAGTCCTCCTCAGACCGGTCCTCGCTCAACTCTGTAACCAAGATATTGGTCGTGGGAGCGACCCTAGAGATTAGCACAAAGAACAAATAACAGCAAAAAGACCCAAATGCACTCAAACATGGTGAAAATAGCTAGAGCTCGATTTATAGAAAATTTGGATACTTGGATCACAATTTAGGAGCTCGTATGGATTAGTTATGATTTTTCAAAGATTTAACTATATTCTGAAAAAGAAAAAGACTGGTTTATTCTGGGGCTAACACGTGGCAGCACAGAACTAGGCCATGTGTCGCGCGTGGGTCAAACAGAGACAACTCAGGTGCTGACGTGGATGATGATGTCATGCTGACATCAGCTATGACAGGTGGGACCAAGGTGATGTCATTTGCTGACGTCAGTGTTGACTTGGTCAACGGTCAACTAGGCCCCTTAGGCCAATAGCGGGCCGTTACTGGGTTGGATGGGCCAGATATGGGCCGGGCTTGGCCTGCCACATGGCGCGCTCTGGTGCTGCCACGTCATCATCATAGATCCAAAACGGTGTCAGTCCACAGCTCTGGTTCACGGTGCACCGTTCCTGTCTGGGTCCCACGAGCAGTGGCTCAAGTCCATGTAGACCATGTCCACCGATAACTCAGCAAGTCCACGCGGTCCACAAACCTGTTCCCGGTGCACCAACGCTTGTCGGTCCTACTTGCAGCGACTTGGTTCATGAACACCGCGTCCATCATCCTCTTGCTGAATTGATCCCCTCCTCTGTTTCTTCTTCGCGTCTGCAGAGCTCACCGGAAGTGACAAATCCTCCAAATTCTGGTGCTCTGGTGATCGTTCGGCTTCATCTTCTTTCCCATCGACTTCGGGACGGCACGGCGAGCTCGTTGATGGTCTTCAAGGCTCCACCTTGGCTTCCGACGGCGTGCTCCACGGTGAACGGCGGGTTGGCGACGACGGCGCATGGCTACACCTCTCTAGTGACTCGATCCAAAACCAAGCGGGGCACAGGGGTGTAGTTGGAGTCACCCAACACCTTTCCGAAGCACCGGCGGTGACCTTAACCCACGGCGGAGTCCGCGCGGCAGCAACTCCCACGGCGGACTTCCGTCGTGGCCATGGTGCGCGGCACGGCACCCAGAGAAGCTCCCGGTCTTTATCTTCTCCTCCAACAGACGCAACTCTCCATGGCGATGTCTGACGTCGTCTTCTTGCTCCATGAGGCGGTCGGTGATGGTGGGGAACTAAGACGCACGGCGGTGCTCTAGAGCGGCACGGCGGCGGCACGGTGGTGCGCAGATGGCATTCGGAGCAGCAATCTCGACAGCTAGCATGCGCACGGAGGGCATCTCGATGAGGTGGGCGCAGATCTTGAGTCAAAGTTTCTTGGGGCTCGGTGATGAGGTAGCAAGGTGGCCTCGCCGCGGCGGCATACGGCGCGGCGACGGACATGGCGACGCTCCGGTCCGGCATCCTCTATGCCGTGGTCCTTGTGGCTTTGGCCGGTCTGTGTGTGCGTGTGCATGTGTCCAAGTAGGCCGGAAGAGGCCTTGGCCTACACGCTTACGGTGTGGAGCGCCATGGCCGAAGCACAAGGCGGAGGATGGAAGAGGGGTTCATGGCGGCGCCCATCGTCGTGTGAAGAGGAAAAGGAGGTGCGGTACACGTCCAAGCGACAGTAGCTCACGATACAGCTCCGGCTCCTCGACCCGACGGCTCCGCAGCAGCACAGCTCCGGCACGATGGCAATCTCCTTCTTCTCCAGCGGCGGCAACTCCTTCCCTGCCCCCTTTTTTCCTTCTTCTCCAGCGGTGGCAATTCCTTCCCCGCCCCCTTTTTTCTCCCTTCTCCCCCTTCTTCTCCAAATTGAGCCGGCTAGTGGCGAATTGGGAATCACCAGAGTGGTGACGGCGGCTTGGAAGCCTTAGGGCGCCGGGGCCTTGCTTATATAGGGGAGTGGCAGTGATAGGTGGCCAGCGGACAGCGTGATCCGGCTCGGGCTTGATCAAGCGGCCAGGGAGAGCTCCAGGTCATCTGGTGGGGCTCGTCTGGGTCCTGGGGTCAGCGAGAGGGGGCTAGCTAGTGCCGGGTGAGGCTAAGCTTTACAGCAGGATAGACTCACTGTGGCGGCAGCGCATGTGCGCGCGCGAAGGAGGGAAAGATCCTCGTGGCCGCGGGTGTTTTGTGCAGGGCTGTCGGCTCTCGGTCGGTCCAGGTGGCGTGTGCGGGGTCCGTTGATGCAACGCGGCGAATGATCGAGCGGCGGGGGGGCGTTGCGTGGCGGCGATGCAGGGAGCAGGCACTGACACGCGTGACGTCATGCGCGAACGACCTGTGGAGATCCGTCGGGAAAGGTATGACAACCGGGTCCCACTGGTCAGTGGCTTGGGGAGGTGACTCGGCACGGCGCGGGGTCGGGCAGCCGTCTTGTTGGGCCTTGGCTCTGTGGGCCAGCGGTCTCCTTGCCATGCTAGGCCAACTGGGCACGGGAGAAGGGAAAAAGGGAAGAAAGAGAGAGAGGCCAGGCTTGGGACGGCTTCTGTCCACGGGCCAAAAGGTTTTTCCTTTTTATCTTTTTATCTCTTTCTCTTTTCTATTTATGTTTTTCCAAAATACTTGTATATTTGTATATATGTATGAATATATATAGCATGTGGTAAAGTAATTCTTTAGTGGACCTACATGGTCCTTGCTAGGTAGGGTATTATTCCCATACATTTGATATTTATTTATTTTATGAATAAGTATTGTTGGTATTTTATTGAACACACATAAATCCAAATAAAATCCAAATCACAAGTAGATTTAAAATGCAATATGAATGCATGACCAAGAGTTAAGGATTGCAAGGCAAGGACTTGTGATACATGGGCAACATGTGTGGAAATTTTTGTATATGACACAACATCACTCATAGGTTTCGAGAAAAATTTTTGTAGCTCAGATTTTTGGGTTGTTACACAACTTATCGTGAAGCCATTGATTGTGGTGATCGTGAAAAGTGGATTTCAGCTATGCATGAGGGGATACAGTCTCTTGAGAAGAATAGCACATGGGAGGTTGTTCCTTTGCCTAAGAAGAAGAAGACCATTCGGTGTAAGTGGATCTTCAAGAGAAAAGAGGGTTTAACTCCAAGTGAGCCTCCAAATTTTAAGGCAAGGTTAGTAGCAAAAAGCTACAGTCAGATTCCCGGTATTGACTACAATGATGTGCTTTCTCCAGTGGTAAAGCACAGTTCTATTCGTACTTTTGTTAGTATTGTTGCTTCACATAATTTTGAGCTTGAGCAGTTAGATGTGAAGACTGCGTTTTTACATGGAGAGCTTAAGAAGGACATTTACATGGACCAACCGGAAGGGGTCATAGTGCCTGACAAGGAGAAATTTGTTTGTAAGTTGAAGAGATTCTTGTATGGTTTGAAGCAGTCCCCTCCTCAGTGGAACAAGATGTTTGATTCATTTATGTTGTTGCATGTTTTAAGAGGTCTAAATATGATAGCTGTATTTACATCAAGCATGTTAATGAATCACCTATATACTTGCTGTTGTATGTTGATGATATGCTGATTGCTGCCAAGAGCAAGGTTGAAATCACTAAATTAAAGAAATTGTTGAGTAGTGAGTTTGACATGAAAGATCTTGGTGCTGCTAAGAAAATTCTCGGTATGGAAATTAATAGAGACAGAAAATCTAGTTTGCTATTTCTTAGTTAGCATAATTATATTAAGAAAGTTCTTCAGTGTTTCAACATGTATAATGCAAAGCCTGTTAGTACTCCTATTATACCTCATTTTAAATTGTCAGCTGCACAATGTCCTAGTATAGATGCAGATATTGAATACATGTCAAGAGTTCCTTATTCTAGTGCTGTTGGGTCTTTGATGTATGCCATGGTTTGCTCTCATCCAAATTTGTCATATGCTATGAGTTTGGTTAGTAGATATATGTCTAATCTTGGTAAAGAACATTAGAGGGCAGTTCAGTAAATTTTCAGGTACCTCAGAGGCATAGCAGATTTTTATTTGAAGTTTGGCAGAACTCAGAAGGGACTTATTGATTATGTGGATTCAGATTATGCTGCTAATATGGACAGACGCAGGTCTCTCACTGATTATATGTTTACAGTTGGCTGTTATGCTGTGAGTTGAAGGACTACATTACAGTCTGTTGTTGCTTTGTCTACTACTAAAGCAGAGTACATGGCTGTTTCTGAGGCGTGCAAGGAATTAATTTAGCTAAAAGGTTTGTATGCTGAACTATGTGGAGTTGATTCTTGTATTAATTTATTTTATGATATTCAAACTGCCATTTACCTTACCAAAGATAAGATGTTCCATAAGAGGACTAAACATATTGACATCAAGTATCATTTTGTTCGTGATATGATCGAGAATGGTAAGTTAAAGGTATGCAAGATCAGTACTCATAATAATGCTGCTGATATAATGACTAAACCTGTTCTTGTTGCTAAGTTTGAGCTGTGTTCAAGCTTAATTGGTTTAGTGGATTATCTTAAGAGGCTATTTGACGCTAGTGGTATTTTCTTTGTTATGTTTGGAGGTCCGTCGTCGGAAGGCTTGGGCTATTTGACGCCAGTGGTATTAACCCTCTTCTTTTTTATTTTCTGAAGCTGCCAACATATATGTGATGAACGGGATCATGGGGTAGCAGCATATACATGCATTTTCTTTCTGAAAAAAGAAGGAAAATGGGAGGACAAGAGAGTGAGGCTCTCCAACAAAGAATGAATTGGTGGGACATCCAACCAAGAAATGCCATGCCCCACTGGAGCCAATAATTTGGTGCTGTGCTTGGGTAGTGTATGGAGAGAATGGAGCAGGCAATGGCAACTCTGCCTCACATTTTCTTTATGTGGAGTTCTGGATGGGTTGGGTCGGTAGGCTCCCCGCCTCCCCGTGAGCCATCAGCAATGCCCATGCGTGCACTGTATGTTGAATATAATCTAAATACTCGGTGTTAGGGTTTTACTATGTCTGATTTATTTATTTTTTTATAGCCACTGTATAACGTTTGTAACCCGACTCTTGATAATAGTGAGGAATGTTTGCTGGCTGACGTCCGTGGTTTTTTTCCTTCATATTGAAGGGATTTTTAACATTAAATCTTGTGTCTCGCTGTGATTTAATCTTGTGTTCTTTATGATTTACCGTCGTCATTCACTACAAGAGATGCGTTGTGCAGAAATGCATCAATCAAGCAGATAAATGTGATTGGCATAAGATCGGTATGTTACTGGCAGAGCAACTCAAATCTTTTGGACGAACGATTCAAGTTCTCACATTTTGGAAGTGAAATTTAAACTTCTTCCGCAAACACATTTTCATAGAACAGAGGATCCTCGCGACGTACATTCAAACTTCCTTGAAAAAAAACAGCGGAAAAGCTAGAGCCTAACAAACTTGCTCGCTTACTCAAAAAAAAAAAAAACTTGCTCGCAAAAAATACAGAAAGGGGCATTCAAACCACCCGCAGTTATTTGGCCCTGATGACGTGACGATATCAGTTCAGAGACAAGTCTTATTCTGCGGGTACAGGAAAATCCAAAGCACTCGGATGATGGAGCATGAAGAGCATCGCATCAGTTGGGCAGGATCCCCAGGGCCTTGCCGTACTCCACCATGTTCTCGTAGATGTGCTCCAGCGTCTTGTACTTGAACTCGAATCCTTCCTTGATCAGCTTGGTGGACGGCAGCAGCGCGATCGGCTTCTCAAGCAAATCGCCGCCGGAGCTGCAATTTGACAAAGGATGGAGCGACCATCATGGATTCATGGCATGCAAGCAAATAATATATCCAGAGCTAGCTCTGAACGAAGTTCTTGTTCATGGATGATATGCACGGATCCTTACAGGTTGGTGTTGACGTCGTACTGCGGGTACTTGTCGGCCAGGAACCGGGCCATCTCAACGATGGTGGTGTCGAGGCTGTTGCAGATGTACCTGCCATCGGCGGCCTCCTCGGCGGCGAAGATCTCGGCGCGGCACACGTCCTCGACGTGCACCAGCGGCACGGAGCCGGAGGCCCGCTCGATGCCCTTGAGCACCTTGAGCTCCGCCTCGTCGCCGGACAGCAGGGAGAGGATGGCCGGGACGGTGGTGTAGACCTGCCTGTCGGGCGCCTCGCCCACGGTGACGGACGGGCACAGGGTCACCAGGCTGATGCCGTGCTCCGACGCGAACTCCGACGCCGCCTTCTCCAGGAGCACCTTCGACACCGGGTACGCCTGCGATCGATCGATGATGCCCGGGCATGCCATGTCAATGTCATCAGCGTTTCAGTTCAGAAGAGAACGAGCCCGAGAACGCGTGCGTGCGGGCGTACCCAGAGGCCAGTCCTTTTGGCAGTGAGGTAGTCGACGTCGGACCAGGACTCCTCGTCCAGCACGTGCCCGTCGCCTTCCAGCGGCTTGCTGGAGACGGCGGCCGTCGACGAGGTGAGGACCACGCGCTTCACCGTCCCGGACTTGACGCACGACCTCATCACGTTCAGAGTGCCTTGGACGCCCAGCTCCATCAGCTCTTTCTGCATTTACATCACAAAAGTCGTACTTACTTCAAGATAAAACCGAATAATCGCGAGCAAGTTTTGTTTGTTACCTACACATATTATACATCACAGAAGTCATCGTACCTCAGGGTTGTTGGAGGTGTAGTTGACCGGCGCGGCGAGCAGGAAGGCGACGTCGCATCCGGCAACGGCCTCGTCGTAGCTGCCTTCCTCGCCGAGGTCGGCGCGGTAGACCTCCAGGGTGCCGAGCTGCTTCAGGTCCTCCAGGTGGGAGTTGCTCTCCTTGTCCTCCGGGTGCCTCACCGTCGTCTTCACGGCGTAGCCCTTCTCCAGCAGCATCTTGATGAGCAACGAGGCGATGTAGCCGTTCCCTCCCGTCACGCACGCCGTCTTCTTCCTCTCCTCACCTGCCGCCGCCGCCGCCGCCATCTCGATCGACAAGGATGATTAATCCGACACTGATGGAGGCCGGGTGGTACGTCGTCGTAGTTTTGTGCTGTGGCTTGTGCTCCTGGAGCGCAGATTGGTTTCGAGACGAATTGAATGGGATGATGCCCCTTATATCCACGGGCAGGCGGGCAGCCAAAAGCAGAGCCAAAACGTGCCCCACGCGACGGATCGATCATTCCAGTCGTCGTCCCTCATGTTAATCTTATCGTTTGCTCAGTGATGCTTACACTGTCCTGTGTATTGTCATGTCGCTGGCCTGGAATGTCGGCAGGTAGACGACGACACACAGTCAATGAGAGCTCGGAATAACAACCGCGTTACCGGCCGGCCATGAAAAACACACACTACATGATTTTTTTTTTTAGGTTGAAATGATAATGATACAGATCGATCGATCGATCGAACCGCGCCTTTGGTAAACGACGCTTGGATTGGTGGTTGATGAATGACGAGTCGGTTCGTGAATCATGACAGCTCCATCCACGAGCTTAATGATCTTTTAAGAACAACCGTAGTTTAGTTCGTCATAGCTATAGCTAGCGGGGCTATAACATGATAGTGGTGGGTGCTTTGTTTGTCACTAAATTAACCTTAAATGTAAAAAATATACAGTCTTTGTCTGGCAGGTGTGTGTTCCAGGACAAGTTTTTCCAAAGAGTCGTGGACAACTGGGCCTTCTTTATGTGATTTGACTCACTGTCCTCATGTACTGTTTGTCTGGTCTGTGTGTTGACGACAGACGAAGCTGCTGGCTGAAAGGTCATAAGAAACCATTATCTAGACCTTGACGTGGATATTCTTTTCACCGGCTCAATGGCTGATAGACGTTATTATTACCTCCTAGCCTCCTATGAATATCTTGCCATAGTAGCAAGTATAATACTAATTAGTATCCCTTTTATTTTGTTTTTCTTTGTATCGAATAAAATTGCTTTAAGTTGAATATAACTAGATGACACTTTGCGTGTTGCTGTGGAAATTTGTTATGTTGTATGTGTAGTTTTTTCGAAAACGTGTTGTATGTGTAGTTAAAAAATTGAAATGCAACACACATTGTATTGTGTTATATGTAAATGTTAAAAAGTTATATGGAAGGTACCAAATCATATCTAGAATTAGACCTTGCAGACAACGTATTGGAGCTAAAAAATGGAGGATTTCATGAAGTTCAGAGAAATGGAACTTGTAAAATCAAAAAATTGAATCAACTTCATCGCAGCCATTAAGAATACTAGGCGGATTCCCCGCGCGTTGCCGCGGATATAGAGGAGGAATATAATTTTTTTTGAGGGAAGCCATTTGGCACACTTTATTGCTCCGCAAACATAGTTACATCATTCACCAAGGCTTTTAGGATATTCCTAGGGGGTTCATCGACCCAAATACATGATAATTTTGAAGCCATAGCTAGCCTAGCTATTTCATCCGCTACTTTATTTGAATCCCTATTACAATGATCAATGGAAATAGCAGCGAACTCTTGCCATAACTCCATACATTCGTCATAGACTGGAGCACTCGCCGTTGTAGACACTCCCCTCAGCTTCATTGTGTCAACCACCTCTGCACAATCTGAATGGATGATCAACCGGCTGCATCCCAGATGTTGCGCTAGCTTCATTCCTTCCCTTAGTGCCATCACCTCGGCCATAGGAGCATCTAAGACATTTTCATAATATTGAGCTGGCCCCGCGATGAACATCCCACTTGCATCCCTAATGATGGCTTCAGAGCTCCCTGTACTCCTTTCATAATTGTAGCTTGCATCCACACTCAGCATTAGAAAATCTTCAGGTGGTTTTCTATAACACCTCTGGTGTTATATTAACTAAAACCTGCCATGTCATCATATGCATTGCAAAGCATTCATGAGTAGTTCACCTTTGATGTGCATCAACTAAAACAAGTTTATATTTCATAGGTTGCTTGTGTTTCTGAAATATTTTTGTCACATGAAATTATAAAACTCTACTTTCGAATGTCATCTCAAATACTTGGTTTATATTCTATGTACTTGAGGTGTAAACCGTGTTTACACTACTGTTAAGCATAGTGTATAAATCTAAATTCAACTCTTAAAAATGATCTCCATATTTGAAGTTGAATTTGGATTTCAACACTTATTCCCAAGTCTTGCAATTCAAATTTAAATTCAAATTGGAAAGCTATAAGATGTTTTTCAAAAGTCAACTTGGTCAACCAAGGGTGTTATTTGGTCATTGACCTAAAAATTTCCTTGGATGATGTTTGTGATCACTAATGACCAACCAATTAATTTAGAAACCAAATCGAGTTTGAATCCGGTATAAAAAAACCCTATATTTCACAAGTTGGTTTTATCCCCTTTTTGATAATTCAAAATCTATATAGAATTTGGAGAAACTCTAAAAAGATAGTTTGTAGATCTTGACAAGAGCTACAAAGTTGGTATTCAAAGTTTTTCAAGTTTCTAAAAAGAATTTCAAATGAATTTGAAAATACAGTTTTTCAGCATTTGTCCCCCTTTGATTTTAAAACCATAATTCAAAAATTGTGCATAATTTAGGAAAACTTTATATGTGAAAAATGTTTGGTTTGAAAAGTTGAACACTTCATAGATTTGAAGATTTTCAAGTTTTATTGAAAAATCAAAAGTAATTTTAAATATTTATTTCTAGGATTTATTCCTCTTTTGAATTTGAATTCATAATTTAAAAACTAAGCAGAATTTTGTTAAATGAAAAGTGTAGCTCTTGAAAAGTTATGCAAATGATTTTTTTTGATACTTTCAAGTTCCTATATAAATTTTGGTGTAATTTGCAATTTTCGACGAATGGCAGTCTTATAATTTTTACGAACAGTACCGGGACCTATGAATTTCAGCCATGGCCGGCTTTTCACGCCGCGCCGCCGTCCACCGCTGCTCATGCCGGTGTACCACGGCTGCCAGCTCACCTCCGCGCGTGAAGCTTCGCCGTCCGCGTGTCATCAGCTTGCACCTCGCCCCTGCCCTATAAATATGTGCGGTCGGCCGTCGTCTTCTTTTCTTCTTTCTGCTCGCCGCCGACGACCTCTCTCCGCCGCCCAAATTCACCACTGTCATTCTATCTCTGCCTGCTTCATCTTGCCTGAAGCTCCGCCTTGACCTTGTGCTTCTTCTGAGCCAGTTCGTGCCCGCCCTCGCCGCTCAAGTCGCCCGCACGCTGTCATCTTCTTCTCGGCCGGCAGCCAGAACACCGCGAGCCCGCCACCGTCGACCGCCGTCGTGGTTGTTCATTTTCTTCCCTCTTTTTACCTAAAGTGTTCACCTTGATCTCATTCCTCTCATACGCTCCGTGGTTCGTTCATTGGTTCTCAGGAATCGCCCCGACGCCCACCTTGCCAACGGAGTCCGCCGCCGCCATCGTTGCTCACGTCGCTCTCTCATCTTCGCCGTCGTTGGGCCATCATCTTCCTGTGCATCAGCTCCAGGGTGAGCTTCTGAGCATGCCTGTGCCCTTACTTGTATTTGAGACGCTTTGCCGTTGTCGCTCCGCGTGTCGTCGGCGAGCTCGGCCATGCCAGCGCCGCCGCGTGCGAGGCCAAGGTCGTTAGGATCGTGTTTTAGCCAAATTAGCTCGCGCTTTGCGTCTGTCTAGTCACGCTGGTCATGTTGCTTGAGTTAGCCACACCGGAGGAAGCTCCGGTGAGCTCTCCCACTGGGCCGCCACGCCGCCGTGCCGCCATCGCGGCCGGCGAACTTGCTCCACTAAGTCTACCGCTTCATTAACTAGCCCAGAAGCATTGCCTTGTTGTGCTGAGTCTGTAGATCCCAAGCTCATTGTCGGAGACCTCACCGTCGGCGAGAAATTGCCAGTCAAGGTCGCCCTGCCCCCGGTCAACGTCAGGAGCCGATTTTTCCTTTTTTTAAATTTATTTCAGAAAATGATTTAAATACTATTTTCTTCAAAAAATCATAGTAATTCATGTATAGCTCTAAAAATTCTGAAAATTTATATGTATGTTCTTTATGGTGTCCTCTACCTAGGAAAAATATGAAATGTCAAATTTGAGTACTTTTTTCATATGTTAAAATTAGTCCTTTTAATTGAAAAATGCACCTTCAATGATTTTTAATAAATAAAATAATTGACTTTTATTTCTGAAAATTATTTTGCCATCTAATTGGACCAAGAGATTTTCAAAATAAAATTTTGAGCTTAATTAGGCAACTTTAATTTTATGCCTTTATTTTATGCTTTTAAATAATTAATTAATCCCTTTTAATTAAGTTTAATCATTATAGGGTTGTTTGGCTTTGGGATTGATTGATGACCTTGGGTCATTAACCCTAATGACCTTTGGCACTTTAATAAATTATTTACGCTTACCTAGATCATGTCATTAGGGTCTAATCAACGTTATTTCATGTGCTTAAATAATTTCTTTAATGACGTAGTTAACCCTAATGAACTTAGTAAGTAAGTTTTGGTTAGCTTGCAACTTTATCATGAAGGAAAGTTGTACTCAAGCCCTTAATCTAGTCATGCATCCATCGAGTATCATGTTTACTATTCCATCATGTTGAAGCATATCATTTTATCGTATAATTTTCGTTAATGGAGAGTTTAACGTTGTCGCACCAGATCCCAAGGAAGAGCAGATTCAGGAATCGAGAGTTGATCCAGAGCTCGAGACCGTCTACCCCGAATACCAAGGCAAGCCCCGGATGTATTCAAACCCTATTCTATTTTATAAAGGTTTTATTGCTTCAGTTATGAAATGTTGCATTAGGTGATAGGAGTTGAGTGAAAACCCACCTATTGCATTACCTGTCTTACTCCCTTATTCCTTGTTACCTGTTACTAGAAGATGCGTAGTAATGCTTAGCCCTCCTTAATTAGTTAGGTTTTCAAAAAGTAAAAGAATAAAAAAGATGAGAATGGTTTTGTTTGTGGAATCATGATGATAGTTAATAAATTGAATCCGGACGGTTAACTTGCATTGGGAAAGGAGTCCCTCTGTAGTGTTTCCGTCTGTTGATGCCCTAGGTCCCGTGTCGATGGTGAATCGGTGATATCGAGAAATTAGAAAATCCACATGCATGAAGTGATATACAGTGGGCCAGAGTCCCCACGCATGTCATGGAGTGATATATAGTGGGCCAGAGTCCCCACATATGTCATAGTGTGGTATACTATGGGTTTAAGTTCTCATGTATATCGGTACACTAGGTCATAGTGCCCACGTGTATCATGTGGTGATATATGGCTGCGGTTGTTATCCCGGTATATCTGTGATCTGGTATGCATCGGAGTTAAAGTCTCCGGTATCCTAGTGATCTAGGTCCCAGCTGGGTATGAAAATAGATTCGAATCGCCGTTGCTTCTCGGAGAAGAAGACTCGATCGATGTTCATCATCGTAGTAACAACTTGAATGATGTCTAAGGTTTAAGAATACAGTTGGTCGGTGATCTTGAGTAAGAGCAAGACAACTTTGCTTTCTATCAAGCTTTTCTGCAAAAATCTTTATCTCTTGCAAGCCTTACCTTGTCCCTCTAGCCTGCTTTTCCTGAGTCTTCACCCCTCTTCTTTCGTCAGTCAGTCTTGTTGAGTACTTTTGTACTCAGGGTTTGTTGAACCCTTGTTGTCGGTGAGTCCCATGGGCAGGAGTGCTTCGCATCCTGCTGCATGACAGTCGTTACGGAGAGTGACGATGAATAGGATGTCTGGCTCTTGGGCAGAGCACACCGACTGGGTTTTGTAAATAAGTTGTCTATTTCTATTCCACTACTACTAAGGTTTGTAATATTTAAACTTATAGTTTGTAAGATTTGAAACTAAAAGGTTTGTAAACTTATGTTGTTGTAACTCTTCCGCTGTTTACTCTGATGTATATTATTTGTATAAAACTGTTGTAATACTGCAATGTCTCTTTGTAATGATTGATCCTGCTCGAAGAATCGTGAATGATTCGGGATTTACCCGACAGACCTTTTAAGTCTTATAGAACACATTCATGGTTATTAGGAGCATGTTAGACAATAATCATGCGTGTGGGCCATATGGTTTAGGAGGTTCTGCCACACCTTCTTCATCCCACCCTTTCCTTTACTGTCTTATTTTCAGCCTTCAGATAGTTCGTAGTTAGCGTTGCTATCGATATGGCCGATCTTGTCGGATTTTGAACAGTGTCGCCATGAACCAGCTTCCTCCGTTCCCACCATAGATACCAACCCCCTGTTAATATTAGTTCCGCGAGTCCAACTTGGCTCAGATGCTTGATTGGTCTTGATAATCGGATTACATCCGCGACCAGTACTGAACCCGATCGATCAGTTCTGATGAACTTCTGAATTTCCTTTGTAACTCCTATTACCTGCCATACCTCCTTGGCTCTTTTGCAAGAAAATATAACATGTTTAATATTTCACATTCCTCTTGGCAAACTGGGCAGCTACTCACCTCAGCAATATGTCTAATGGGGTTAAATAAGGGATGTCATAAACTTAATGGGAATGATGTAGACACCTTGCTTGAAGAGATAAAACATCTAATCATGAATATTACATGACATATGGACGATTCATACTGAATAATTTCTAACAACACTATGGCATTTTTCCATATAGGATTTGAAAGATAAATTAAGAACCATTTTATCTGTGCACCATTTAAAGAAACCTGGAAAAAGATTTTGCAATTTATTTAAGAAATATTGTATGTGTGTGACAGGCTAATGAAAACGGTAGATACTACTTTCAAGAACAAATATGTTGTATTATTCCACATTTACTCGCGGTATGTGTGTCCACGCCTCTCATCCATTCGTTTCATCTCCTCCTCATGTTCGGTGGATTATCCTGCATGAACTCGTCGGGCTGCAAGGCGGCCTGCGGGGGCCCTCGGCGAGCAGCCCTGGTTCATCCTCCTCCAATTCCCAGGCCAACGTGCCCTCCATCCTGCGCCCACGGCAATCTCGCGTGGCTCCGTGCGCCGGTCACGGCCATCGTCGACCTGCCGGCGGCCACCCGTTGGAGCCGCTGTCTTGGGATGGTGACGGTCCTCCATGGTCGAGCATTTCGACATCGTCATGATGCAGCGAGGAAGCCTAGAAGGTTTGGTACTAATCTAGCTGCAGAGTTTTCATTTATAGGAGGAAAGACTCAAGCATTTGTGGCAGGGGAATCGACTGGCTGTTTGGTTCCGGAGGAACAGCAGCTCAAAATAACTGAGCGGTTGCTGCTGCATGCGTTTGTGGCTGCATGCGTATGAGTTTCTGCATCATGCGTTTGTGGCAGGGGAATGGTTGTTTGGTTGCTTCCTAGGGAGGAAGGGCGGCTTAAAATAATTTATCAATTGTTGCGTACTGCATGCGGCTCCAAATAATTAGATGACGATGATGATGTAGTTCAAGAAAATCCTAGAGAAATTAGTTAGCGGATATTTACTTTATAGGAGTTTAAAAGATTTAAGGAGCCATGAGCTCATCAGGACTTCGAGCCAGGCCCAATTTGTTTTAGGCTTGCCAGCCTTGCCCAATCCCTTATTTATTTGGGTTGGGCGTGGACGCGTGGTCGGGCTTCAAGTCATTGCTGGGCCAAGCCTAAAATGCTGGGCACTAGTGGTTTTTAACATCCCAACTTCTCTTCGCCGATCAAAAATGGGACATGCTATATTTCAGCTGCTTGAAATATGGCTTACTTTTAGGCGACCTGTAGCATCCAACAATCTGCACCTATTTTCGTACCGAAGTATTCAAGCCCAAGCAAGGATCTTGAAGAACAATGGATGGATAGATCACACATCACCTGAACAAAACAGCAAAAAATCAGGTGACTGACACATAGGAAATGCGCATAACTATGGGCATCAAAAGTAGCACGTCCAAAGGTACATTACACCAACACACATGATCAATGTATACAAGACGGACAACGAAGGAGAAAAAAAAGGTGGTGGCGGGGGACCCAAAATATACGGTTCTAGTCATTCTTCATAGCTTGTTCTTTAAAGCCAACTCCTGAGATCCATCAGCTAGGTAGAATCCCGAGGCCCTTGCCATACTCGAAGACGTCGTCGTACGTACTATCTAGGGTCTTGTACTTGAACTCGAAACCTTCCTTCACCAGCTTCCCTGACGACAGGCGCGCACATTCTTGGTTTCTCTTCTCGAGCAGCTGGCTGCCGGAGCTGCAAATTCACGATACAGCACGACGACCACTACTCATTAGTGCGATGAACACACACCTTAGAGCAAAGTTCAGAGCCCAGGAGCCGATCGATTAATTCTTACAGGTTCGTTTCCACGTTGTACTGCGGGTACTTGTGTGTGCCAAGAAGCGCGCGAGCTGGACGACGGTCGTGCTCAGACCACAGCAGATGTACCTCCCTGTGCACGTCTCTTTCTCGGCGACGAATATCTCGGCGCGGCAGAGGTCGTCGACGTCAACCATGGGCACCCCACCGAACAGCATCTCGGCACCTTTCAGGACGCCGAGGCCAGCTGCGTCACCTTTTTCTTTATTGTGATGACGATGTGTGACATGTGAGCATCAATACCAATACCCATGAAAGCTAGCTAGCTTCAGATTCGTTTGGCACGGCTCTAGACGGTTCAGCTTGTTGATACAGAGTGCGTGAAGAAACAAGAGCCAGTTGCAGTAGGAAAAGACAAGAAAATCGATTTCTTGTAACAGTCCAAAAGAATCGGCCAGTGACAGCGAGAATCGGCCAGGCAGTTGGTTTTAATGGGACTGGCGTTTCCATCGTCTCACCGGATAGCAGGGAGAGGCTGGCCGGGACGCTGATGTGGACCTTTGAGGCCGGCGCTGCGCCCACGGTGACGGCGGGGCAGACGGTGACCAGGCTGATGCCGTGCTCCCGCGCGAACCTGCACGCCTCCTTCTCCAAGAGCGCCTTGGAGACACAGTATCCCTGCAAGGCAGGCAGCAAATTAACACGGTCGCATGAGGCTGAACTGAACCTATATGTTGCTAGGTGTTGTGTACTATACGTACCCATGTTACTTGCCTGTTGGCTACGAGGTACTCGACGTCGGGCCAGATCTCCTCGTCCAGCACATGTCCGTCTCCTGGCAGTGACTTGCTGGGCACCACCGTTGCCGCCGACGAGGTCAGGATGACGCGCTTCACCGTCCCCGCCTTCACGCACGTCCTCATCACGTTCAGGGTGCCGCGAACTGCAGGACGGATCAGTTCTTCCTGCCAGAATGGTTAATACCAAATCGTCACGAGCCTTATCACGATTCTCTGATCGATGTTCACCAGATGGTATATACCTCAGGGTTCTCTGACGCTAGGTTCACCGGAGCGGCGACGAGGAAGGCGTAGTGGCAGCCGGCGACGGCCTCGTCGAAGCTGCCCTCCTCGTCCAAGTCGGCTCCGAGGACCTCCAGGGGCCCCAGCGCCTCCAGGCGCTTCAGGTGGGAGTTCTTCTCCTTGTCATCTACTTTTGGCACAAATAAAAAAAAATCACAGACAAAAAAGACATGATTTTGAAAAGGAACATGATTTTAAACTATGGCCGTGCCAACCCGATGATATTGAAATTAAGCCAAGGGGTCCGACCAGGGTTTCTGACAGTCGTCTTGACGGCATATCCCTTCTCCAGCAGCATCTTCACAAGTGCTGAAGCGATGTAGCCGTTGCCCCTCTGACGCACGCCGTCTTCACACCATCCGCACCCGGCATGTTGATACTTTGGCTGGGATGATGAGGAGGATTGGTGCCGGAATAGTAGTGTTTGAAAAACGACCCAGCTGCTGCCTGCATCTTATAGGGGTCAGACAGTGAAAAAATCGCCATTTCATGTATACTGACAACGAGGACGACAAGTACGTGATGGGCACCGTTAAATGTCAAAACTGATGAAAGGTCTTATTCCTAAGAGTTTTTTTTTTGTTTTGTTTTGAGGCCTGATTTCAAAATTCAAATAAAAGGAATCTGATTCCTAAATGTAAGTTTTTGGAGGCCAAATTCTTAATTCTCCCTTTCTATATTAGAGAACAACTAGGTGGCTAATCGAGATGGTTGACCTTTCGTCGGTTGGTCCCTACCCCACACGCTCCAAGTTGAGCTAGGTCTGCTTCTGTAGAATTGTCATCGAGAGGCTGAGACCATACGGCGTAACCACACATACACGGGCGAAGGCGATATACGAGTATATTTGTGTGATAGACTGACATCAACATATATACTGTTTGCTCATGTCTGCATGTGTTGAGGTACCGGAGAAAACGGATGCACCATCGCCATTTTGGGGGGAAGATTATTTGGGGGTTAGCTATGATTGTTTGCCGACCACTCGTCCGTGTTTCGATTTCTGGTTGAGGAGCAAGTGCGGGGCCAGATGTCTCGGCCACCAGAGAGGCATTCCTCAAAGCGCGGGAGTGTGGTTTTTAAAACATTTTTTAAAAGAGAGTGTGGTTTTTAAACCGAACATCCAAATAAGATATAAAGTGCTCAATTATGTTTCTTGTAATCACTAATTTTTTAAAAGGGACAAAGAGAGTATATGTTTACAGTATAGATATTGTTCGACTCATCGAATTGTGAGGTAAAAACTTATTTTAGAATGGAGGGAGTAAGTTTTCTGATGTGGCAGAAAACAAGGTAATGTGTGGTGGGTTGATACTCAGCTGGTAGACTTTCGTCCGTGCACAAGTACGTGCTCAACTACATGTCTGCATCAGTGACACTTAGGCTATCTCCAATAGCACAAACCCAAAAATAAGACCTATTTCATTATTTGGGTGACAAACAGTGAATGGATCATGGCCCAAAAACTCAGCTTCTCCAACAGAACACGCACAATCAGAAGACCCGAGCAGCAAGCGTGACGCCGAGCGCCGCCCATCCGAAACAGCATGCAGAGCCCCCCAACGAGTACATCCGCGGCATCACGCTGCGGTTCCTCTACCGCCTCACGGTCTCCGCCATCTACAGCCTCCAACACGGGGACTAGCTAAGGGTGGGGTGGGGCAGGCGGATCCGGGGCCGCCTCGTCCGGCTTCAGGTCGCCGCCGTGGCGACGACGGCTGAGCTGCACCAGCAGGCAGAGGTGGGGGAACGGGCAAAACCGGGGCCACCCTCGTCCGCCTTCCAATCGCCGTGGCAGCGGCGGGGCCGAGCAGCAGCATTAGGCGGCGACCCTTGCTGCTCTCGCCGGTCGTCGTCGTCACCTTTTTCGCGGTGGGCCCCGCTTGCGTGGAGATGCAAAGGGAGGGAGGGAGGAGGCAGTTTGCCTTCCGTGGTGCCTCCTACGCAATTGGGCGACGGCTTTGGCTATTCTGTTGGAGCGTCGTTCCATCCCGCAAAAACACTGTGAACAAACTATTTTATGTTTGGGTCACGTTATGCCTCTTCTATTGGAGTTAGTCTTACATGACTTGATGTTCGTCAAGGATTCCGTTCCAACGAAAATTTAATCATGTGGATAGAATCGAAATTCTCTTGGGCCTCTCATTTAAAGAGAGGAAAGGATCTCTTGTGCCAAGAGAAAAGTCATCAAGAATTGCGTAAAAGTCTATCACATAAAAACAATGCTTTTGTCTAAGACCATTCTTTTTTCTAATTTACATTGATGTAACACAAACATAACATTTTGTAACAACAAGAAGGATACGAGATGAGACTGAAAAAGAAAACTAAGACTAGCTACTGAGTTAGGAACTATACCTAGCTACCATGGTAAATAGTCATAGATGAAACCGCGTTCACTGTTACAAGTCTAAGTTAAGAGAAACTCTAACGAATTAGTCAAAAATAGTTTCTAAATCTCTTGATTTGGTTGCTGTCTATATAGAAAAGTTCTAAAAACACTAGATTAATCCGACAGACTTTGTAAAAATTGCTTTCGCTATATTGAAACTTGCCACGTTGATTAGTGCCGGGAGCCATTATGGTAAAGGCAAGGCACGCGCTTGGTGGTCTATCTCAGGCCTTGCCGCAAGGATCAGTCATAGAATGGTGGGATGCCTGGCGTGGGAATGGATAGGGACTAAGAAACAAGGCGCCGACTCCATCTTCGCCCTCATCGCCTAGGAGATTTGGAAAGAACGGAATGCACGATGCTTCCGCGGAGCAAGCATAGAGGTCAACATGCTCTTGGCAACCATGAAACAACATGCCGAGCTGTGGGTGCAAGCAGGCGCGGGGCTCATTGGTCGATTGATCCAGCGAGTGGCATCTCGATTGCAACAATAGGCTCTTGGCAACCATCAAACAATAGGCTAGGTGCATGAGGGTTGCGGGTTGCCTGGAGCTCAGTCCCTATCTGTATGGCAACTCGATTGTAACAAATAAACAATCTTCTCTGGATACAAAAACGCGCAAGCCTTTTGCGTGGCTGAGAAAAAAAAGTGCCTGGGGCCATCGCGTGGTCATTTGCAAATGGTAAGAGCTAGAGGCGCAAACCTTCGGGTGAGCAGCCAACGTCGAGCGCCTCGGCGGCGACATCCTGTACGTTTTCACCACCGGCGTCGGGTCGACGGCCACGGAACAGTCTGATCGAGAGCAGGGAGCATGGGGCGGCGCGGTGCTGACTGCTGGAGGTGGTGCAGTGGGTGCGCTGCGTCTTCGAGGACGTACGTGTGCGCGGCACAGGCCAAATCCTTAGTTACTGAATAGACCGCGGGCCTCACTGAGTCACTGAACCTCATCGAGAGTGGCACCGTACCGGGCCAGCGCGAGCTCTCCCTTCGAGGCCCAGATCGCGGTCCAAGTCCGGCCTTGCTTTTTTTTTTTTGATGGAAGGCGGGCCTTGTTCTTCGGTTCCTACGTGTCGTTTTCATGCCTCGCGCGTTGGCTTCTGAGCTTGGCGTGATTATTGTTACTTTCAGGCGACGAGGCATGCTGAGAGCCATGGAGATGAGCTCAGGAGCGGTTGCGTTTGTCCATGTCGACGACATCTGCCGCGCCGAGCAGGAGGCGGCCGCGGGGAGCTGCGGCATGAACACGACCATCCTCGAGCTCGCACGCTTGTTGTCTGACAAGTACCCGCGGTACACTGTTCGTGAAGACAAATCTGCTGTAAGAATCGGCTGAGATTCAGACACTTGCTTTGCACTGATGAACGAACGATGATTAGTGATTTACTATGTGCTTTGCTTTGCCTGCAGCTCCGGCGATCTGCTTGCAGCCGAGAGTGTGCCTCTCGTCAGCGAAGCTGGTGAGGGAAGGGTTCAACTACAAGTACAAGGCGCTGGATGGAATGTATGATGACATGATCGACTACGGCAGGGCCTTGGGAATTCTTCCATAGTGATGTTACTTATCTGCTTTGTATGCAAGATCACAGTTCAAAATTCCAAACCAAGTTGGTTCAAAACAACGTGCCACTTTAGCATAGCCTAGGTGTGTTGGCAATTCGTATAATAAGGAACAACCATATGGATTGGTTGATGCAGAAACTATAATTTAATAATGAGTGGTGTTGTATCCTAAGACATGTTTTATAAACTAATCAACATAAGAGATGAGTTGTGAGCATGAGTAAATTAATATTTTAATCCAACACAAGACTTTTGACACAAATATGCTGATGAAAAGGAATATTTTTTTCCTAATGAATAGTAGCACTAACCTATTATGGTCAATCACTCACAATGTTTGGTTTACTAAACTGGGCCCACTACTAGGAATTTTTAGCGAGCCGCTCGCTACCCCAAGCATGCCTACTGAGTCCTGCTGGCCACAGATAGGGCCAGCCAGCCGGTAGGTGAGGCTAGGAATGGTTACAAGCGACCATGCGAAGAAAATAGAGCAGCCGGTAGGTGAGACTAGGGTTGTTTATGGCCCCATAGCAACCTGCTTGCAAGCGGAGAGGAGGCGGCTTAGACAGGGTTGTTTATGGCGAAAGTCAACATCTTGACGGTGATTCCAAATCTATCAGCAGCGAAGAAGTATAATTATCGTTGGAAAGTATTTTTGAGGGGGCATTGGCCAGTAGCAAAGAAGCAGGTTGGGGTTCACAGTTTCACACCCATTTCCTTTTCAATAAATTATTTTTAGTTAACTAGGGAGTGCCACGCTAGGCAAAGCTCTTACGACCTTCTTTAAAAAAAAATATAGATGAAACCGCGTTCACCGTTGCAAGTCAAGCTAAAACACCAACTACTCGAGATATCATTGGCCAAAGAATAGATCTCAACTTTTTACATATTGAAAATCTAATCACAAAAACATAGTTGCATCGCATGATCAACAAGATCTCCAACTCAAATTGCACTTGGTCTTCATCATCTTCGCAGTCTTTCTCCATCAGTCACGCCGCTTTTTCTTTTTTTTGACAAGTATCCCCAACAACCCTGTGATGATCCTCACCATCTCATTTGCACCTTCGAGAAGCATATCACATAGAAGCTATATACGATTGCAACATTAAGTATATTATTTTCAATAAGACAAAGATCTGCACACAATGACTATTCAAACAATATATTGAATTTTGTTACCATAACAAATCTACACAATCAGATTAGTCGTACGCAGTAGCTATACATGAGAAAAATGGATAGACCCCGTAAAGTGAAGCGATTCTGATTAGTCGTACGCAGTAGGTAAAAATTATCCAAGGATTATTTGAATAATTACCACGCCGGACTCCACAATCGACAACGAGTTCCACAAAGTATTCGTCGGGACGTCCCCAACTACAAGAAGAGAAGCGATGAGTATATTGTCCCCCTTGCGCGCCGACGCATTATGGGGACCATGGCGGAGCACGAAGCTTTGCTCGACGACTAATTAGTCATCCTCGTCGAGTGAGTCGCACAGTAGTTTCATTACTTAGTACACCACTCTAAGCTCCACCGTTCAAACCGATGATTATTGTTAGTGTTCAACCCGTGTGGCTTATGATAATTTGTTATTAGGCCTACCGGATAGTGTATTTTTATTTCTACTTCTCTTAACGAAGAACGTGCAATGCACGATTTTAATTTTTTTTAAATAATTATGTCTCATTAGCTTGCAGCCCATGGTGGAGCATTAGTTAATTAATTATAAGAAACTAGTACCGCATGCTAGATGTGTTGAAAAGACACGTGCCGTGCTATTTGACAACAACAGCAACCACCCCTGGCAGCCGGCGGCAACGAAGACTGCCTGGTTCGTACGTCTCTGCCTGGAAAGTCCTCAGTGTCTTGTCCAAAATATTACAGAGTGTGCTTTCTGCTCTCGACGTCAGTTTCCATCCCCTACTTGGCTACTTCTTGTGTGGCGTCTCTATATGTATAGCGATGGCCCCCAACAGTCACAAGCCACCAAGTCGACGACGACGGGTCAAAGTGTCCCTGCCAAGAGCTAGTTGCGAGCACAGTCTCGGTTTTCAGTTTCATCAGAGCCAGAGGGAGGCGGTGACCGGCGTCGTAAGTGCACCGTACCAATGGCGGCCGGCGACAAGAAGAAGACGGCGTGCGTGACCGGAGGGAACGGCTACATCGCCTCCGCGCTCATCAAGCTACTGCTGGAGAAGGGCTACGCCGTGAAGACGACGGTCAGGAACCCAGGTTCGGTCCCTTTCTTTTGAACTAAGTTTTTCCCGTTCCTGTTTGTCTGATCATCGATCAGGTGCGATCTTTCGCTGTTGTCGCTAAAATTGACGGGTAAATCCAGAATATTCGAGTTCTAATCTACATACATCTGGAATCCGAATCCTGTATTAGCAAACGTGGCAAATATCCATCAGCTGTTGCAAGCTGTTCATCACGATTCCAAATCACACCAAGCGTGCTTGGCTGATTTGATTCTGAAACCGCAGATGACATGGCCAAGAACTCCCACCTCAAGGACTTGCAGGCGCTCGGCCCCCTGGAGGTGTTCCGCGCCAGCCTCGACGAAGAAGGAAGCTTCGACGACGCCATCGCCTGCTGCGACTACGCTTTCCTCGTCGCCGCTCCCGTGAACGTCAAGCAGCTAGATAATCCTCAGGTACCGTCTCCGTGGAGTGTGGACCGTGGCACAGAAAAAAGGCTCTACCACTCTAGCCTGACATTGAGCTAGCTTCTACCACTGCCACTAGAAATTGTACATTCAGTACTACCAGTAGACCTCAAAACCTGAAACCAACTCTATCGCGTCATGGCAGAAAGAGCTGATCGAGCCTGCCATCCGAGGAACACTCAACGTGATGAGGTCATGCGTCAAGGCCGGGACGGTGAAGCGAGTGGTCCTGACCTCGTCAGCGGTCTCGGTCGTCTTTAAGCAGCTGCAAGGCGACGGCCATGTTCTGGACGAGGAGTCCTGGTCCGACGTCGACTACCTCACCTCCAACATGTCCGGTCTCTGGGTAAGTACGCGTGCATTTGTCTCTGTTCTGCGCCGCCCTTCCATGCCCTGAAACGCATTGTCTGTCTGTGTCGCAGGCATGGTACCCGGTGTCCAAGGTGCTCCAAGAGAAGGAGGCGTGGCGGTTCGCGGAGGAGCACGGCCTCAGCCTCGTCACCGTATGCCCCACCTTCACCGTGGGCGCGGCGCCGGCACCGAGCGCACACACTAGCGTCCCGACCTGCCTCTCCCTTCTCTCCGGTACGGTGAAGCTCTTCGATCTGTTCTTGCGTGTTCAATTCTTTTCATGGCACGCGCGTCGATCCTCGATCGGCTTCTCAGCTTGGCGTGATTTCAGGCGACGAGGTGGAGTTCGGCGTGCTGAAAGGCATGGAGATGAGCTCAGGAGCGGTTGCGTTTGTCCACGTCGACGACGTCTGCCGCGCCGAGGTGTTCCTAGCCGAGCAGGAGGAGGCCGCGGGGAGGTACCTCTGCTGCGGCCTCAACACGACCGTCCTCCAGCTCGCACGCTTCCTGACTGACAAGTACCCGCAGTACCCTGTGAAGACGAATCTACTGTAAGAATGGTCTTCCGCCGAGCTTGGAATTCTGACACTTGCATTTTACTGGCGAACGAACGATTTATGTGCTTCCATTTTGCCTGCAGCTCCGCCGGTCTGCTTGAGAAGCCGAGAGTGTGCCTCTCGTCAGCGAAGCTGGTCGGGGAAGGGTTCGACTTCAAGTACAAGGTGCTGGATGGGATGTATGATGAGGTGATCGACTACGGCAAGGCCTTGGGAATCCTGCCCCAGTGATGTTACCCTGCTTTGTAGCTTTAGAATTCCAAACCAAGTTCATGTCTACGAGAAACATTTGCTTTATCACAGCCATATTGTTCGGTTTTGGGCGTGCTTACTATGCGGTCTACGGAGTCTCGCCTAAAATATCTTTTGTAATACTTTTATACTCACATACATCGTCGGATGTAGAGGCAGATACCTTTTTCATTTGTAAAAGATCTGGTGGTGAATATAGAGCATGTTGCACACTGATTCAGTACGATTTGCAGCTTAGAGATATATTCAACAATCACGTCATTGGTTTGAATACATTCCTGATTTTTTTTGAAACTAATACTTTCCCGAATTGGACTACGTACTATTGTGTGCACATTTTCTTATCTTGTATAAAACACAGGTTGTAACTTAAGTCACACGGATGGAATGAACACGTGCTTAGAGGTATTATTAGAAGTAAAATATACTCTCTTCGTCTTAAATTATAAGTCATTATAAAAATTTTGAAAAGTCAAAGTATTTAAAGTTTGACTAAAATTATATAGAGACTTATAAATTTATGACATCAACTAAGTATAATATAAAAATATAGTTAATGAAGAATCTAATAATGCTTAGATAATATCATAAATATTATTATTTTATCATATTAATTTTAGTTAAATTTGATATGTTTTGACCCTTTAAGAATGTTGAAATGACTTAATTTAAAACGGTCGAAGTATTCGTGAAAGAACCATTTTTAATTTTAATAATATTAGAAAAGATTAAATAGTACGAGGAAGCCAGACTTCCAAGTCAGAATCCGCTTTTCAGAAGGCGTCGACCAGCCGTTGTCCTCAGAAGCTGTCCAATACGTACAGATGAAGTCCTCTGGTACGGTAATGGTCTGAGGAAGATGACTGTCGTCCGCATAGACACGCCCGGTGCTTGATTGCCGGTCCCTGGAGAGGGCTGAGCATCCGCTGGTTGTCAGCCTCCGCAATTAGCGCGTTGAGAACAATTTCAGAATTGAAAAAACAGTAGTTTCAAACTGAGCATACATTGAAATTAAACAAGATATGAGTTTCTCTCTGCTGCCTGTTCTTGAAATACACGGGATTACCACTAGACGTGCAGGTGCAGTAGAAAACTCGATGTAGTCGAACGCATCGCAGCAGTGCTGCAGTTGCGTTCGCTTGCGGATCGTCCGAGCACGTTCGTGACCAGTCCAACTAGTCGCCGACCAGTCCAACTAATCCGACCAGTTTCCGACCATCGTGATTGGCCAGTGTAACACCTCTGGTGTTATATTAACTAAAACCTGCCATGTCATCATATGCACTGCAAAGCATTCATGTTTAAGTCAACCTTAATGTGCATTAACTAAAACACGTTTATAATTCATAGGTTGATTGAGTTTCTGTAATGTTTGTCACATGAAATAATAAAACCCTATTTTTGAATGTCATCGCAAATGCTTAATTTATACTCTATGTACTTGAGGTGTAAACTGTGTTTACACTAGTATCAAGCATAGTGTATAAGTCTAAGTCCAACCCAAAAAAATGATTTCCATATTTGAAATTTAATTTGGATTCCAAAGCTTATTTATAAGCCTGGCAATTCAAATTTAAAGTCAAATTGGAAATGCTATAAAAGGTTTTTCAAAAGTCAACCTGGTCAACCAAGGGTGTCATTGGGTCAATGACCTAAAAATGTCCTTGGATGATGTTTGTGATCATTAATAACCAACCAATTAAATTAGAAACCAAATTGAGTTTAAACCCCATTTCAAAAACCCTTTATTTCCAACCCTAGTTTTATCCCCTTTTCTCTAATTCAAATTTTATAAGGAATTTGGAGATACTCTAAAAAGACAATTTGTAGATCTTGACAGGAGCTACAAAGTTGGTATACAAAGTTTTTCAAGTTTCCAAAAGGAATTTCAAATTAATTTGAAAATACAGTTTCTAGCATTTATCTCCTTTTGAATTTAAAACCATAATTTAAAAATTATGCATAATTTGAGGAAACTTTGTACATGAAAAATGTTTGGTTTGACAAACTCCACATTTCATAGTTTTGAAGATTTTCAAGTTTTATTTAAAAATCAAAAGTAATTTCAAAAGTTTATTTCTAGGGTTAATCCCCTTTTCAAATCTGAATTCAAATTTCAAAATCTAAACAGAATTTGAAGATGCCCATTAAGGGAAAAGTGTAGCTCTTGAAAAGTTATGCAAATGATATTTTTGGAGATTTTCAAGTTCTTATATAAATTTGGAGTAATTTATATTTTAAACCGAGTGGCAATTCTGTAAATAACTTGAACAGCACCTAACCCTATCGGCGAACGCCATGGCCGGCTTCTCATCGCGCACCGCCGTCCACCGCCGCACCTTCTCGGCCGCCCGCGCGCTCACAGACGCACGAAAGTTCACCGTCGTCGTGTCACCTGCTCCTTCATCGGCCCCGAGCTATAAATACCGATCGGACGACGCCGTTCTTTTCCTTTCTTCCTCCCACCACCGTCGCCGACGATCTCCCTCCGCCGCCGAAATTTGCCGTCGACGCTAAACCTCTGTCCAATTGCTCTCGCCCAAAGCTCCACAACTTCCTCACGGTCCTTTTGGGCCAGTCCGTGTTTTCTTTCATCGCCCGAGCTGCCTGCACGCAATCTTCTTCCTCGCGGCCAGTCAGTCGCGCCGCCGCCGCCATCTCTGCCGTTTGCTATCGCCGGAGGTGAAAATATTTTACTTTCGACCCCTTAATCGTGCTCTCCGTGTTATCCTGCGTCTGATGTGCGCCTTGGTTCGAGCAGCGCATTACCGGAGGTCACCGTGCCGTTGTGCCATCGGAGCGCCGCCGCCGCCATCGACCGCAGCTCAACCCCGCCACTCCGGACCTCTACTAACGTGCGCCTCAGCGCCGTGGTGAGCTCCTGCGTCTATTCGTGTTATCAATTTCATCCATCTCGCATCGGGAGTTGTTGTAGTGCAGTTCGAAGTCGTCGGAGTCTTGCTCGAGGGCTCGGCCGACGAGTCGAGGGGGTGAAGGTCGAGGTGCGGGCTCGAATCGAGGGATCGAGTCGAGGGATCAAGCCGAGGGCTTGAATCGAGGGGTGCGCTGTTCTCGAGGGGTAGTCGAGGGTTGCGCTGTTCTCGAGGGGTAGTCGAGGGTTGCACTGTTCTCGAGGGTGTCGAGTCGAGGGGTGCGCTGTTCTCGAGGGGTAGTCGAGGGGTGCACTGGTCTCGAGGGGAGGCTCGTTCGCTGGGGGAAGTCTCGTCTTCGAGGCTGGTCCATTCGCTCAACCGGAGTTCCGTCTTCGAGAGGATGCCCGAATTGTAACCTCGAGTGTACAGTACCTAACCGACCGATAGATCCTCGAGCAGGCTTTGGCTTCGAGCCGTCATAGACCGTCCGTGAGTTAACCCGGCATGCTTTAGCCTGCGGACCCTCGAGCGTCGTTAGTCAGCTCGTTGGACTCTACGTGTTGAGCTGAGTCTGATGGACCAGACCATGTCGCCGGAGACCTCACCGACGGCAAGAAATCGACGGTCAACCGCCGCGCGGCCGTCGGTCAGCGCGGGGTTACTGTGCCGATTTATCTTTTTCCATTTTCAGAAAATGATTTAAATGCTATTTTCTTTGAAAATTCATAGTAAATCATATATAGCTCCAAAAATTCTGAAAATTTTTGTGAGTGTTCCTTATGATGTCATCTACATAGGAAAAATATGAAATGCCAAAATTGAGTAGTTTTTGTATATGTTAAAATTATCCCTTTTAATTGAAAAATGGACCTTCAATGATTTTTAATAATTAAAATAATTGGCCTTTAATTCTGAAATTTGTTTTGCCATTTAATTAGGCTAAGAGCTTTCTAAAATAAAATTTTGGGCTTAATTTGACAACTTTAATTTTTATGTCTTTATTTAATGCTTTTAAATAATTTATCAACCCCTAAAACTAATCATACACTCATCGAGCATCATGTTTACTATTCCATCATGTAAAGCATATTAATTATCGAATAGTTTCCGTTAACGGAGAGTTAACGTATCACTCAGATTCGAAGGACGAGCAAATTCAAGAATCGGGAGTTGATCCGGATTTCGAGACCGTCTACCCCGAACATCAAGGCAAGCCCCGGATACATTTAAACCCTATTCTATTTATAAAAGTTTTACCGCTTCAGCTCTGATATGATGCATTAAGTGATAGGAGTTGAGTGAAAACCCACAAATTTGCATTACCTGTCTTATTTCCTTAATCCTTGTTACCTACTTGAAAGATGAGTAGTAATGCTTAGCCCTGCTTATTTATTTAATTGTTCAAAGGCAAAAGAATGAAAAAGATGAGATTGGCTTTATTGTTGAAATCTTGATGATAGTAATAAATCGAGTCCGGACGGTGAACTTGCACTGGGAATGGAGTCCCTCTGTAGTGTTCTCGTCTGTTGATGCCCTAGGTCCCGTTCGATGGTGACCTGTCGATAATCGAGAAATTAGAAAATCCACATGCATGAAGTGGTATACGGATGGTTGGAGCCGTG
>CM041640.1:5796814-5868487 GCA_023333625.1 Bothriochloa decipiens
AATAATCATGCGTGTGGGCCATATGATTTAGGAGGTTCTGCCACAGCCAGGTCCGTCCTTGTACCGCAGATGCAGCACCTTCGAGGTATCACACACGTGCGAGAAGAAGCAATGTGCAACCGGACTGCTAGGTCCGTGAGAAACTAAGGCGTGAGCGTAGGGTGGGCGACGGCGGCTCAATAGATCAAACCGATCACTTTTTTCCTCACCCCTACCCCTTGCTTATATAGGCGTCCCTATGCGACCCCGACCTAGAGGCCCATCAGGAAACCACAAGCCTTGTCTAATTCGTGTCCAACCTGAATTAGGCTTTCAACTCTTAAGCGTGCGACCCTGTGGGTTCACGCATACATAGACATAGGCCGAGTACTCCTACTCGCCCAATAGTTGATAGCGGCCTCTAGCAAGGCGTGACAACTCCTATGCATACGCAAAGATCATATCAAAGGAAGCACTATGACCACATACATGTTATTCCCTTTGCCACTCGATATGTGGTTCAACTCATGGGTTAACACTTAACCTAAGCACGGCCATGCATTTATTGATCCAATCACTTGAGCGATCCAGTGATATCTCTCTCGTGCAGAGAGGGGCAAATTCCATCTTTACTGTCTATGTCTCATAGCATGCTTCCCGACCACCCGAAGACCACCTTTATAACTACCCAGTTATGGAGCAGTGTTTGATGATCTCTAAGTAGGCCATTTCACATCTTGGTTACATACCATAATCTCAGGTCTAAGGACATGATGTACATAACGTGAATAGAGATAATCTCATATTGGGTCAGTCCAGCCTACATGTCTCACATGTGCCCACATTATTAGTTTGACATCTCCATGTCCATGACTTGTGAAACATAGCCATCAACTAATACATGTGCTGGTCTAATATTCAAGTGTGTTCTCATAAGAACGTCGACCAGGGACAACTTTTAGAATAATCATTCAAGTAATTGAGTTCCACAAATAATTCACATAATTATCAATCAACACAAGTTATCTATAATGGATATTCAATGAACACTTAATGCATGTCATAGATACAATCGGAATATCATCATCTCTATGATTACCTCTAGGACATATTCTCAACACGCGATCCCCCATCACAGCTGCACCATCGTGATCCCCCGTCTACCGACGCAATCGATCAGGTATCGTACGCCATCTTCCCCCGTCGATCGATCTCCATGCCTTCTAGATCTCCTAGCCCGGCATCCACCTCGTGTTTAGTTACTGCTGGTATACGTGATGGTTTACTAGGGTTCTGCGTGTATGTACTGCTTCTAGATGCCAATTTTACCAAACTGTTGGAGATGCTCTAAGTGCCGAGGCATGTTCTTGAATGAAATGTAAAATGATTAGGGATGAGCGGTGTTGTGTCCTATAACACCCTGGCCCAAGGCTTAACAGGATTAATAGGATACTCATACCAATAAGTTGTAACTTTTTTTTTTGAAAGCTCATCGCTAAATAACTCCAAGGTTAAGCGTGCTTGGCTTGGAGTAATTTAGGGATGGGTGACTGTCGGCCCCTAATTTTTAGGGTCCACTGTGCATCATATATCACTCCCGGGATCAGTAGGTGATACGCACAATTGAGACAAGATTGATATCAAAAACATACTTTTATTAATCTAGAGGATAACACGTTACAAGGTTTAGGTGAATTTACATATCTTGGGACATTGGCCTTACGACATACATCACAGCTTCTAATACAGCGGTCCTATGATATCGTGGTTCCATTCCTACAGGCAACTTGGAGTGTGGATGCAACCCTAGCCTTATGCGTACTTCCGTGTCCTAGTCATGGTAGTCCTCGAGTAGCTCCTTCGTGTAGTTGCACGACTCCGTCTTCAGGTATGCTCCAGTCATCCTATCCTTTCGTATTCTTCCATAGCTTCATCCTCATGTGCTCATATGTAGCTTCACTCCTAAGAACATATAATAGAGGGGATTGGGTACATAAAATACTCAGCAAGCCCTAACTTTGGGTGGAGAGAGATGGATGGAAAGGCTATATGTGAAGGTGGTAAAGGTGGAGATAAATGAAGTAGGGTGAAGTAGTTATAAATATAGGTTGAGCCCTGGTAGGGTATTACCATCCTCACTAGTTCTTGAGTTAATTATAGGTTACCTTAACATAAAATAATCTTACTAGATCATCATAGTTGTCAAACCCTAATCATTAGGGACCTCATCCCAGCGGTTGCCTATTACTAAGGGCATGGCTATTCGAATAGGATTACTAAACTCTACAGAGGTGTACAAATTTCCCACATGATAGGCACAATTCCTAACCATGCGTAATTGGTAGAAATAGGCCTAATGAGACCTCGTACCCGAGAGGGTTCTACCTTAGATTTTCATATAATTTGACCACGGACTACCCAGGGATCAGAACCCACAAGCATTAGGATGATCACACAACATCCTAGATTATTGAATGGTTAGATGATCACACAGCATCCGGTGGATGATTACATAGCATCCAAATTAACTAAAAAGGTGCTCGCACATGGCACAACAATAAATTTTACATGGAAGACCACAAAGCAACCATGCCGATCAGACCATGGTAGATCACATAGCAGTCGTGTCCTCTCCTGTTAATCCGTTGTCACTCCGGCCTCCTAGCGGAAATTATACTTCTATCTAACGGGGTGTGAGATGAAGTCTACCCATATAGACATGTGGCTGTACGAAATTTTGGCTAGGCGAGATGGCCAATAAACTAGTTGTTATGTGACCGAGGCGACTATCTCCCACAGGATCCCACACAGGCTATCCTGTCAAGGTAGCTCATACCTCATGAATTACCCCCACTCGTCCCTGTCGGGTTTAGTCTAATTTTACCAATTTAAGTTCTATAGTTATTATCATCAAATTTATCAGTCTCATATTTCATCAATGTAACCAATACACTCTCATAAAATATATTATTATAAACAAACTCATAATTCATCATAGGTTAATATTAATTCGTGAATGTGAATATAAGGAGTATATATATTAAGATTGGTAATTGGTAGGGTATGGTGGGTTAACGGTGGAGGCTAGCAAATGTAGAGGTAGTAGAAGGAGAGTAATTAAAGGAATGGTAATGTTGGAAGTAAGGTGGAATTAAGACTTGCCTCTATTCTATGACGAGCACATCCGAGGTTCCAATTCTGATGCTTCTGGCTCCTTCATCCTTGTGTAGTGGTTCTTCTGGGGTCCATCGTGTTCTCCATGTATTCTATCCTACGCTTGCCTTGTGTCGGTAAGCAAGGAGGCACAAACAACAAAACAAAACTAGAATTAAATGGCACCAAATAATGTTAAAGGATGCATGAATAAGAGAGTTTGAATTTAGAAGAATTTTGGTGGAAGAATCGAGTGATTCAGAGTCAGGATGAAGAAGATATGATTTATCAAGGATTTAGTAGGAATTAATATATGGAATATAAATTTAGGAATTAATTCTAGAAATTAGCTAGGTAAATGGAAATGGAGTGCAACTATATGGGTAAGATCTAGGGTGTATACCTAGTATTTATAGAAATTGTGTGGGAATTTTCTATACTAGAAATATGGATCGCAACTCCTTCATGTACACTCCTCCGGGTGCGTCTAGCATTTTAGCCTTGGCTGACGCGTTTTGTTAGTCTGTAGTATGGGCCGACTGGCGCTGTATCCGTACACTCAGGAACCAATCGGTAGACCCGCTGGCTTTGCCTCTACAGTTCACGTGCACCTGATGCACCCAGAAGAGGAGTACAATGCGATACTGCCATGTGGGTCACGCTTGGTGAGGTGGTGTCCATGTTGCAAGGTTGGCATTGGACAATTTATGCCTGGCTGCGTTAGTCCGTCCTCGTCCCCATTCCATTCAGCATCTGCTCTCGAGAAAGGAGGTACGAGTAGAGAGGAAGACAGAGGAATATGGAGATGATGGAGTAGCATCAACAGTAGGTCAGGGCGGATAAGGCAAGAGTGCGGCACTACTCGCGGTATGCGTGGTCGGTGGAGCTGCGGGCTCTTGTGTGGCATGGGCGGCAATGGGATTAGGCCTCGGTGGTGCTGAGTGGGGAAACAGAGTAGGGGTGGCAATGGCGTTGTGATTAAAAATGTGCATGCAGCCCGCGTGCCGGCGGCCCAGCCCGAGGCACGGTAATTTGGCCCGACCCGAGCACGGCATGGCCCCGACCTATTACCATGCTCGGGTCGGCCCGAGGCACGTACCAGGCCATGTCTAGGCCGAGGCCTCGGCACCCCGGGCGGCACGGCCTGGTCCGTTTATAACGGTCGGCCCGTTGGAGGCCCGTAAGGCCATTAGCCCACGTCCCCCAGCCCACCGGGCCGTAAGGCCGTTACCCCACGGTCGGCCCATTGGTGGCACCGGATATATAAGCCGGCGCAATGCCTGACCCGCCTTGAAACCTAATCCCATTCTTTCCTACCCCCTCGCAGCCGCAGCCGCATGCAGCAGCCACGCTCCCCACCCTCCCCGCCACCCGCCGCCACACACTAGCCGTCGTCATGTGCTCCGGCGAGGTCTCCACCGTCGAATGTTGAAGATACCTCGACAGATCTTGGAGATACCATTTGTCTCCCCTTCTCACTCGGCCGAATCTTGCCACTGCCGTCTCCTTCCTCCCCATCTTCCCCATCTCCGTGACTCCGCCACTCATCTTCACTTCTCCGGCGCTGGGCTCCGTCTCCTTGCAGGAAAGTTGAGGAACCCTAACACCTCTTCCTATCCTTTCCCCTAACCCTAGATCTACTTGGCATGATCTGATGAACATGAACCCTAACCTCTCTTCCTTCTGGTGCTTTCTTTTCATAGGTCGCCAGTGTCTAGCTAGTGCCACAGGAGCCGTTGAGGAACGGTGTCGTGCGGAGAAGAAGAAGATCCGGGCTAGTGGGCATGGCCGGCGCCGGCGCTGATGGCGAGGATGAGTACTCGTACTTGTCGGTGCTCCAGCTGGTGCAGCGCCGGGTGCTTCTCCTGCTGGTGGAGCGCTGGTGCTCTAGCTGTTGCAGCGCTGGGCGGTCCGCCTGATGCGGCGGCGGCCCCTGCTCCTAGCGATGCAGCTTCGCTGGCATCCTCGATCACCCTCAGTAAGCGCCGCTCAGTTTGGTGGGAATTCTATGATGAGGTAATTGAGAAGGTTGCTGGTGGCCAACATGTGGTTGCTGTTTGTAAGACCTGTAGATCTCATTTATGTGGTACTTCTACTAATGGCACTAGACATTTGAAAAGGCATCATCATTCATGCTGCAAGAAGGCTGATCATGCTCATATGATTCAAACTAGGATTGCCTTGAACCCTGATGGCTCATATAGTAATTGGAGTATAAACCTGCAGTTGCTAGGCATGAACTATGTCATTTAATTGCTAGATTAGATCTTCCTCTTTCTATTGCTGATAATGATGCCTGGGATGAGTACATTCAGCGTTCTTTCTATCCACAATATAGGAGAGTCTCTAGATTCACTACAGCTAGAGACTTGGCTAAGGTTTACAATGAAAAACTGCATCATCTTAAAAATGAGGTTTTGCCTGCTGTGTCTTCTGTTTGCTTGACATCTGATATCTGGTCTGGTAATGCTAAGGAATATTATATTACTATTGTTGCTCACTATATTACTGCTAATTGGGAACTTAAAAAATCTATCCTTGGTTTTAAATTGATTGAAGTGAGTCATAATGGTATGAACATTGCTGATTGTATCTCTGGTGTGCTTAGAGATTGGGGTATGCTTGACAAAGTTTTTTCGGTTAGCCTTGATAATGCTTCTGCTAATACAACTGCTATGCTTTCTTTGACTCCTATGCTTGATGGTTACTTAGGCTATGATGTTGATCCCTTAGATCATAGTAAAAAGATTTATCATGTTGTGCATCAGCACTGTGCTTGCCATATCATTAATTTGATTGTGAAGTCTGGTTTGAAAAGGCTTAAAAACCCTCTCTTGGAGGTTTTTAGAACTGCAATTAATTTTCTAAATTCATCTAATCAATGCATTGCTGAGTTTAAGAACTACTGCCTTGCTAAGGACATGAGGCCTCGTAATTCTGTTTGGATATGGATGTCAGATGGAACTCCACCTACCTTATGCTCAAACATCTGATGCCATGTAGATTTGTCTTTTCTGTGTTCATCAATTCTACTTTTGGCTATGCTCTATTGAATGAACAACACTAGCATGTTGCTGAAAAGGTATTGGAGTTTCTAGAATTATTCTATGATACTACTGTTACACTTTCTGGTGTTTATTACCCAACTAGTCCTTTGGTACTGCATCACATACTTCTGATTGCTTCCCACCTGCATGATTATGAACATGATAACACTCTTTCTGACATTGTTGTGCCAATGAAGGCTAAATTTCTTAAGTACTGGAATAAATACCACCGTTATATGCTTATGCATTTGTTCTAGACCCAAGGGCTAAGGTGAGGGGTTTGCAAAATATTCTTGACTTGCTTGCTCAATACAACAAATGTAGTTATGTTCCTTATCTTGCTGAGGTTAAATTTGAGTTGCATAAACTGTATGACAAATATGAATCCAAGTTTGGTGCAGCTAGGCCAGCTAGGACCGCCCATCCATCTGGACTCACATGTAAGAGGAAGCAGGCATGGGGCAAGATTTTTGGTCCTTCCAGCTGTTCTTCTTGTCCTTCAACCTGTTCTGGGTCATCAGTTGTGTCCCCAGATCTCTCTGAGCTCACTTTTACTTGGACAGTGTCAATGTTGCTGCTTTTGATGATGATTTTGATGTCCTCAATTGGTGGTATGAGCATAAACTAACCTATCCAGTTCTCTCAATCTTGGTTAAAGATATTTTGAGTGTTCCTGTCTCAATGGTTTCTTCGAAGTCTACTTTTAGTCTTAGTGGCAGGGTCATTGAGGAGCGACGACGCAGATTGGGCGCTGACACTGTGGAGATGCTGATCTACACCAAAGACTAAGAGCTTGGCGAAGAGGGTGGACAACACACTGTGGTGGACCAGGAGTTAGAAGATTACTTCAAGTACCAGTTTCTTGATGAAGAACCTGGTGCTTCTACTGTAGATGCTTGAAGAACAATACCTAGAGTTGCTTCAAGTCATTAGTTAGGCACTAGGTTGTGAGATGAGAGTATGAGACTATGAGAGTCTAGACTTTTGAGACGTTTGAACCTTGGCTTGTAATAACTTCAACACTTGAACCTTTCTTGAGCTGTGCCGTACTCTTTTCCTTTCTAGGGTTTTATCTCACGAGGTGTGAGTTTTACCTAGAAAGGTTTTTAATGAGGCGGCATTGCACATAGCTCAGTTTAATCATCATTTTGGTTATCTTCATTTTATCTCACTCTTTTCCTGTGATTCTATGAATCTAGGAAATTAATTTGTAGAATGTGTGGGTTTTTAAACTCTGGGCCTCGGGCTGGCCCATGGTACTGCTGGGCCGCGTGCTCGACGGGCTAGCATGACCCGTAAATCAGCCCACGGACCATGCTTGGGCCGTCAACCAGGCACGGTAGCCTGTAGAGGCCTGGCCTGGTGGCAGTGGGCCATACGGGCCCGTGCCCTATCAGGCCGTGCCTGGCCCGGGCCCAGGCCATGCCAGGCGGTGCCGGCCCGTTGCTCATGATTATGATTAGTGGTGACCATGGCGGCCGGCTTCGAAAGGTAAGGTAGAGTAGCGGCCTTGGTGACGTGAGGCACCGTTGGCGTTGGGCAGAGGATCGAGAGAGGAGACAGAGAAGTAGGGCAGCACGAGGGTGAGCAGAGCATGGCAATGACGGAGCACTGCGGTGTGCTAGCGGCGGCAACGAGCGATCGTGGTGTGACGGTCTCGGCTCTGCTCGTTCTCGGCCTCAGCGGTGCGGGCAGCAGATGAGCGTGTAGTGGCTCCAGTGGCTGGGTGGCGGCAATGCCGACCATGGTTCTAGCGCGGTGGCCTTTGGCGGCTGGGTGGCGGCGGTGCTGACCATGGCTCTAGCGTGGCTCTGAGGCCATCCAGGTTCTGGCAACATCGTGCGGTGCTGTTGGGAATATGCCCTAGAGCTAATCATGAGATGATCATATTCCGATTGTATCCATGATTAATAAAGTGTTCATTGAATATCCATTATAGACAACTTGTATTGATTGGCATTATGTGAATTGTTTGTGGAACTCAATTACTTGAATGGTTATTCTAAAGTTGTCCCTGGTCAGCGTTTTCATGAGAACACACTTGAATATTAGACCAGCACATGTATTAGTTGATGGCTATGTTTCACAAGTCATGGACATGGAGATGTCAAACTAATAATGTGGGCACATGTGAGACATGTAGGCTGGACTGATCCGACATGAGAAAGTCTCTATTCACGTCATATATATTATGTCCTTAGACCTGAGATTGTGGTATGTACTCAAGATATGAAGCGGCCTACTTAGGGACTGTCAAACGCTACTCCATAACTGGGTAGTTATAAAGTTGGTCTTCGGGTGGTCGGGAAGCATGCTATGAGACATAGACAATCAAGATAGAATTTGCCCCTCTCTACTCGAGAGAGATATCACTAGATCACTCAAGTGATTGGATCAACAAATGCATGGCCGTGCTTGGGTTAAGTGTTAACCCACGAGTTGAACCATATATCGAGTGGCAAAGGGAATAACTTGTATATGGTCATACTGGTTTGTCTAATATGATCTTTGCGTACACGTAGGAGTTGTCACACCTTGCCAGAGGCCGCTGTCAACTATTGGGCGAGTAGGAGTACTCGGCCCATGTCAATGTGTGCGTGAACCCATAGGGTCGCACGCTTAAGGGGCTGGAAGCCTAATTCGGGTTGGACCTGAATTAGACAAGGCTTAGGGTTACTAATAGGCCTCCAACTCGTGAGCTCATTGGGGATGCCTATATAAGCAAGGGGTAGGGCGCGCGGTGAGGGTTACACACCTTGGACAGCCGCCGTTGCCCTCCCTACGCTCGCACCTTCTGTTCCTCACGAACCTAGCAGTCCAGAGGCGCATCGCTTCTTCCCTGTACATGTGGGATACCTTGGAGGTGCTGCATCTGGAGCACTGGGACGAACCGCGCGATGGGATTGACATGACGGATGACCACGCAACTGCACTACTTGCTGTGATGCGTACGACTATATCGAGTCATCTTCTGCTGCATCCACGCGTCTAGTGGTAATCCTGTGACCTGTAACTAGCAGTAGATCCTGGTTTATGAGGCAGAAAAGTTTTATTTTTTGGCTAGCCTAGCACCCTCACAACCCTTCAGTGGTATCGGAGCCGTAGCTGCTCGTTATAGGTTCGAATGATGGCATATAGACGATATGCAGAGATATTAGATGCGATCTGCTAGTCTTGGTTGCACAGTTTGATTAGATCAATTGTGAAATGGGGTGGTAGATGGAAACTCAATCTATTTTCGTGCTCTTGATGCGTAGCCGTGTAACGATCTACTCATACCGGTCGGTTTAATCCGCCATCTGAGTTAAGTGATACACGTAAGACCATACATGTTGAGCATAGATCAATGAGATTGATCTAGTGAAAATAGAGGGACTCCGAATGGTTCAGATTTAGGTTGATGAGATCAATCTGATGAGATTTTCATAGCGATTTCATAGATGTGATCTATGTAATCTAGTTTGGTTTTCAGGGCGCCGTTGCTACCTGTCGTAGCGTATAGAATTGTTCTACGCCTAACTTGTTTTTGCAGGGTATGTTGTGAATTGGTATGGCCCATGTGTATGTGTGTAATTCTTTCATGGCCTGCGTGTCATGTAAGCAATACGGCTGGAGCCATATGTGTTGCCATTTGATGTATTGGCCTGCGCGCCATCTTGTGTTTACGCGACTATGTAATTAGTATAGTCTGCGATAAGATAGTTCTTGGAGGACTTATCACAAGAAGGATGGCACACATGGATCGTGGAGATGGAGATCACCATGATGGCAAGATGATGGAGATGGAGATCACCATTCATTAAAGGGCCATACCATGTCACTATGTGTGAATGTGATTCTCATTATTTGTTCTACTTTCACATGCTATTATGTTTTGTCTACATGAGTGTGGTAGTGAAGTAGAATGATCCCTCAGCAATGTTTAAGTTAAATGCTTCCCTAAACCTTGCACTGTCATAAATCTTGTACAATCAGTGGTGGGTCTGTGAAAATAGGGTGCCACTGGTTTTTCTCGACTAGGCAGGTTCGTATCGGATACTTACTGCAAGAAGGTTTGGTTACTTGAACAAGGTCATCCTAACGGTTAGGGATCTTGAAGCATGGAAAGGTTGAGTGCTTGGCATAGGGATGCTAGCCCAACAACAAGAGTCATATGAGATATGATTAGCAAGGTGTTGCTTACCGATCTTTCATACCGACCAGCGGTGATGCTAAAGCTCACTGGTTGGGATGTTAGTTGTGGGTCTTGAATCACTAAGTATCAATTAAGGGATATTGATTTTAGTGGGAGTATATTCTATTTGATATAATTTACTCCTTTATGGATACATTGTCTTAGTATTTTGCATTGCTTTTGTTGTAGATGGCCGTTCGCAATCAACCATTTTCTTTGCGTACAATTCTTGAGAAAGATAAGTTGAATGGAACAAATTACGCGGATTGGATCCGCAACCTGAGATTGTTCTCAGGGCTGAGAAAAAGGAAGATATTCTAGACACCCCATTACCAGATGAACCTGGTGAAAATGCACCTGCTGCTGAAAGATCCGCTTACAAGAAAGCATACGATGCTGATCTTGAAGTGAGTTGCCTTATGCTTGCTTGTATGGAACCTGATCTGTAGATGCATTTCGATAACAATCACTCAGCGAACGATATGATCATGGCGCTTGAGGAGATGTTCCACACGCAGGCCAGGATTGAAAGGTTCAATGTCTCTAAGGCGCTTGTGGAAACCAAGCTTGCAGAGGGCGCAGCAGTAGGACCACACGTAATCAAGATGGTTGGTTACACTCAAAGATTGGAGAAGCTAGGCTTCCCAATTGGCCAAGAGTTGGCCACTGATTTTATTCTCTCGTCTCTTCCGCCTAGCTATGGAAACTTCATCTCGAACTACCATATGCATGGAGCGGAGAGAGGCTTAAGTGAACTATGTGGTATGTTGAAAACAGCAGAAGCTGACATCAAGAAAGGTGCCAGCAGTAGCCAAGTGTTGGCGGTCCAGAACAGACCTTAGTTTAAGAGGTGGGGCAAGAAGAAGGGCAAAGCTAGAGATGAGATCTCTAAGCCAAACCCATCTACTGCTAAGGCTGGACCATCTGCAAATTCAGACTCCTTTTATTGCAAGGGGAAAGGTCATTGGAAAAGGAATTGCAAGGAGTACTTGGCGCCCTTAGAGAAGGATGGCGACGGTAAAGGTATCACTACCACTTGTACCCTTGTCGTTCATGTTACGGACATTTCTCTCACTAATTCATATATCAATTCCTGGGTATTTGATACCGGATCGGTTGCTCATATTTGCAATACGATGCAGGAAATGATAAGAAGTAGAAGCGTGGAAAAGGGAGAGGTTGACTTCCGTGTGGGCAACAATGCAAGAGTTGCTGCGTTGACCGTCAGGACGATGCAACTTCACCTGCCATCAGGATTTATCATGGAATTGAATAATTGTTATTTTGTTCCTAGCTTAAGTCAAAACATTATATCACCTTCATGTTTGATGAAGGATGGTTATTCTTTTACGAGTAAAGACAATGGTTGTGTAATCTCCAAGAATGACATGTTTGTGGCTTTTGTATCCATTATGAATGGATTATTTATTTTAAATCTTGATGATGCACCTGTCTGTAATGTTACTGCTAAACGGCCTCGGCTTAATGAGTTAAGTCCTACCTATATCTGGCATTGTCGCTTGGGTCATATAAGTGAGAATCGCGTGAAGAGGCTCCATGATGATGGTCTTCTAACTTCGTTTGATTTTGAATCATACGAGACATGTGAGGCTTGCCTGCTAGGCAAGATGACCAAGGTGCCATTCAAAGGATTTCCTGAGAGGGCGTCTGACTTGTTGGAACTTGTACATACTGATGTATGTGGACCAATGAGCACGACAGCTAGAGGAGGTTTTCAATACTTCATAACTTTTACTGATGACTTTAGTAGATATGGATATGTCTACCTAATGAAGCATAAGTCTGAAACATTTGAAAAGTTCAAAGAATTTCAGAATGAAGTAGAGAATCAACGTTGCAAGAAGATCAAGGCCTTGTGATCTGATCGTGGAGGCGAATATCTAAGTCATGAGTTTAGCAATCATCTTAAGAGTTGTGAAATTGTTCCACAGCTTACGCCACCCGGAACGCCTCAGAGAAACGGCGTGTCTGAGTGATGTAATCGGACCTTGTTGGACATGGTTCGTTCTATGATGAGCCAGTCGGACCTACCTTTATTGTTTTAGGGATACGCTCAAGAAACTGCCACTTTCACATTGAATAGGGTACCATCTAAGTCCGTAGTTAAGACACCATATGAGATGTGGACTGGTAAGAGTCCTAGTTTGTCTTTTCTGAAAATTTGGGGTTATGAAGTTTATGTCAAACGACTTATATCAGATAAACTAACACCCAAATCGGATAAATGCTTTTTCATGGGATATCCAAAGGAAACTTTAGGGTATTATGTCTATAACCGGACAGAGGGCAAAGTGTTTGTTACTCGAAATGGTGTTTTCTTAGAGAAAGAGTTTCTCAAAATAGAAAAGAATGGACAAAAGGTTATCTTGAAGAAGTTCAAGATGAGCCAGTAGGGACTGACTCTACGAGTGATGCTATTGTAGCAGAGCAAGTTGAGACACCCGTGGCAGTGGAGACACTGCCACAACCACGAATATTAGCAAGACTTCATGCATTGTGTGGGGATTTGTTATTGTTAGACGATGACGAACCCACGGATTATGCAGAAGCTATAATGGATCTAGATTCTGAGAAATGGCAAAGTGCCATGAGATCCAAGATAGATTCCATGGGAGACAATCAAGTTTGGAACTTGGTTGACCCGCCTGATGGGGTTAGACCCATTGAGTGCAAATGGATCTTCAAGAAGAAGAAGGATATGGACGAAAATGTTCATGTCTATAAAGCTCGGCTTGTCGCAAAGGGTTTTCGGCAAGTTCAAGGGGTTGACTACGACGAGACATTCTCGCCGGTAGCGATGCTTAAATCTATCCGGATCATTCTAGCAATTGCTGCATATTTTGATTATGAGATATGGCAGATGGATGTTAAAATAGCCTTTCTAAATGGGTATTTAGAAGAGGATGTGTATATGATACAGCCCGAAGGTTTTGTTGATCCTAATAATGCTGGAAAGATATGCAAGCTTAAGAAATCAATTTATGGGTTAAAGCAAGCATCTCAGAGTTGGAATCTTCGTTTTGATGAGGTCGTCAAAGGGTTTGGCTTTCGTCAGAATGAAGAAGAACCTTGTGTTTACAAGAAGAAAAGTGGGAGCGCTGTTGTGTTTCTGATCTTGTATGTGGATGACATACTATTGATTGGGAATGATATTCCTATGTTACAATCTGTAAAGACTTCACTGAATAATAGTTTTTCTATGAAGAATTTAGGAGAAGCAAGATACATCTTGGGCATTAAGATCTATAGAGATAGGTCGAGAAGCCTGATAGGATTAAGCTAGAGTACTTACATTGACAAGATGTTGAAGAGGTTCAACATGGAACAGTCCAAGAAAGGGTTCTTGCCTGTGTCACATGGTGTGCACTACAATGATAAGCAGTGTCCTTCCACTGATGCTGAGCGCAATCGCATGAGTAAGGTTCCATACGCTTTGGCAGTTGGTTCCATCATGTACGCCATGACATGTACTCTTTCAGATGTAGCCTATGCTCTAAGTGTTGTGAGCAGGTATCAAGCCAATCCTGGTGAGAGTCACTGGACGTTGGTTAAAAACATTCTTAAGTACTTACGAAGGACTAAGGATGTGTTCCTAATCTATGGAGGTGAGGAGGAGCCCATTATAAACAGTTACACCGATGCTAGCTTCTAAACCGATGGGGATGATTCACTATCTCAATCAGGTTTTGTGTTCATAATAAATGGTGGTGCAGTTAGCTGAAAAAGTTCCAAGCAGGAGACGGTGTCTGATTCTACAACAGAAGCCGAGTACATTGCAGCTTCTGGCGCTGCAAAGGAAGGTGTCTGGTTGAGGAGGTTCCTCATTGATCTTGGTGTGTTTCCGAATGCGTTGGGCCCATTGAATTTACAGTGATAACAATGGGGAAATTACACAGGCTAAGCAGCCTAGGGATCACCAGAAGAACAAATATGTACTCCGAAAGTTTCATCTCATTCGAGAGTTTGTGAAACGAGAAGAGATCAAACTGTGCAAAATACATACGGATTTGAATATAGCAGATCCTTTGACAATGGCTCTTCCACAGCTTAAGCATGAGACACACATGAGGTCTATGGGGATTAGACATCTAAGAGATTAACTCTAGTGCAAGTGGGAGACTGTTGGGAATATGCCCTAGAGCTAATCATGAGATGATCATATTCCGATTGTATCCATGATTAATAAAGTGTTCATTGAATATCCATTATAGACAACTTGTATTGATTGACAATTATGTGAATTGTTTGTGGAACTCAATTACTTGAATGGTTATTCTAAAGTTGTCCCTGGTCGGCGTTCTTGTGAGAACACACTTGAATATTAGACCAGCACATGTATTAGTTGATGGCTATGTTTCACAAGTCATGGACATGGGGATGTCAAACTAATAATGTGGGCACATATGAGACATGTAGGCTGGACTGATCCGACATAAGAAAGTCTCTATTCACGTCATATACGTTATGTCCTTAGACCTAAGATTGTGGTATGTACTCAAGATGTGAAACGGCCTACTTAGGGACTGTCAAACGCTACTCCGTAACTGGGTAGTTATAAAGTTGGTCTTCGGGTGGTCGGGAAGCATGCTATGAGACATAGACAATCAAGATGGAATTTGCCCCTCTCTACTCGAGAGAGATATCACTGGATCACTCAAGTGATTGGATCAACAAATGCATGATCGTGCTTGGGTTAAGTGTTAACCCATGAGTTGAACCATATATCAAGTGACAAAGGGAATAACTTGTATATGGTCGTAGTGGTTCGTCTGATATGATCTTTGTGTGCACGTAGGAGTTGTCACGCTTTGCCAGAGGCCGCTGTCAACTATTGGGCGAGTAGAAGTACTCGGTCCATGTCAATGTGTGCGTGAACCCTTAGGGGCGCACGCTTATGGGGCTGGAAGCCTAATTCGGGTTGGACCCGAATTAGACAAGGCTTAGGGTTACTAATGGGACTCCAACTCGTGAGCTCATTGGGGACGCCTATATAAGTAAGGGGTAGGGCGTGCGGTGAGGGTTACACGCCTTGAACAGCCGCCGTTGCCCTCCCCACGCTCGCGCCTTCTGTTCTTCGTGGACCTAGCAGTCCGGAGACGCATCGCTTCTTCCCTGTACGTGTGGGATACCTCGGAGGTGCTGCATCTGGAGCACTGGTACGAACCGCGCGAGGGGATTGACGACGGACGACCACGCAACTGCACTGCCTGCTACGACGCGTACGACTACATCGAGTCGTCTTCCGCTGCATTCGCGCGTCTAGTGGTAATCCCGTGACCTGTAACTAGCAGTAGATCCTGATTTATGAGGCAGAAAAGTTTTGTTTTCTGGCTAGAGTAGCACCCTTACAACCCTTCAGGCGCTCGGTTCCGAGGCGGTGTCACGGTCGAGTGCGGCGTTCTCGCAGACCACGGCGTCGATGGCGTTCGTGGTGACCGCGGCGGCATGCCGGTGGCTTCGGCAAATCGAGTTGGCGTGGTTCGCAACGTCCTCGACGCTGTGAGCTTCGAGGCTATCCGCGGCGGTGCTCGGCTCCGGCCAAAGAAGTGAAGAGAGCTCGTCAGCCCGATGGCAGTACGGCGGAGGTAGAGGTATTTGTCCTCTACGCAGACCTCGGCACCGACTGCTCCGAACTCGAGCTCTGTGGTGCCTCCTCGACGGCGGCCATGGCTATTTATAGCCGATGGTAGATCGATGCTCCATAGTAAGGCGGTTGCCATTTCGAAATATCCCAGCTTTCGTGAGTAAGCAGTTGTGGTGCTCAACGAGAACACACAGAGGCGGTGGTGGAGATTTTTACCGGTAACGACGCAAAGCTGCAGTGTCTACGCGAAGCACAGAAGAGCACAGCGTGTGAGCTACTAGCGGGAATCGCGGAGAGGACGCTAGGAAGGCAGGAAGACGACGCAGCGTCGCCGTGCTGTTGCATCCATCCTACAGTAAGGCGATGATGGTGGCCTTACGTGCTTCACGTGCTCAGATGTGGTGGCAGCGGCCCCCAGCATATTTGTTGCGCTCAGCTAACGTGAAGGAGATAACGATGGTGACGATAGCCGACAAGGAACAAGGTTGGTTCCGTACAGTAGTGTCAGCGGCCTTGGCGACCTCGTCACAGGAAGTCAGCGGAGGGCCAGTTGTTGTCGAAACGAGACGGCGTCCGCGGCGCGCTGCTCGACGTGCTCGGGTTCTGGGCCTGAGCGGCTGCCTGTGTCTGTGTGCGCTGCTCGTGTCCTGGCTGCCGGCCGTTGGCCAATATTGGAGGGACGAGGGCTACGGCCTGTGTACGTGAAGACGAGTTTGTATTTCCCAGAATGTAATGTACGGAATATATATATATATATATATGTATATGTATATGTTCAAGGAATGTGTACGTATATACTTAAGAAAGCAACGTGTATGTGGATAGGCCGGGCCAACAGGCTTTGGTGCCATACGTGCACAGAGTAAGCTTATAGGATTCCAGAAATAAATGAACTAGGCACAATGAAGAGCAAATTTAATGTGAAATTGAAGGGATATTGAGGTGAAGTAAACTTGGTAAATCAGGAGGGGATTAAGGATATATTTGGTGGAGGATGACAAGAAAAATATTATTTAGTGCCAAAATAAATTCCAGGGCAACAAACATTCAAGCAAGCAAGCAAGCAAACATGCAATAACCTAAATTCTATATGTTGGATTTCGATACAAGGTTTATGGAAACCATTTTATTGTAAAAGGTTGGTTTTGTAGGAAATAAACTAATCAAGTTTTAATTTGTTGAAAAGTTTTAAAAAGTTCAATTTTTAGTGAATTTTATAATGATGCAAAAACACGGGTGTTACAGTGACCGACCGAGAAGTTCTTTCTAGGTACGCATGCGTGAGGACAAAGTGCGCTGTCTAGAAAAGCGGCCGGATGTAAGCGACGTTACATATCCTAAGACATGTATAAACAGCAATCAACATAATTAAGGAAGTAACGATCACATAGAAGATATAAAATTGCAACATTAAGTATATTATTTTTTCAATTAGACAAAGACATACACACCAAAGACTAGTGTTGGTCTGTGAGGGCAGCTATGTCCAGAAAAGCGGCCGGATGTAAGCTACATTACATATCCTAAGATATGTATAAACACCAATCAACATAATTAAGGAACTAACGATCACATAGAAGATATAAAATTACAATATTATGTATATTATTTTTTCAATTATACAAAGATATGCGCACCAGTAATTTTTGAAACGATATATTTAATCTTCCAACCAAATATATCACAATGAGATAAAGAATCACAATAGAAAAATGGATATACCCCATAAAGTAAGCGATCCTGATTATTACTTGTAGGTAGTAGGTAAGATAATTATCAAATGATTTTTAATAATTATGTCTCATTAGCTTACAGCCTATGGTGGAGCATTAGTTAAGAAACTAGCATTCTAGATGTGTTGAAAAAGGGACGGCAATTATTTTGAATTATTTGTTTATTAGGGTGGACAGTGTTATATCCTAAGACATCTTTAAAAGCCAATCAACACAAGGGATGAGCTGCTGAGCATGGGTAAATTAAGATAGTTTAACTTTAATCTATTATGACCAAGAATATGATGACACAAATATGTGAAAAGGAATACTTTGGTCCTGGTGAACAGTAGCGCTAACCTTTAAGAAAATATATACATTAGAGCAATTTTAACGGTTTTGTAAAAATCGTTTACTAAGCAATCGCTCAGAATGTTTGGTTACTAAACTGGGCCCACTACTAGGAGTTTTCAGCGAGCCGCTCGCTACCCCAAACATGCCACTACTGATTCCCCTTTTTATTTTCCAAAAAAACATTGCTTTATTTCAGCAGCAAAGCGCTGCTATCAGTCTGATAGACTGAATGTTTACAGTATACAACACCTGCCTGAGCTGGCACTGAGACTGATGTAAAACATAGGAGCAAACATGCTCGATAGATGGTTGAGAATGATGTAAAGCATTAAAGGCCTATTTCGCTAATATATATGAGTTGTACAATTTTGGCTCCTATCAATCCTGAAGACACTTGTTGTAGTCCTGTCCGTTGAATTCCTGAATACCTGGGTGAAAGTTTTGATCCTCCAGTCTGGAGGATGGTTCTCATCAGCTGCATTCAAGAAGTGTACGAGTTGCTGACAGATAGAAATGTTGATTTGCTGTAGCCGAGCTTTTCATTTATAGCCGCAGCGAGCGCCATTGCAGCAGCCTCCGCCATGACTGAGCATGTAGATTGTTTGCATCGACTGTAGCTGCGGATTGACAAAGAAAATCTCGAGACCAGCTGTAATACAGTATAAAAAAAAAAGAAAGGACAAGGAAGGGGAGGCCTGCTGAAAAATCCAATCAGCCTACCCCCCTCCTTCCTCCTAACCGACCCCTCCCTCTTCCTCACGTTCTTCCTCTCTCCCTTCTCCCATGGCTGCCTACCTTTGAATCCAAGCTCTGCACACAGAATCCTGGGGGTGGGGCGGTGGGCGGGACTTGCAAATGGAACGAGGAGAGCAAGAGGAACAAGAGCAGGTGCATCTTCGAGGTGGAATGGCCCTTCCCCTTCTCTTCCTGCTGCCCTAGGGTTTGGCGAAGACCAAGGTGAGATGGATTTGCACCATCCCTATGTTAGTTAGGAGTCGCGTTGATGTTTGGCCATGGGATTAAGTGGATTAGTGGGAAGGGAAATCGTTTACTTGTTTGCTTGTCCTTGAGTTTCAGACCTTCAATTTCTGCACCTTTCCTTGCCGGCATGATTCGGTCAACCTAGGGGCTGTATCAAAACTTTTTGTGAACTACAAAGTTGTAGAGGACTCCATTACCTAGTAGCTGGTTAAATGTCATGATTTTATCCCAAGTGATTTGAGAGAGATTTTAGAAACTAGATGTTTTTTCTGATGAAAATCTGGGCAGAGTTGTATCTATAAGGTTTTCAGAAACCTTAGAGGCATAGTTAGGCTTGCTAACTATGAGAACCTTGTAGGGACTTTCATAAGCTTTCCATATTGTATTTAATTGCAATTTTTGGTGGAGTAGGACTCCAGTTATGGCTAGTTTATTGCGACTGTTTATATTGCTTGGCAGATTGAGTGAGGCCTGTTCATCAGTGTTTTCCTTATGGTAAATGGATGAATTAGAGTTTCCAACTATGGAGACTTTTGTAGAGGGATAAAACTTCTTTCAGACTGCAAAATTATATAGTTTTTGGCTGCATAATTTAGGAGATATGTATTTTTTTATATGTTGATGGTTGAGCTGTTGGACAGATTCTGAAGGGCTGTTTTGCGCTGGGAGTTAGATGACCTTAGAGGCCTGATAAAATTATAGTTTTGCTACCAAAGTTTAGTTATTCTTTAAAGTTTCTAAATATATGTTTTTGGCACCTAATCTGTTGTATAAAAATAGATACATAAAAGATAAGCATTGCTGCTCTTCATCACCGATGGTGACAAGGAATTTAGTTTGTCTAGTCTTATTTATATTAGGTCTTGGATATATGAGCACTCTATATTTTTATAGGAGAATGTCATTTAGGTTTGTTGTGCTGATTTACATAAGTGGTTTAGCAGGTGGTGTTGCTACGAGGCTTGTATGTCTACATGGTCGGTGAAGGCAAGTGAACGTAGCTGTCGTGTTGCTACCACTTTAACATGTTATTTTTACTACCTGTACCTATAAAATGTAGTGCACATATTTATATGTGAAAATCAGAAATGCACATATATGTGATAATCTTAAATATTATATGTCATATTTATAAGGTTGAGAAAAGTATGAATATGTCATTCGAATATAACTATATAGTTGGTATTTAAGTTTTTACTTTAACAAGGGTGAATAGATAAATGGATTGTTCAATGGATCAGGAATTTTGAAAATATGGGCTGAAAGTATATTTTTACCTATAACATATATACTTGGTGATTTATTCTATGATATATTTTCTTCTACTGTACTAAAGAGGAATGTGATCTTGGTGAGGTATTTATGCCACTTTATGTCTCCTAGTGCTAACATGTGGAGATCAAATGAAGTTTTGGGTTATGAGTAAGGTCAGAAGTGGTTTCTAGAAGTCTTTGGGTATATGAGTTCAAACTTAAGAGTTAGGTTTTGGGTCGACTAGCTATATTTTAAAAGTTCTTTTTTTAATATGATATATATGGTTTGGGCTTAGATTACAGTTTTGGTGCTTTACTCCATATTTAAAATGATAATACTTACATTCTATCCTATACCTGTTAAAACGAAGGTGGCCCATAGATACCACGGAGAATGATTTTGTTGATACTTGGCATACATGAGATTCTATCATTCAATCATGGTTGATACTATTTATGTTGAATAAGCGCTCTGTGCATCTCTCTGTATATATTATCATGGCTTGTTCTCTTGTCATTATGGAGTATGTGGTATTTGGATTTTGGAGATGGCATTTATATTGTGGCTTTGCATCACATTGAATTGCATGGAATTTGGAGTTATGTCGCGAACCTATGGTTGCGATCGTACCGGTACAGCATCGTCATAACGATGCGGCTTCATACCTTGCTGGGTATGAAGGCAGGAGACATGGCATTTGCATTGCATATGCTTTATGAATTTGGATTATGGCAAATTGGCATTTGGAGTTATGTCGCCGCTTGATAGCCGCGACCGTACCGGTACAGCATCGTCATAACGATGCAGCTTCATACCTTGCTTGGTATGAAGGCAGGAGTTCATGTGCATCCATATGCATGTAGCATCATTTATTGGGCACAATGATGCAAGCTTCATACAAATGATGGGTATGAAGGCAGGAGATCATGGGCATTTCTATGCACTTCTGTATGGTTTTGGAGGTTGGCTGTGATGAAGTATATTGCGATATACTATGAATAATTATGTCTTATGTTGTGCTATGGCTTATCCGACTTTGGATATACTACATGTGGGGTGTATGGATATTTGGATATTGGTTGATTGAGTTGCATGAAAATTAATATGAGAAGTGATCCTTCTCCTCTAGTGAGGTGAATTACAGTATGGCTAATGGGATTGTGGAGCTATTATATGCACTTTCTTCCTTGCGTTCGTAAGTACTTCAAATGCTCTAAATGTTATTCTATTTTGTTATGGGATATGATATGCATTTATGTTACTTTATTTCTCCCAGTTGTTATGGTAACCTATGTGCTTTGGCTATTTGGGTGACTTCCTATTGTTCTATATGGATCCTACATTATTTGTTAGGGGTCTCATTACAAACTAATGCTATGTTTTTCATGCCAGGATCACCTAATTCTTAAAGGAGGAAGTGGATATGCAGGGCTGTTCTTTAATACCTGCTGCGTATTAAATGATTAATTAATCTAATATGGTTTAAATACCATGTTAATGTAGTTTGCTTGCAGAGATTATTCAATCTCACTCTTGTTTTCCCCCCACCATGTTGTCTTTTGAAGCTAGCATGGAGGGAATTGGGTTAGTTGCACTACATACACTTTCATAGGATCCTACATAATGCTAAGATGTGTTATTTAAGGTTAAGAGATGTGAGTATCCTTATTCATGTTTGTCTAAGACGTGTAGTTGCTATGTTGGAGAATCACGCTTTATATATAATCTATCTATTTGTTGCTTCCGCGTTGTGCTTGTTTTAAGGTATTTGTTGCCAAAATTTTCTATTTTAGCATTTTGATGTGTAGTTGTGTAGCATCCTAGGGTTGCGTGGTACCTAGGGTGTTACAGTTGGTACCGGAGCGGGTTTTAGATTCTCGGTGAAATAAGGCCTAACTTGACACACTTGTACATGTTGGATGGGTTGGGTTTGCATAATTGCGTGTTACCTTTCTTCAAGGGTATGATGAGTTTCTATTATGATACTTTACTTTTGATATGGTTGGTTGCTATGGATTATTGTTTTAAATTCTTGGTGTAGTAACATAGCCTATCCCAATTTGTTTGGAACAAAAGGCTATATTGTTATTGTATTCTTGGTGTAGTAGCATGCACTTTTTGATACATGGCATTATTATTTTGCATTTACTGTCTTATATGCACATGACTATGGTATTATATCTTATTGGCACTTTAATTTGGAATACATGGCTGCCACTTATATGCATCATTGCTTTTGCTTGTAATATAATATAATTGTTTCCAGTCTTGAATTTATCATGCAGTATATTTTTATAATACCCAGTTTTAAGAATAAAATTAGATATACACTATATGTGAGTCTTAGAAGTAAATTTTCACATATAGCTACGAGTAAAGGATTGTATCATTAAACAATGTTTAATATATATAACGTACTTAGTATAAAAGAGATATACTCTTAGGTAGCAATCAGCGGAAAGACAACTCCGATCTTCATGTAAGGACTCCACTTCACTGGATCTAACTAACTGGTTGATCACAAGCCTAAACATCTCCTGAGTTGGGGGAAATAGCAAGAGTGAGTCCATGTTGAACTCAGCAAGTATAGTAGGGGTTTATAAGGCTTAACAAGCTGACCTGGTTTAACTGCATTTAGCTTTTATGTGTATATCATCTTTTAGCAATTAGCAACAAGGTAGTAGCAAACCCATAACCACATGATCAGGTAAACATGATTAAGAATATGATGAAACACAATAACATTAACATGTAGCACTTTAAGTTGGTGATCCATTTCATAAGTCTCCAAGGCCGCTCTAACCGTGAGCACGGACGATATATCGGTTTAACTCTACGCAGAGGTGTACACTATCACTACGGGTCATGATTTCCAAATGTCTAAGGTCATGACTCCCAAAACATTGAAAACCATATAAAGCTACTCATAGGTTCGCCTAACAAGTTAGGGCCGTAGGGTCATCGAATGTAGAAATCCCCTCTCTCGTTATGGCGTATCCCAGTTATAACACATAATGAAGAGATAGCCCTATACCCAATTCGTAGATCCTCTAACTTGCTAGAAAAGGGTCCTATGAATAACTAGAGCCAGAGTCATGTAGCTCCCACAGCTATATGTTATGTCCTGGATGATCACTTACAGTTTGGATCTTATTGAAAATCATCTTTAAACATTAGTTGCATAGTCATTAATCAAGTTACAAGATCATGGTCATCAAGCACTAGCATAAACTATCCATACGCAGTATCCCTAATTATCAATATAAACAGGTAATCAAAGCTAGGAAACCTTAACAGGGTAGCAAAGAGACACATGCATATGATTTTAGTGTGTATAGTGAATAGGTAACAAGGATGGTCCCAACTGTATTTGCCTTGTTCAAAGCTTTTCTGATGAACCTGCTGATCCTAGTTGTCGAAGTACTCTTGTTCAACAAACGGCTCACTCGCTAAACTCGATCAACAATTAGCAACAAGCAATCATCGTGTAATCATACACGAGCAAATAAATAGATTTAATTAGATAAGTACACCATGTCAACAAAACAGATTAAAAAGAGTTTATAAAACCAATCTACTCATCACAACCATCACACAGACGTAAAGATCATCAAATTTGGAACTATAACGAGGAAGTTATGAATTTTACAAGATTTTCTATTGTAAAATAATAGACCAAACGAAAGAGGAGCTCGATGCGATCTCACCTGCGGTGAAGATGTTGACCGGAATGGACAGAGGCGAGCTGATGACGTACGATGGCGGCGGTGAGTTTCCTACGAAGTTTGGCGAGACAGAGAGGTCAACATGGTGCATGAAAGATAGGGGAAAAAGACTCGGCGCATTCGTAGAATCAAAGAGAAACCCGACGACAAGTCGGTGAAGGCGGTGCGGCAACGGAGCGATGAACTAAGCTTGGAGGCGGTGGCTCGGAAGCTCGGGTTGAAGCGGTGCTGGTGCGAGGGTTTGCGAAGGCGAGGCGGATGCGCGATGCTTGCTTTATATGGGGGTAGCTGCGTGGGCGGCACGCTAAGACGCGAGGCCGGACGGAGTAGGACTCGGGATAGAGTCCCAGTCGGGGACGGCGCGAGGAAGAGGATGACCCGGGCGGCCCCACCTGTCGGCGACACGCAGAGAGAGGAGGGAGCAGGCGGCTGCCTTGCCTGCTAGCTGGGCCGGCCTAGGGAGAGAACCGAGCAGGCCGAGGTGATAGGAAAAGGCCTTTGGGCCAAAGAGAAAGGAAGAGAGGGGCAGGCCGACCAGACCTTCTTGGGCCAGAAAGGAAGAAAGGGAATGGAAGGAAAAGAAACCCCTTTCTTTTATTTGAATAGTTTTTCAAATAGATTTTTGAAAGGATTTTGAAATCCAGATCAAATTCGATAAGAACCAAACATCACAATAAAACTATGCAGCAGCATGAGTGCATAGACATGCTTCTTGTCTACAATTGCTTTTACTTTTATACAACAACAACATAGCCTTTTGTCCCAAGCAAGTTGGGTAGGCTAGAGATGAAACCCAAAAGAGACCAGGAAACAAAGGACACATAGAGGGTACACGAAAAAAGGATTACGGTTCAGGCACGTTAATTGCTAGTCTCCAAGCGCTCCTATCCATAGCTAAATCCTTAGGGATATTTCACTCCTTAAGGTCTCTGTTAACCGACTCGTTCTAAGTCAGTTTAGGTCGACCTCTATCGTTCTTTACATTATCAACCCGCTTTACAACCTCACTACGCACCGTCGCCTCAGGTGGCCTCCGTTGGACATGGCCAAACCATCTCAACCGGTGTTGAATCAATTTCTGCTCAATTGCTTTTACTTTTATAAAAATTATTATTTCTCCTCGATTAAATGCTCACAAATTGAATAATTAAATCAATTTAGCTATTTCAAAAGCATGCAAATTTTAGGGTGTTACAATTCTACCCCCTTAAAAAAATTTCGTCCTCGAGATTGAGCTGCTTACTCAAAGAACTTCGGCTATGCCTTTCTTAAATCCTCTTCTCTTTCCCAAGTTGCCTCAGCCTCCGAATACCGATTCCACTGAACCTTACACATCTTAATAATTCTGCTCCTTGTGACCCATTCCGTTGTTTCCAAAATCTTATCCGGATATGCTTCATAAGTAAGATTGTCCTTTACTATAAGCTCTTCCATAGGTATTTGATCTACTTCCAGCACACGCAAACACTTCTTTAGTTGAGACACATGGAACACATCATGCACACTGGCCAATTTTTTAGGCAATTCTAGTTGTGTGAGACCCCCCTAAATGGGTCGATGATGGGCCAGGCTAATTTCGCGGGTACTGTAGTACGAGTGCTACTGTAGATCGCGAACCAGCAGCACGGTTTAATACCATACCGTGAGTTGAGGGTTAACCAAACCAACTTAAATAGCCAGGCCAAGGACACGTAATAACCTTCTTCTAACTGTTTTGAACGAAGCGAGGACGAAAGTTCAAGCGGGTTTTTACGCGGGTGGGGCCCACTCCTCGGTAGAGCGGGCCAGCGCCGTGGGGCCAGGTCTGGGCTGTTAGAAATGGTATTCAGAGCCAACTCTCACGGTTTCACGGACGTATGGATCGAGAGCTCGGACAGGTTGTGCATGGCTCTAGATGAGAGAGCATGGCAACTTGGGCCGAGGAGCTGGTAATGCAGACGTGGCCAAGAGAGTCGATCCTGAACGTTTCTCCCGTATGGGTAGGTTGGTTCGGCGCTCGATGAGGACGTCGAGTCCTTAAGGGTGGGTGGATGTGAGACCCTCCTAAATGGGCCGATGACGGGCCATGCTGATTTCGCGGGTACTGTAGCACGAGTGCTACTGTAGATCGCGAACTAGTAGCACGGTTTAGTACCATACCGTGAGTTGAGGGTTGACCGAACCAACTTAAATAGCCAGGCCAAGGACACGTAATAACCTTCGGTTAACCATTTTGAACGAAGCAAGGACGAAAGTTCAAGCGCGTTTTTACGCGGGTGGGGCCCACTCCTCGGTAGAGCGGGCCAACGCCGTGGGGCCGGGTCTGGGCTGTTAGAAGTTGATAAGCCACTTCACCATGTCTTGCAATAACCTTGAATGGACCAACATACCTTGGTGCTAATTTTTCCTTCATGTTAAACCTCCTCACACCTCTCATAGGTGACACTTTCAAGTACACATAATCTCCTTTCTTAAAAGCGAGTTTCCTCCTTCAATTTTCCGCATAACTCTTCTGACGGGATTGTGCCACCCTCAAATTTTCTCTGATCATTCTGACTTGCTCTTCTGCCTCTAACCGAAGTTGGACCAAACTGTTGTGTCTCCCCAGTTTGATTCCAGAACAATGGAGTCCTACACTTCCGCCCATACAAAGCTTCAAAAGGCGCCATCTTGAGACTCTGTTGGTGACTGTTGTTATATGAGAACTCAGCATAAGGCAAACTCTTATCCCAACTAGTCCCTTTCTGCATGCACAAGCTATCAACATATCCTCTAATATCTGATTAATTTGCTCAGTTTGACCATCGGTCTGAGGATGAAAAGCAGTACTAAAGTTCAACTTCGTTCCCAAAGTACTATGCACAGTCTTCTAAAAATGAGATGTGAATTGAGTACCCCTATCAGACACAATCTTCTTCAGAACTCCATGCAAACTCACGATCTTCTCCATGTATAACTCAGCATACTATTGTCCAGTATAGGTAGTTTTAAAAGGAATGAAGTGAGCAACCTTAGTTAATCGATCAAAAATTACCCATATAGAATCATAGCTACTCTTAATGCATGGTAATCCCACTATAAAATCTATGCCGACTTCTTCCCACTTCCATTCAGGTATCTTCATTGGTTGCAACAACCCAGCTGGTCTTCGATGTTCTGCTTTCACCCGTTGACATGTATCACATATAGCAATATATGCAGCCACATCTCTCTTCATACCATACCGCCAATATCTTTCCTTGAGATCTAGATACATTTTAGTACTCCCTGGATGAATGGAATAAGCTGACTCATGTGCTTCTCTCAATATTGCATCATGAATGGCCTTTATCTCTGGCACCCATATCCTCTTCCCAAATCACAGCGTACCATCTTCATCAACGTGAAAACCAGGTGCCTTCCCAATCACTACATTTCCCGCTATCTCCTTTAATTTCTCATCCTCTAACTGACCTTTACGTATCTCTTGCTCCAGAGTAGGCGTCACTTCTATCTCCATAGTGTTGAGAACAACACCAAGATTCAAATGCTGCAACTCATCACACAATTCCTTGGTCATAGTCTTGATCTGAATCTTGCTAACATACCTCTTCTTGCTAAGTGCATCAGCCAAGGCATTTGCTTTCCTAGGATGATAATATAACTCAAAATCGTAATCCTTGATCAGCTCCAGCCATCGGTTTTGCCTCAAATTCAAATCTGATTAAGATATATTTAAAACTTTTGTGATCGGTATAAACATCACACTTATGGTCAATCAGATAATGCCTCCAAATCTTCAAAGCATGAACCACTACTGCTAACTCCAAGTCATGAGTAGAATAATTCAACTCATGCTTCTACAACTACCTGGATGCATAAGACACAACTCTCCCTTCTTGCATAAGAACACATCCCAACCCTTGTCGAGACGTATCACAATCGATAGAGAACTTCTTACTCAGATCCGACAGTATCAACATAGGAGCTGTAGTCAATCTCTTCTTCAACTCTTCAAAACTAGCTTGACACTTGTCTGACCACACAAACTTGACATTCTTCTCTAATAGAGCTGTCATGGGTTTAGCAAGCTTGGAGAAACCTTCAATGAACCTCCTACAGTAACTAGCCAAACCAAGAAAACTGCGAATCTCACTTGCATCAGTAGGTGGCTCCTAGTCCAAAACGTCCTTAACCTTCTTAGGATCCACGGCTATCCTCTATTACAAACAACGTGACCCAGAAAAGAAACTTTATTCAGCCAGAACTCACACTTACTCTTTCTTAGCATACAATTTGTGTTCCCTGAACTTCTGTAGCACCAACCTTAGATTTTCAGCATGTCCTTCTTTGGTCTTAGAGAATACCAATATATCATGAATGAACACTACCACAAATTTGTCAAGATACCCCATAAACACTTTGTTCATCATGTACATAAAGTAGGCAAGTGCATTGGTCAAACCGAAGGACATAACTATGTACTCATACAACCCATACCTTATGGTCAATGCTGTCTTGTGGTATCTGAATTCTGAATCTTCAACTGATGATAGCCAGAACGTAGATCAATCTTGGAAAACACATAAACACCTCTTAACTGGTCAAACAAGTCATCAATCCTCGGTAAAGGGTACTTGTTCTTGATGGTGACTTCATTGAGAGAACCGTAGTCAACACACATATGCTGATTACTATCCTTCTTTTCGACAAAGATCACAGGAGCACCCCATGGAGACGAACTAGGACGTATGAAACCTTTCTCCTGCAACTCCTTTAGTTGTTTCTTAAATTCTTCTAATTCATTTACCCCCATTCTATATGGACATTTTGCTATAGGTGCAGTGCCAGGTAATAACTCAATAATAAACTCAATGTCACGGTCGGGTGGCATACCTGGCAAATCATCAGGAAAAACATCCGAAAACTCCTCCACAACACGGTCCTGAGCACCATCATCTTTATCTAGCAGATTCACTATAGCTATAGGTGGTGCTTGCACTGCCACTTCAATACTGATTCTATCCCCCTTTGTTGTTGTCAGAACTACCACTTTGTCCTTACATTGAATTACCACATTATGCTGCTTCATCTAGTCTAATCCCATGATCACATCAATTCCAGACGCACTCAACACAGTTAAACTCGCAGTGAACTCTACCCCCCTTAAAGAGATACTAACCGAGGGACAATAATAAGAAATTGGTATTCCTCCTCCTAGTGAGTTCACTAGCATGGATTCTTTCGAGGCAAGTAGAGGTATACTATGTGACAAATGCTTGTGATATGAAAGAATGCGAAGCTCCAGAATAAAAAAGAACAGTAGCGGAGATGAAGTTGATACTAAATGTACCCAACATAATTTATGACGCCTCCTGAGCTGTAGCCTCTTGTGCAATCTCAGTGGACACATGGTTCACTCTCCCATAGATAGCATAAGATCGTTTCCACTCTGCCTCTATGGAGTTTGTTGATTCGACCTCTTAGAACAACTACTAGCATAATGCCCCACATCACCATAATTGAAACACCTATTGAGAGTGATAGGGGTGCCATTCTTCAAGGGAATGTTGTTGAGTGTACTAAGACGTGGAGTCTGATTCCCCTGCTGCTGTGGTGTTCGCTGATTCCAATTCTGCTATTGGTTCTGTGAGCGATTCTGATTGTTTTGATGATACTGAGGACGCGGTGGGTTGGATAAATGATTCCACTGGCTAACTGGCCCTTGGAATCTCTACTGATAGCCTTGAGAGTTAGGACAAAAACTATTGTTGCTTCTTGATCCCTATCCTTCCATCTTTCTCTTCCTATCCTTGTCCCTGTGCATATTGTCAAGCACAATAGCGCTATTCACCAACTCCTAGAAATTGGCATGCTTCTGTCCAGCCAACTACAATCTGAGATCATAATAAATCCCATGGAGGAAATGATGCCGCTTATCAGGTTCTTCCCTCACTTCATTTGGAGCATAGTGAGCAAGCTCATTGAACTTGTTATGATACTCGCTCATAGTCATGTTGCCTGTCCTGAGAGATCTGAACTCCTCTTGCTTCTGCTTAACAAGACCTTCTGGGATGTGGTGTGCCTTGAAATCCCTAACAAAATCTGCCCACGTGATGGTGGGAGCATTGGCGGGATGAGCAGCTTGATAAGACTCCCACCATGTTTGCGCAGCACCTTGCAACTGTCCAGACGCATAGAGCACCTTCTCTCAATCATTGCACTGAGCGAGGTTCAATTGCTTCTCCACGGCACGGACCCAGTCGTCAGTTTCTAGTGGTTCAATGGAGTGAGAAAACACAGGAGGGTTACCATGTATAAACTCCCTATGCTTGTCCCGTGGCGGTTGAACGTGTGGTACTCCTCCAGCTTGCACGGTCTGTGCCAATTGCGTCAAGGTTGCGTCATTTGAGCTTGTGAGGCCATATATTCCTCATGGGTGACTAGTGGGGGATTGTTTCTAGTAGCGTCCCTATTTATCCTTCTCGACATCTGCACCAATTCATATAAAGGAACTTTAGAACAACCAAAACTATAATACTATCAGCTCTATAATGATTCTGAAAATTTCTGGGCGAGTTACAGTTTTAGCAGTCCAGTAAAACAATCATAACTGGAGTTATAGATATCCAATTCAGATAAACTTTATACGGTTTGAAAGCTTAGGAAATTATCTACAACTCTCCTTCAGATCATGGTGGTCGAAAACAACACACAACAGAAACTGTTCCAGATTTCTAACCGCACAGATCCATCGTCTTGTGATTTTCATATCTTCCAAACCATAATAGCTTTGGTGGTGATTATTGCGGTTAGAGGAACATACTGAAGTCTTCTATTGTTCAAAATTTGCTCATAATTTTTGGTTGCCCAAGAACAGAGGTAAAAACTGAAGTAGACACGCAGCTCCAAAAAGACAAGATAGAAAGAACAAGAGAAGAACCCAAGTAGTTACATCATTACCCCTATCCCTCAAGCCTACATGCTAACTAAAATTATGGAGTAACCCACAAGATCATTGCAGTCATTACAAAGAACCAAACCAAGCATAAGAATAATGACAACACAAAAAAGCACTAAAGATGCACAAAGCAAACATTGACCGAACTTGCGATACTATCGTTTTCTTCATATTGAGGGCAAAGATCCTAATGCCTATCTTAAGATTATGCAAGCAAAAGATAAGAGATAGTTCTAAAAGGAATTTCAAATCAAGGAGTAGATGAGAACAAGAGATTTAAAATAAGCATAAGGAGGAGACAAATATCAAGGATAGGGTTATACTAGAGAAGAAAATATCAAGATTTATAGATAAAGGATGTTATAGCAATTTTAAAACCTTATGATGGCCAGTTTCTACCTAGGCTTGCGTCCTACAGTTAGCATTGAGCTGATACCACTTGTAATATCCGGTTTTAATAACAAAACCAGATATACACCATATGTGAGTCATAGGAGTCAATTCCGACATATAGCTACAAGTAAAGGGTAGTATCATTAAACAATGCTTAATACATATAACCTACTTAGTATAAGAGAGATATACCCTTAGGTAGCAATCAGCGAAAAGACAACTCCGATCTTCATGTAAGGACTCCACTCCACTGGATCAACTGACTGGTTGATCACAAGCCTAAACTTCTCCTGAGGTGAAGGAAATAGCAAGAGTGAGTCCATGTCGAACTCAACAAGTATAGTAGGGGTTTATGAGGCTCAACAAGCTGACCTGGTTTAACTGTATTTAGCTTTTATGTGTATGTCATCTTTTAGCAATTAGCAACAAGGTAGTAGCAAACCCATAACCACATGATCAGGTAAACATGATTAAGAATATGATGAAACACAATAACATTAACATGTAGCACACTTTAAGTTGATGATCCATTCCATAAAAGTCTCCAAGGCCGCTCTAACTATAAGCATAGACGATATATCGGTTTAACTTTGCGCAGAGGTGTACACTTTCACAACGGATCATGGTTTCCAAATGTCCAAGGTCATGACTCCTAAAACACTGAAAACCATATAAAGCCACTCATAGGTTCATCTAACAAGTTAGGGCCGCAAGGTCATCGAATGTAGAAAACCCCTCTCCCATTATGGCACATCCCAGTTATAACACATAATAAAGAGGCAGCCCTATACCCAACTCGCAGATCCTCTAACTTGCTGGAAAAGGGTTCTATGAATAAATAGAGCCAGAGCCATGTAGCTCCCGCAACTGTATGTTATGTCCCGGATGATCACTTACAGTTTGGATTTTATTGAAAACTATCTTTAAACATTAGTTGCATAGTCATTAATCAAGTTACAAGATCATGGTCATCAAGCATTAGCATAAACTATCCATATGCAACATCCCCAATTATCAAGATAAACAGGTAATCAAAGCTAGGAAATCTAAAAGGGTAGCAAAGAGACACATGCATATGATTTTAGTATGTATAGTGAATAGATAACAAGGATAGTCCTAACTATACTTGCCTTGTTCAAAGCTTTCCTAATGAACCTACTGATCCTGGTTGTCGAAGTACTCTTGGTCTCTAACAAATGACTCACTCTCTAAACTCGATCGACAATCAGCAACACGAACCATCGAGCAATCATACATGAGCAAACAAATAGATTCAATTAGAGCAGTACACCATGTCAACAAAATAGATTGAAAAGAGTTTATAAAACCAATCTACTCGTCACTACGATCACATAGACGTAAAGATCATCAAATTTAGAACTATAACAAGGAAGTTATGAATTTTACAAGATTGCCTATTTTAAAATAATAGATTAAATCTAACCTTGAATTTAAACAGTGGCAAACAGCTCTAACAATGGTACTAACATATAGATCATGAAATTACGAATCTAAGCAACTTGAACGGATCAAATCAGAGTTAAAACGAAGAAGTTATGAGAAAACATGATCAAGACTAAACTATACATAAACATGATTTTCAAAATAAGAAATAAATCTAGAAATCAGGATTTTCCATCTGATCGAGGGCTCTGAACTAAATACTAAAACATATAGGGTTTTTTTTGCAAAACTACAACCCAAAGGGGTATCGGCCACTAAGGGCCATTGGATCTAGATTCGACGGCTTAGATTAGACACAGAAGAGCGGGTGCGCCGGCCAGAGAAGAAGACAGGCGCGGCGGTTGGCCATGATCAACGGTGAGATAGTTCGCCGGCAAGCTTGAAACCGGCCCTAGAGGCCTCGGTTCTACACGGGACTTAGACCAAACGGAAGAGGAGCTCAACGCGATCTCACATGCGGTGAAGATGTTGACCGGGACGGACGGAGGCGAGCTGACGATGTACGACGGTGGTGGTGAGCTTCCTGCAAAGTTTGGCGAGACACAGAGGTCAACACGGTGCATGAAAGATAGGGGAAAAAGACTTAGCGAGTTCGTAAAATCGAAGAGAAACCCGGCGACAAGTCGATGAAGGCAGTGCGGCAACGGAGCAACGAACTCGAGCTTGGAGGTGGCAGCTAGGGTTTGCGGCGGCTCGGTAGCTCGGGTTGAAGCGGCGCCGGTGCGAGGGTTTGCAAGGCAAGGCGGACGTGCGGCGCTTGCTTTATATGGGGGCAGCTGCATGGGTGGCACGCTGAGACGTGAGGCGAGGCGGAGTAGGACTTGGGACAGAGTCTCAGTCAGGGACGGCGTGAGAAAGAGGATGACCCGGGCGGCCCCACCTATCAGCAACACATAGAGAGAGGAGGGAGCAAGCGGCTGCCTTGCCTGCTAGCTGGGCCGACCCATGAAGAGAACCGAGCAGGCCACGATGATAGGAAAAGGCCTTTGGGCCAAAGAGAAAGGAAGAGAGGAGTAGGCCGACCAGGCCTTCTTGGGCCAGAAAGGAAGAAAGGGAATGAAAGGAAAAAGAAAACCCTTTTCCTTTTATTTGAATTGTTTTTCAAATAGATTTTCAAAAGGATTTTGAAATCCAGATCAAATTTGACAAGAACCAAACATCACAATAAAACTATGCAGCAGCATGAGTGCACAAACATGCTTGTTGTCTACAATTGCTTTTACTTTTGTAAAAATTATTATTTCTCCTAGATTAAATGCTCACAAATTGCATAATTAGATCAATTTAGTTATTTCAAAAGCATGCAAATTTTAGGGTGTTACAATTTTTTATGGTTGTTTAACATCAATGTGTTGTCTTACTCGATGGTGGAGAATTATTGTGGGTTGAGAAGTTTTGTAGACCTTGTGGTTTGGAGGACCCTAGAATTTGAAAGACTAAAGAAAGTATAGTTTGGCAATGTAGATGGGTTGAGTGGAGGGCCCCCACAATACTTTTTCTACATTGCTGAGTGAGGGTTGCCTGAGTGTTAGGGTTGTGATCCGACAATCCATGTTCGAAATTAATAGTTGAGTGACAGGTGGACTGGGCCCCATGTCGTACATTCTAACTATTTTTTCTTCGATATATCGGAGTGGTGGATCATTGGTGCTTTGTCCTATAGGTTGAAGTGATGATGTTTTAGTATGACCTTTGCATGTTGTAAGGCCTGCCAATCACAAAGTTGAATCAAAAGGATCCATGTTGAGTTTTGGGAGGTTACAAGTGTTAGATATGTCTGTGATGCTGTAGAGTTTGCGCTTGCTGCCTCAAACCTAATTGGAGCATAAGAGTTTTTTTGTGTCTGCTTGAAATGTTTGACTGGGTCCATGGTGGCTATGTAGTGTTCTTTGGCATGCTTGGTTATTTCTAGTGTCCTTAAAGGTCATTTTTTGGTTCTATGTGTTTCTTGGGATATGTAGTCGGAGTGGTTTGCATGATATAGAAGTCATGGTGAAGTTTTTGATAATTGGGTGCATTGTCATGTGATAATTGGGTGTCTTTTGAGGATTCCTTTTGGGATAATCTAATTGTGGGTTGTTGTAGGCTTGATCCTACCTTACAAAAAATCTAAGGTGTTGTTTGGTTGGTTCCATGTTGTTTAGTTGACCTTTGTCATTCTTTATGGCATTAACAGTCAAGTTAGCAAGACTTATTTGGTGAGTGGGCTCTAATGTTAAATGAGTTCATGTTTTTGGCTTATAGCTGATTGGGTCATAACAAAGATGGTTATGGCTTTTTGTTTGAGGGCTTCTGTCACGCTATAACTCATGATTCTTATTTTATCTTCATGTGACCTACATGGCTCTATTAGACCCTGCAAGTGAATGTAGTTACCATGTTGAAGCTGGTTCATGTGGCAGAACCAAGTTGTTGCTAAGTGATGGTTAGACTGAGGAGTCTAGTTAGATCTTTTGTTTCGATTGGAGTTCTATCTTGAGTTTTGTCGCTTTAGCTAAATCAATTCTTGAGGTGCAATTATGTTGCGGTATGCTATGAGTAGTTGTGCATGAGTTTGTTGGATCATGCTAAGCAAGAGAGTTAAGTGCCCACTTAAAATTATGCTAGAATCTGTGGGCACTTTCGCTTGTATTCTTCTTTCTTTTGTGAGTTTAAAGGGAGTACAATTTGAAAGATGGATTTTATGAAAGGGTTGCTTTGATGTCAGTTATAATAGAAGGGGTTTACTTTCTACATGAATTTCTATGCCCTATATGGGTTCTCATGTATTTTGGTATATGAACATAGTTTTGGCGTTTTGAGGCCAGTGATTGGTGTGGAATATCATTCTGGTGCGTTTGAGTTATTCTATCCCTATGATATGGGAATTAGGGTGCTCGGCGCAATGTTTTGGAGTAAGCATGAAATGCTTGAAAGATTTAAAGTTTTGGTAGACATTTAAGTTAAAGCATGGACCCGTGTTCTAGAGTGGTAGTGTCACAAGGGTACCTTGGATGCTTTAACAATATCTTTCTCTATTCATGTTTTTGAGTGGTAGAATTCGGGGACGAATTCCTTAAACGAGGGGAGAATGTAATACCATATAAAAAAGAAAGGATAAGGAAGGGGAGGCTGAAACAACCTTGATTTTTGCGAAGGGAAATCCACAGAGTCAGAGTGTAATATGACCATTTAAATCACATTACCCGATAACAGTTGAAAACCATAACCCATACATCAAACAAAAGAGTGCAGAATAGAGGGAATTACAAAATCTTATTACATCGCCACTGGGCGGAATCAGAATTCATGCAGCATAATAGTAAAAGCTTGAGGTGCGGAAGCTATCATCTTCTCTCCAACTTGAGCGTAGACACGAAACCCTCATTCGCTGTACTCCCCAGATGAGTACTCACTCCTTGAACCTGAAACCAAATTTTTAGTATGATTTGTACTGGCCACACTCCCATCCTATCCATTGCTTTGTGGAAGTGGATGCAACAAATAAGGATATCTCAAATAAGGCTGGGGTTTTCCTAGGCTTCATTCGAGTATATAAATAATAAAATACTCAAGAGTTAAACACATTCCCATTCCCATCATCCATCTCCATCCATATCTGTAGCATCATCCCATCTCCTCCAACACCCTCTTAGACTCTGGTCGAGAAGCCAACTCCCTCTTGGCTTGCCTCAGTGGCCCGCAGCCCTTAATCTGGCTCATGGCCGGAAATCACACTCAGGGGGAAGGTAGAACACTCCACTCACTAGTCCGGTGCATGCGGAACATAGGAAAAGGTCCAGAGCCGAAGATTCAGCATATGTATCGATCAATCAACCATACACTCTGCAGAGGGTTCACTAATCCACCAGATAACCATCATCGATGCACGCGCGCACCTAGGCAGATTTCAGGCGCCTACTGCCATAGAACGATGCCACTCTACCATCCAGCTCTGGATTGCTGGAACTATAAAGAGAACATGAATCCGCTCCCGTAGAGGATGCCATGCCATGTACCCACTCCCGAAGGGGGTGCCATGATCGTCTCGGTAGGGTGTTAGCTCCATCCCATACATATACCTTCCTATCACTTCCCGCCTAGCAGTAGTGGCATCGACCTATCCAGCCGTTCGGCCGTCTCCCCCCATGGAGAGCGAGTGGAAAGTAAGAGATTCCTAAGGTCCGGATACCAGCGCAGCAGTTCCTAAATTTGACCAAACTGGGATATCTTCATCAGGGTTTATCTTTAACATGCTACCACGGCACCTTCGTCCCGGGCTCCACCTCTCGGAGGATCACACCCAAAGACCACCATTACATCTCAGTTAGCCCGCCACAGGCTCCTCTCGTGGGAATGTCCAGAACCATTCCCCGGCAAGACTTGCTCCAAAAGCTCGTCGTAGATCCCGGCTCGATCGACTCAACCCTCACCCTACTCCCCGCTGTAAGCTCCACCCCAAACCCGGATACAACATCATCAGCTCACATGCCCATCTGATCCATCAAATCACACATCCAGCCTGGCACCTTCCAAGCCTTTCCCGGGTTCATCACGTCGCATCAAAATGTAAGCGAGTGAAGTGTAGAAATATAAATATAGCAGATAAGCAAGTGGCTATCATAACAGCGGGTAAGCAGGTGAAAGTTTACAACAAGGTAGGGCTCATCAAATAAATAATCTATCATGCAATCCTAGCATAGGCATAGCATTATAGCAACATGAATTTAAAGCACTAGCCATACTATATTTTCCATGTGTAATGGGATCTACGAGGTTGGGTGGTGTGTGGCACCTTCACTGACGTGGTTGTCGGACTTCTCCTGGTAGTCACTGTCGTCAGACTTGTCCTCGCTCGAGCCTGTAACAAGATTTAACGGTCGCGCAAGCGACCCCTATAGATTAGCACAAAGAATGAATGCAAAATAGAAGATCCAAATGCACTCAAACATAGCCTAGATAGATAGGGCTCGATTTATAGAAAATTTGGATATGTGAATCATAATTTTCTAAGCTCGTACGAATTAGTTATGAATTTTCAAAGATTTAACCATTTTCTGAAAAAGAAAAAGGGGCCGATTTATCTGGTGCTGACACGCGGCAGGTTCTGATTGGGCCACATGTCACATGCGGGTCAACAGAGTCAACACAGCGGCTGACGTCATGCTGACGTGGCTGATGACGTCATGCTGACGTCATCATTGACCAAGTCAACAAAGGTCTGACAGGTGGGTCCGGGGTGACGTCACTGCTGACATCAGCAGTCAACGGTCAACAGTCAACGGTCAACTGACAGGTGGGCCCCACTGGGCCGTTAACGGGCCGTTATTGGGCCGAGTGGGCCGGATATGGGCCGGGCCGGGCCCACCACGTGGCACGCTCTGGTGCTGCCATGTCATCACGCTGAATCCACAACGGGCTCGGTCCACAGCTTCTGGTCCACGGTGCACCAGCGTGCTTGGGGTCCACTGTTAGTGTCTCCATCCACGTGAGCCGGGTGCACAGGCAAGTTCTCGGGTCCACGCGGTTCACTGCTCGGTTCCACGGTACACCGACTCAGCTTGGTCCCACTGGCAGCCACTCAGGTTCATGTACACCGCGTCCATCTCCTGGTCCACCAACTCATCTCCTTCCCCCTTCTTCTTCAGCCCGATGGCACTGTTCATCGACGGCGAGGAAGCTCCAATTCCCGGTGCCATGGTGGATCTCCGGCCTCATTATCTTGCCCAACGACTTCGGGACTTCACGGCGGACACGATGATGGGCTTCAAGGCGGCAGCTTGGCTTTCGGTGACGATCTCCACGACGGACGGCTGCTCGGCGGCGCTCGGTGTACTCCTTACACCAAGTCACTCCAGTTTCAATTGACTGCGTAGATGCGCGATTGGAGTCCCGCGGCACCTCTCCAAAGCACCGACGGTGACAAAAACACATGGCGGAGTCCGTGCGGGCAGCAACTCCCACGGCGGAGCTCCGGCGTGCCCATGGTGCACAGCTACGGCACTACGAGAGGGTCCACGGCCTCCATCTTTTTGTCTAGTTAGCACAGCAAGTCATGGCGGAGCTTGTCGTCATGTTCTTGCACTTCGAGGCGGTCGGAGGCGGCGGGCAAATGATGACGAACGGCGGCGCTCTGGAGCGGCAGCGCGCGGACATGGCATCAGCATGATGGCTCGGTTCGGTGCTCCGACGAGGCAATCACGGAGCTAGGGTGCGCACGGGGTCCGTCTCATCAAGGCGAGCGTGGATTCGGGATCAGTGGAGGGCGAGGTTCAACAGAGAGGTGGCAGGGTGATCTCGTCGCGGCGGCGCTCGGCGCGCGGCGATGGACAGGGCGGCTTTCGCTCCGGCATCCTCCCGATGCCGTGGTCCAAGGAGGCTTGGCTGGTCTCGTGCGTGGGTGCGGGTGTGTCCAGCGAGGTCGGTAGCGAGCTGGGCCTACGCGCTCACGGCGGAGCGCCATGGCCGAGAGGCAAGGCGGGGGTTTGGGAGAGCGGCGATGGTGTGGTGCTCACCGATGGATTGCAGAGGATGAAGGTGCGGTACAAGTCCAAGCGGCTTCAACTCACGGTACTGCTCCTCCTTCCTGCTCCCGACGCAGTAGCGGCGGCTTCGAGTCGGCGGCGGCGGTCTTCTCCTCCGACTCCGGGGGCGACTTCTTCTTCCTCTCCGGCTCTCTTCTTCCCCCTTTCTTCTCCTCTACTCCAAATTGGACTGGCTGGGTGTAATTGACGGGCCACCATGGTGGCGGCGGATGATGGAACCCTAGGGGGCGCCGGGGTTCACTCTTATAGGACCGATGGTGGTAGGTAGCGCGGCAATGGCACGGCAGAGGGAAAACTCGGGCAGCCGGGGGCAATCCCGTCCAAGGGAAGCTTCCAGGAGGCTTCCTTGGCTCTTGTGGGCTCCAGCGGGCAGAGAGGTAGGGCGAGGCACCTTCGCGGTGAAGGAAGGGAGAGGGGACAGGCCGAGACAGCCGGGCGTGGCGGTTGCGAGTGCGCGCGGGAGAGGGAGATGCTCGCGGCCGCGGGTGCTTTGTGGCGTCAGCCTGTCGGCCGCGGTGGCAGGCGGGTCGGTCATCGATGCGGGGCGACACGGGATCGAGCGGCCAGAGACGTGGGCTACTCTGGTGGTTGCGCGCAGCGCGCGGGGAAGAAAAGCAGTGCTGCCGGGTGACCTCAGCGGCGTGATGACATGTGGGTCCCACTGCGGGGCCCCATCGTCAGCGGCTGCGGTGCATCAGTGCGGCGCGCGAGCGCGCGCGGCTCTTGCTGGGCCGTCGGCCTGGTTGGGCCGCGCGGCGCGCGGTCGTGCGGCGGGCGTGCGGGTGAGCGTGGCTGGGCTGGCCGCGCAGCGCGCGGTCGCGCGGGCGAGCACGGGCGCGTGTGCGGGCCAGGCCGGCTGGGCTGCTCGGGCCGGTTTCATCTTTTCTTTTTCCTTTTCTTTTTCTTTTCCTTTTTCATTTTCAAATATATTTATATATATACATATATATATTTGTAGTGTGCTAAATATGAGCAACAAAATAGTAGGTATACATGGTCCAAATAATGTTAGGGTATTATCCCCTTAATATTTATTTGTCAAAATAAATATTATGTTGCCATTTTTATGAATCAACACATAAACCAAATAAAATCCAATCACTCCTTTAATGCAACATGATGATTGAGCTATTGAAACATTGAAACAATATGGCAACTTTGTCTTATAACATATGAAACATAAAGCCTTGACATGGGATGTTAATTAATTTGTAAACACATGAATGCTGTGCATGACATGCTTGGGTTGATGCATATATAAGGGGGTAGATGATGACATGTTGCACCACATCACTCAGGGTTTTGTCGAAAAAAAATTTTGTAGCTCGGATTTTTGGTTTGTTACAGTCCTTCCCCCTCATTGGAATCTCGTCCTCGAGATTTAAGAGGTGTCATACCCTTCGAAGAGGTAAGGATACTGTAGCAGAAGTTGATTCTCATCTTCCCACATTGCTTCACATTCAGAGTGATTGCTCCATTGAACCTTGCACATAGGGATAGACTTGCTTCGGGTCTCCTTGGTGTCATAACCCAAAATCTTGATTGGGTGCTCCTTGTACTCAAGCGTGTCCTGGATATCAAGCACATCAGTGGTGACTTCTTCCTCTTCTGGTACCCTTAAGCACTTGCGTAACTGTGAGACATGAAATACGGGATGTACTCCTGTTAACTCGGGAGGTAGTTCAAGCTTGTATGCAAGCTTCCCAACTCTCTGACAGATATGATACGGTCCAACATATCTTGGGGCCAACTTTCCTTTTACGTGGAATCTGACGGTACCACGAAGTGGAGACACTTTGAGGTAGACAAAATCCCCAACTTCGAACTCAAGGTCTCGACGCCTTTTGTTAGCATAGTTCTTCTGTCGGCTTTGGGCGATGCTCAAGTTCTCTCTGACTTGAGCTACTCCTTCTTCGGCTTCCTTGATCTTGGCGGGGCCAAAGACTGCTCTTTCGCCTGGGTGGTCCCACATCAACGGGGTCCTACATGGTTTGCCATAAAGAGCCTGGAAGGGTGACATCTTGATACTTGCCTGGTAGCTGTTGTTGTAAGAGAACTCAGCAAATGACAGACACTTCTCCCAAACTGTTCCATATTTGAGAACACTGGCACGAAGCATATCTTCAAGAATCTGATTCAACCTCTCTGTTTGACCATTTGTTTGCGGGTGATATGCAGTGCTGTAATCAAGGTCAGTCCCAATGGACTTGTGAAGAGCTTGCCAGAATCAGGACATGAATTGGGGTCCACGATCCAACACAATACTCTTAGGAGCTCCATGAAGCCTCAAAATCTCCTTGATGTACAAATCTACCAACTGCTCTGCATGTATCAAAGTCCTAACTGGTATAAAATGTGCTACCTTCGTCAGACGATCGACTATTACCCATATGGAGTCATGAACTTGCGGGGATCGAGGTAATCCCATGATAAAGTCCATAGATATGCTTTCCCACTTCCATTCAGGAACATCAAGTGGTTTGAGTAATCCAGTGGGTCTTCTGTGTTCGGCCTTGACTCTGTTACAGATGTCACATTCGGCCACATGTCTTGCAATGTCTAACTTCATGCCTTTCCACCAGAAATGCTTCTTCACATCTTGATACATCTTTTCACCACCGGGATGGATGCAATACTTAGAGTCATATGCCTCTGACAGAATTTCCTTTCGCAAAGTAGGATTACTGGGCACAGAGATTCTGTCCTTGAACCAAATGGTTCCATGCTCATCTTCTCTGAATTCGGGGCTGTAGCCTAGCTTCATCAACCCACGTATGTACTCCATTTCTTCACAACTCTTCTAAGTTTCACGAATTCGCTCAGTGAGATTATACTCGATGCGAAGTTCGTGCAACAGGCCATGGGGTACTATCTCAAGATGGAGATCTTCAATTTATTTCTTTAGTTCAGTTGGCAGGGTTGAGATGAACAGAGCATGACAATAGGTTTTGCGACTAAGAGCATCAGCGACTACATTCACTTTTCCTAGATGATAGTGAATCTCCATGTCATAGTCCTTGATTAGCTCTAGCCATCTGCGCTGTCTCATATTCAGGTCTTCTTGACTGAAGAAATACTTCAAGCTCTTATGATCGGTGTATATATCACACTTGTTGCCAATAAGATAGTGCCTCCAGATCTTCAGAGCATGCACAACAGCTGCTAGCTCAAGATCGTGAGTGGGGTATCGTTGCTCGTGCTCCTTCAGCTGTTGGGAAGCATAAGCAATAACTTTCCCATTCTGCAACTGCACGTAGCCTAGTCCTTGGCAAGAGGCGTCACAGTAAACGACAAAGTCGCTAGTGATATCAGGTAAGGCTAGGACAGGCGTGGTGGTTAGCTTCTCCTTTAGAGTTTGGAAACTGTGTTCACACTCAGGTGTCCATTTGAACTCGTTGATCTTCTTCAAGAGATTTGTCATAGGACGAGCTATCTTCAAGAAGTTCTCAATGAATCGGTGATATTAACCTGCCAATCCCAAGAAACTCCTGATTTTGGACACATTGCGAGGTTGTTCCCATTCTTTCATAGCCTCTATCTTTGCAGGATCTACAGCAACTACGTCTACTGAGAGTATATGACCAAGAAAAGAAACTTCTTTAAGATAGAACTCACATTTGCTGAACTTAGCATAGAGCTAGTATTGGGACAACTTCTCGAGCACTATCCTCAAATGTGCTTCTTGTTCTTTGGCAGTAGGTGAATAAATCAGAATGTCATCAATGAAAACCACAACAAACCAATCAAGATCATCCATAAACACCTTGTTCATCATGTTCATGAAATAGGCCGGGGCATTCATGAGATCGAAAGATACAACGGTGAACTCATACTGCCCATAGCGTGTGACAAATGCTGTCTTGGGAATGTCTTCTTCCTGAATCTTCATTTGATGATAACCAGATCTGAGAACAATCTTTGAGAAGTACTTAGCACCATGAAGCTGATCAAGCAAGTCATCGATCCTTGGCAGAGGATACTTGTTCTTGATGATGACGGCATTGAGATTGTAGTAATCAACACACATCCTCATCGAACCATCTTTCTTTTTCACAAATAGAACAGGCGATCCCCAGGGTGAAGCACTAGGCCTGATAAAGCCCTTATCAGAAAGTTGTTTCAACTGCTTCTTGAGCTCTTCTAGCTCATCCACTGACATGCGATACGGTCGCTTGGAGATGGGACCAGTTCCTGGCACAAGATCAATGATGAACTCAACATCTCGATCAGGTGGCATGCCGGGTAATTCTTCTGGAAACACATCCTCATATTCCTTGACAACGGGGACATCGGTGAGAGCCTTCTCCTTTTTCTGAAATTCTTCCTGTGACTTGAGTGCATTCAGGGCACATAAAACAGATACTGATTTATCCTTCTGAGGTGCACATCTGACTGCTTGGCCAGAAGGGTGAATTATCTAAACATATCTGGGTGAACAAGAGATCAAACCCTTGTGCTCGGTAAGCCAATCCATGCCTAGGATGACATCCAAACCATTTGATGGTAGAAGGGTAAGGTTAGCTCGAAAGATTAGACCCTTGATAGAAAGCTTCACTCCCTTACAGATATGGGTGCTTCTCATCTCACCAAGAGGAGAAATGGTGACTATAGGCTCCAAACGTGGAGTGATAGGTATCTTACTCTCTCGTGCAAACTTAGATGAGGTGTATGAACATGTAGCTCCAGAATCAAACAGAACGGATGCCTTAATGCCATAACAAGAAACATACACAACATCTGGGGCAGCTTGAGCTTCTTCTGCGTTCATGTGCGTGAGACGAGCACGGCTTGCAGATCCACGGTACTGAGACTTGGGTGCAACAGGTGCGGGTGTCTTCTCAGGAAAGTCAAACACCTTGTGGCCAGGTTTGCCACAACCAAAGCAAGTGAACGACACACTGCTTGTACGGGTTGGCGCAGCGGCCTTCCAGCTGCCTGAGTTTGGCGTAGCACGAACAGGTGCAGAGTGATCGGTCCTATGACGTGGCTGCGATGAGTGCTCACGGGGGTGGCGATCCTTCCCAGCATGGTCACGAGAGCGGTGGTCACGAGAGTAACGGTCACGGGAGCGATGGTCACAGGGAGAGCGTGAGTGGTGAGCAGAGTAAGCAACACCACTCTTACCCGAGCCATAGGTAGAGTCCTTGCCGTAATGAGGACGGCTAGACATCTTGTCCCGATGGAACCTCTTACGCTCATGGTCATGGTAGAAGCCCTCAGACTTCTTCTTCTCCCTTCTGGACATTTCTCCTGCCTCCTTCTGGTCTTTCTTGATCTGAATGCATCGATCGATCATGTCACGAAGGGTGTGACTCTTGGTGCCTCCTAGGGCTACCTTGATCTTGGGGTTCAGACCCTTCCTGTACTGCGTGATCTTCTCCTTCTTAGAAGTCGCGACATGCATAGGTGCATAGCACAACAAACTGGTGAAGGTGTTGGTGTACTCGCAGATGTCACATCCCTTCTTGGTGAGGTTGCAAAATTCCTCCTCTTTCTGCTCCATGACTCCCTCAGGAACATGGTACTCGATGAACTGATCTACGAACTCATCCCAGGTGATGTGATCGGGGTCCTCATGAGCTTGGCGGTAGCTGTCCCACCAGGAACGCGCAGCTCCGGTGAGGTGGTGAGCAGCAATCCTGACTCACTCCTCAGGGGTACAAGTGGTAAGCTCTAGCTTCTTCTCGATCTCGCGAAGCCAATCATCTACTTCCAGCGGTTCATTGTAGGTGCCATCGAAAGTGGGTGGTCTGAGCTTTAGAAAACCCTCAAGTTTCCTCTGGAAGTCATTCGAATTTCCACCAAAGCGGTGATTGGCTCCATTGACCAAAGTGGCAAGCAGCTGTGTCTGTTGCGCCATCACTTTCGCCAGGTTTGGCGGTGGTGGTTATGGCAGAATCGGCTGTGGTGGAGGGTTCGACTGAGGTGGAGGCCCATTGCCATTGGCATCACCTCCTCCAGCAGCACCTCCAGCTGGCGGGGTCCGCTCACGATCGTTCCCACCCTGGTTGAGTTCGATGGGTGGAACACGACCTCCCCTTCATCCATAGCGTCTTCCACGCCCAAGCTCGGGCTCAGGTGGAGGCGGACGGTTGCCCAGATGTGCGGAGCGACATGCAGACATCTGCGACACGGGTCAACAACTGTTTAGTACTTATTGGTTAAATATGATTAAATGATTTTGACGATTTAAGGAAAAACATTTAATCTATCCAACACTCATACAAAGAAGCAATAAAAGCCATAAAATGCGATAAGATCGATCATTCATTACATGGTTTGCATTACATTGAATCATCTCTAGCAGCTACGCTAGATGACGTGCGAGACTCGCACTACGAGAAGGAAACTCCTGGAGGGTACATCAGGGTAGGTACATCAGAACTCTTAGATAAAAACTAGCTCAACTATAACTCATGACGTGGCCACGCAGGGTCCACACTACTCTGACTCTTACATCGGCGTGTTGTATACTGCTGGGTGAAAACGGTTGCCAAGAACGGTCAACTCCTCCTGTGACATGTGAAGGCGCTTCACAAAAGCCTGAGCTTCTCCGAACTCCTTGGTAAGCGGCAGGTTGGTGGGAGCTAGACAGTGGTCGTGCCTCAAGAGAGTCTGGCCAATCTAGAAAGTTTCCTTAAAGGGGTTCTTGCGTCTGGCAGACAGAGGAAGTCGGTCACGCAACTCAGCGTACTCCTGACTACGTCTCTCGTCGGCATTCTTCCAAGCTGTCTTGAGTCTCTTGTACCTATCCACCAAGGTCTCATTCTAAATCATCAGGGCAATCAGATGGCCTTGGTTGCACTGTGCTTTTGTCTCTGCTTTCTTTAGGGCTTTGACGAGCATTGACTTCTCACACTGCACGGTGAAGTTGCTCTTGCCATCTTCCCATCTTCTCTTCTGTAGTTCTCTGATCTTCTTGTCCTTGTCCATCTTTTCTCCTTCTAACTGGAGAACTCTTGCGTCGAGGTAGTAGTTTTGGAGCCCAATGTCCTCAACCTTGTCTCGTAGGTCAGCGACCTCGGCTTTGTGAGCCCTCACCTGACGTGCGAGCTCATCCTTCAACTGGGCAACGGTAGCCTCGAGTCCTTCTTTATCCTTAGCTTCCTGCTTGCAGAACTCCTAGTACTCCATTAGAGTATTGCAGTCGAGGCGTCTCTTCTTCTCTAGGTGCTCTATGTAGCGGTTCTGCTCGAAGAGGTGAGCGGCGAAGGCACGGTTGCAAAGACTGGACTCAGCTAGGATGATCGGTCTGACCAGGTCATCTTGCTGCTCTGGTGTGAGGAGAGAGTTCAGGGCCTGAGGAAGAAGATGAAACTCTGTGTTGTGAAGGTGCTCGTAAGCGATCTTCATCACTTCACGCAGAGCCTTGAGTGACACAGACAGGATTCCTTCCTCGATTGAGTCCTCGACTGTCATCTCCAGGAGAGCTGGTACTGAGGGCAGAGTCTGACTTGCAGGGATCTCCGGGTGAGTGACCACATAACCCTTGATTCCTCCTTCTGAGTCAGGTGCTCCAGTGCAGGTGTACTTAATCTCCTTGACAGGCACTCCGAGTACTCCTAGGACACGACGCAGGGTGTACGGAAAGCCTGGGAACTCCTGTCCCTCGTAGGTGACCTCTGCCTTGGGCATGCTGCTCAACAGTCCAAGCGGGGGTCCAAGGCTTGTCATCTGCACGTTTCAAAGGGAAAAAGGGTGAGCAAGTCAGTAACAATAGAGAAGCCTTGCATAAGAGGAAATACAGGGTCAGTATATAACCTAAAGAAAAACTGGTTTGTCCTGTACTAACGTCCATTTCTAGGGTTTTGTCCTAAGGTCAAGTATGGCTCTGGTACCAACTGAAACAACCTTGATTTCTGTGAAGGGAAATCCACAGAGTCGTAGTGTAATATGACCATTTAAATTACATTACCTGATAACAGTTGAAAACCATAACCCATACATCGAACAAAAGAGTGCAGAATAGAGGGAGTTACAATAACTTATTACATCGCCACAGGGTGGAATCAGAGTTCATGCAGCATAACAGTAAAAGCTTGAGGTGCGGAAGCTATCATCTTCTCTCCAACTTGAGCGTAGACACAAAACCCTCATTCGCTGTACTCCCTAGATGAGTACTCACTCCTTGAACCTGAAACCAAATTTTTAGTATGATTTGTACTGGCCACAGTCGCATCCTATGCATTGCTTTGTGGAAGTGGATGCAACAAATAAGGATATCTCAAAAGGAACCTATAAGGCTGGGGTTTTCCTAGGCTTCATTCGAGTATATAAATAATAAAATAATCAAGAGTTAAACATATTCCCATTCCCATCATCCATCTCCATCCATATCTGTAGCATCATCCCATCTCCTCCAACACCCTCTCAGACTCTGGTCGACAAGCCAACTCGCTCTTGGCTTGCCTCAGTGGCCCAGAACCCTTAATCTGGCTCACGGCCAGAAATCACACTCAGGGGGAAGGTAGAACACTCCACTCACTAGTCCGGTGCATGCGAAACATAGGAAAAGGTCCATAGCCGAAGATTCAGCATATGTATCGATCGATCAACCATACACTCTGCAGAGGGTTCACTAATCCACCAGATAACCATCATCGATGCACGCGCGCACCTAGGCAGATTTCAGGCGCCTACTGCCATAGAACGATGCCACTCTACCATCCAGCTCTGGATTGCTAGAACTGTGAAGAGAATATGAATCCGCTCCCATAGAGGATGCCATGCCATGTACCCACTCCCGAAGGGGGTGCCATGATCGTCTCGGTAGGGTGTTAGCTCCATCCCATACATATACCTTCCTATCACTTCCCGCCTAGCAGTAGTGGCATCGACCTATCCAGCGGTTCGGCCATCTCCCCCCATGGAGAGTGAGTGGAAAGTAAGAGATTCCTAAGGTCCGGATACCAGCGCAGCAGTTCCTAAATTTGACCAAACTGGGATATCTTCATCAGGGTTTATCTTTAACGTGCTACCACGGCACCTTCGTCCCAGGCTCCACCTCTGGAAGGATCACACCCAAAGACCACCATTACATCTCAGTTAGCCCACCACAGGCTCCTCTCGTGGGAATGTCCAGAACCATTCCCCGGCAAGACTTGCTCCAAAAGCTCATCGTAGATCCCGGCTCGATCGACTCAACCATCACCCGACTCCCCGCCGTAAGCTCCATCCCAAACCCGGATACAACATCATCAGCTCACATGCCCATCTGATCCATCAACTCACACATCCAGCCTGGCACCTTCCAAGCCTTTCCCGGGTTCATCATGTCGCATCAAAATGTAAGCGAGTGAAGTATAGAAATACAAAAATATAGCAGATAAGCAACTGGCTATCATAACAGCGGGTAAGCAGGTGAAAGTTTACAACAAGGTAGGGCTCATCAAATAAATAATCTATCATGCAATCCTAGCACAGGCATAGCATTATAGCAACATGAATTTAAAGCACTAGCCATACTATATTTTCCATGCGTAATGGGATCTACGAGGTTGGGTGGTGTGTGGCACCTTCACTGACGTGGCTGTCGGACTTCTCCTGGTAGTCACTGTCGTCAGACTTGTCCTTGCTCGAGCCTGTAACGAGATTTAACGGTCGCGGAAGCGACCCCTATAGATTAGCACAAAGAACAAATGCTAAATAGAAGATCCAAATGCACTCAAACATAGCCTAGATAGATAGGGCTCGATTTATAGAAAATTTGGATATGTGGATCATAATTTTCTGAGCTCGTATGAATTAGTTATGAATTTTCAAAGATTTAACCATTTTCTAAAAAAGAAAAAGGGGCCAATTTATCTGGTGCTGACACGTGGCAGCTTCTGATTGGGCCACGTGTCACATGCGGGTCAATAGAGTCAACACAGCGGCTGACGTCATGCTGACGTGGCTGATGACGTCATGCTTACGTCATCATTGTCCAAGTCAACAGAGGTCTGACAGGTGGGTCCGAGGTGATGTCACTGCTGACGTCAGCAGTCAACGGTCAACGGTCAACTGATAGGTGGGCCCCACTGGACCGTTAACGGGCCGTTATTAGGTCGAGTGGGCCGAATATGGGCCGGGCCAGGCCCGCCACGTGGCACGCTCTGGTGCTGCCACGTCATCACGCTGAATCCACAACGGGCTCAGTCCACAGCTTCTGGTCCACGGTGCACCAGCGTCCTTGGGGTCCACTGTCAGTGTCTCCATACACGTGAGCCGGGTGCACAGGCAAGTTCTCGGGTCCACGCGGTTCACTGCTCGGTTCCACGGTACACCGACTCAGCTTGGTCCCACTAGCAGCCACTCAGGTTCATGTACACTGCGTCCATCTCCTGGTCCACCAACTCATCTCCTTCCTCCTTCTTCTTCAGCCCGACGGCACTGTTCACTGGCGGCAAGGAAGCTCCAATTCCCGGCGCCATGGTGGATCTCCGGCCTCATTATCTTGCCCAACGACTTCGGGACTTCACGGCGGACACGATGATGGGCTTCAAGGCGGTGGCTTGGCTTTCGGTGACAATCTCCATGGTGGACGGCTGCTCGGCGGCGGCGGCGCTCGAGTACTCCTTACACCAAGTCACTCCAGTTTCAATTGACTGCGTAGATGCGTGATTGGAGTCCCACGGCACCTAAGCGCCGGTGGTGACCAAAACACACGGCGGAGTCCGCGCGGGCAGCAACTCCCACGGCGGAGCTCCGGCGTGCCCACGGTGCATGGCTACGGCACTACGAGAGGGTCCACAGCCTCCATCTTCTTGTCCAGTCAGCGCAGCAAGTCATGGTGGAGCTTGTCGTCGTGTTCTTGCACTTTGAGGCGGTCGAAGGCGGCGGGCAAACAAAGGTGAACGGCGGCGCTCTAGAGCGGCAGCGCGCGAACAAGGCGTTGGCATGACGGCTCGGTTCGGTGCTCGGCGAGGCAATCACGGAGCTAGGGTGCGCACGGGGTCCGTCTTATCAAGGCGAGCGCGGATCCGGGATCAGTGGAGGGCGAGGTTCAACAGAGAGGTGGCAGGGTGATCTCGCCGCGGCGATGCTCGGCGCGCGGCGATGGACAGGGCGGCTTCCGCTCTGGCATCCTCCTAATGCCGTGGTCCAAGGAGACTTGGCTGGTCTCGTGTGTGGGTGCGGGTGTGTCCAGCGAGGTCGGTAGTGACCTGGGCCTACGCGCTCACGACGGAGCGCCATGGCCGAGATGCAAGGCGGGGGTTCGGGAGAGCGGCGATGGCGTGGTGCTCACCGATGGATTGCAGAGGATGAAGGTGCGGTACAAGTCCAAGCGGCTCCGGCTCGCGGTACGGCTCCTCCTTCCTGCTCCCGATGCAGTAGCGACGGCTCCGAGTCGGCGGCGGCGGTCTTCTCCTCCAACTTCGACGGTGGCTTCTTCTTCCTCTCCAGCTCTCTTCTTCCCCCTTTCTTCTCCTCTACTCCAAATTGGACTGGCTGGGTGCAATTGATGGGCCACCGTGGTGGCGGCGGATGATGGAACCCTAGGGGGCACCGGGGTTCACTCTTATAGGACCGATGGTGGTAGGTAGCGCGGCAATGGCACGGCGGAGGGAAAACTCGGGCAGCCGGAGGCAGTCCCATCCAAGGGAACCTTCCAGGAGGCTTCCTCGGCTCCTGTGGGCTCTAGCGGGCAGAGAGGTAGGGCGAGGCGCCTTCGTGGCGAAGGAAGGGAGAGGGGACAGGCAGGGGACAGCCGGGCGTGGCGGTTGCGAACGCGCGAGAGAGCGAGATGCTCGCGGCCGTGGGTGGTTTGTGGCGTCAGCCTGTCGGCGCGTGCGGGCCGGGCCGGCTGGGCTGCTCGGGCCGGTTTCATCTTTTCTTTTTCCTTTCCTTTTTATTTTCCTTTTTCATTTTCAAATATATTTATATATATACATATATATATATTTGTAGTGTGCTAAATATGAGCAACAAAATAGTAGGTATACATGGCCCAAATAATGTTAGGGTATTATCCGCTTAATATTTATTTGTCAAAATAAATATTATGTTGCTATTTTTATAAATCAACGCATAAACCAAATAAAATCCAATCACTCTTTTAATGCAACATGATGATTGAGCTATTGAAACATTGAAACAAAACTATAGCAACTTTGTCTTATAACATATGAAACATAAAGCCTTGACATGGGATGTTAATTAATTTGTAAACACATGAATGCTATGCATGACATGCTAGGGTTGATGCATATATAAGGGGATAGATGATGACATATTGCACCACATCACTCAGGGTTTTGTCAAAAAAAAATTTTGTAGCTCGGATTTTCGGGTTGTTACGAAGGCCTGCTGAAAAAATCCAATCAGCCTACCCCCTCCTTCACTCACACCCCCACTTCCTCCTGACCGACCCCTCCCTCTTCCTCACGTTCTTCCTCTCTCCCTTCTCCCATGGCTGCCTACCTTTGAATCCAAGCTCTGCACACAAAATCCTTGGGGGGAGGGGGGGGGGGGGACTTGCAAATGGAACGAGGAAAGCAAGAGGAACAAGAGGAGGTGTATCTTCGAGGTGAAATGGCCCTTCCCCTTCTCTTCCTGCTGCCCTAGGGTTTGGGGAAGACCAAGGTGAGATGGATTTGCACCTTCCCTATGTTAATTAGGAGTCACGTTGATGTTTGGCCATGGGATTAAGTGGATTAGTGGGAAGGGAAATCGTTTACTTGTTTGCTTGCCCTTGACTTTCAGACATTCAATTTCTGCACCTTTCATTGCTGCCGTGATTCGGTCAACCTAGGGGCTGTATCAAAACTTTTTCTGAACTACAAAGTTGTAGAGGACTCCATTAACTAGTAGCTGGTTAAATTTCATGATTTTATCCCAAGTGATTTGAGAGAGATGGATTTTAGAAACTAGATGTTTTTTCTGATGAAAATCTGGGCAGAGTTGGATCTATAAGGTTTTCAGAAACCTTAGAGGCATAGTTAGGCTTGTTAACTATGAGAACCTTGTAGGGAATTTCATAAGCTTTCCATATTGTATTTAATTGAAATTTTTGGTGGAGTAGGACTCCAGTTTATTGCGACTGTTTATATTGCTTGGCAGATTGAGTGAGGCCTGTTCATCAGTGTTTTCCGTATGGTATATGGACGAATTAGATCTTCCAACTATGGAGACTTTTGTAGAGGGATAAAACTTCTTTCGGACTACAAAATTATATAGTTTTTGGCTGCATAATTTAGGAGATATGTATTTTTTTTATATGTTGATGGTTGAGCTGTTGGACAGATTCTGAAGGGCTGTTTTGCGCTGGGAGTTAGATGACCTTAGAGGCCTGATAAAATTATAGTTTTGCTACCAAAGTTTAGTTATTCTTTAAAGTTTCTAAATATATTTTTTTGGCACCTAATCTGTTGTATAAAAATAGATACATAAAAGATAAGCATTGCTGCTCTTCATCACCGATGGTGACAAGGAATTTAGTTTGTCTAGTCTTATTTATATTAGGTCTTGGATGTATGAGCACTCTATATTTCTATAGGAGAATGTCATTTAGGTTTGTTATGCTGATTTACATAAGTGGTTTAGCAGGTGGTGTTGCTACGAGGCTTATACGTCTACATGGTCGGTAAAGGCAAGTGAACATAGCTGTTGTATTGCTACCACTTTAACATGTTATTTTTACTACCTGTACTTATAAAATGTAGTGCACATATTTATATGTGAAAATCAGAAATGCACATATATGTGATAATCTAAAATATTATATGTCATATTTATAAGGTTGAGAAGAGTATGAATATGTCATTCGAATATAGCTATATAGTTGGTATTTAAGTTTTTACTTTAACAAGGGTGAATAGATGAATGGATTGTTCAGTGGATCAGGAATTTTGAAAATATGGGCTGAAAGTATATTTTTACATATAACATATATACTTGGTGATTTATTCTATGATATATTTTCTTCTACTGTACTAAAGAGGAATGTGATCTTGGTGAGGTATTTATGCCACTTTATGTCTCCTAGTGCTAATATGTGGAGATCAAATGAAGTTTTGGGTTATGAGTAAGGTCAGAAGTGGTTTCTAGAAGTCTTTGGGTATATGAGTTCAAACTTAAGAATTAAGGTTTGGGTCGACTAGCTGTATTTTAAAAGTTCTTTTTTTAATATGATATACATGGTTTGGGCTTAGATTACAGATTTGGTGCTTTACTCCATATTTAAAATGATAATACTTACATTCTATCCTATACCTTTTAAAACGAAGGTGGCCCATAGATACCATGGGGAATGATTTTGTTGATACTTGACATACATGAGATTCTATCATTCAATCATGGTTGATACTATTTATGTTGAATAAGCGCTCTGTGCATCTCTCCGTATATATTATCATGGCTTGTTCTCTTTTCATTTATGGAGTTTGTGTTATTTGGATTTTGGAGATGGCATTTATATTGTGGCATTGCATCACATTGCATTGCATTGCATTGCATTTGGAGTTATGTCGCGAAACTATGGTTGCGATCGTACCGGTATAGCATTGTCATAACGATGCGGCTTCATACCTTGCTGGGTATGAAGGCAGGAGACATGGCATTTGCATTGCATATGCTTTATGAATTTGGATTATGGCAAATTGGCATTTGGAGTTATGTTGCCGCTTGATAACCGCGACCGTATCGGTACAGCATCGTCATAACGATGCAGCTTCATACCTTGCTGCGTATGAAGGCAGGAGTTCATGTGAATCCATATGCATATAGCATCATTTATTGGGCACAATGATGCAAGCTTCATACAAATGATGGGAATGAAGGCAGGAGATCATTGCATTTCTATACACTTCTGTATGGTTTTGGAGGTTGGCTGTTGTTGGGACTGAGTCCCAGCAGGTCATAGTGAAGGTAGAGCGGGAGACCCAAACGGTCCTTCTCTCTCTATATTAAATATGGAAAATCCAATGTGGGCCCGATAGCAGGGGATCCTGTAGCTATCAATGAACCATCCTCCCCCGGTTACATAGGAGGCAAGGCCTTTTATAGTGGCTCCCTAGCTCAAAGCGGAAAGTACATGCGTGCCTCCAACGAGAGTTTCGAAACCCTAGACACCGACCCTATTACACGTGGGCCCCTTAGGGGTAGGTTGGTCCACCATTCTCTGACCACGCCCGCAGGCCGCGGCCCATCACCGCCTGCGAGGGGCCCGCTAAGCCCACTAATTGTCCTCATGTCCCCCAGCTTGGCTCGGTGCAGCATCGGGTGTGGGCAGTCCTGGGTCATCGTCTCTTCTGCACATGGCCTCCGGGAGCCGTGAGGCTCCGTCGTGTAGCCTTCGCTAGGCGACGGTCGACATCGCCAAGACTCCACCATTGACTGGACTCAGGGCCTCCGCAGATGCTTTCTCCCGGACACCCAGACCTCCAGGAGTAGGGAATGAGCCTCCACCTGAGCAGCAGTTGTCGCCACCGGATCTCCGCCATTAACCGGATCCATCTTCCCTGGAGGCCTCCGCCTAGAGATCCGGCCTCCGCGGTTCCCCTCCAGGACCTGCAAGCATGATACAGGTTGATACAGTCGGAACTATCAGTCAGACAAGAGCTGGAGGTAATAAGCCTCTCCGGTCCTGGGGCGCATCCCCAACATTTCCCCCTGAGGGTTAGGTCCAGCGAAGGCGGGTCTAGCCATCAGCATGGCCCTAGTTGTGGAGGCTGTGATTACCTCCGGCTCCCCCTGGCCCGTTGAACGTTGGACCGGAGGCTTTGCTTTTTTACTGTTGTTCGGTTTTTAATCTTGTGCGTTGATTTATGTCTGTTCAACTGCTATCGTTCGATTCATGAATCATCATGACCGTTGGGCTGAGAATTTGAGGCGCTGCATCGCTGCCTATATAAAGGGGGTGGGCTGTGAAAACGACCCATACCCTCCTTTGCTTGCCTCTGCGTAGCTTGCTCTGCTTGTTACTGCCTCTGCTTTGATTTGCGTAGGTTTCCTTTTTGCTTGCTACCTCCGCACATACCTTTGCCCTGACATCCTATTGCCGTGGCACCTAAACGCCCCTGCTGCGCGCGTCATCGCCCGTTCTTCGGCCCCTCTTCCCAGCTCCAGGGCGTCGGAGTCAGAGGCTTCCTTGGCCTTTTTGAGCAGTGCATACTGGCGGCTGCGGAGGCTAAGGATCTCGAGGAGTCACTTTCTGACGTCGAGGCTTCCCCTAGCGATCTAATGCCTCCGAAGGTTACTTTTTCTAACTCGGAGGTCAACTATGACTTTGGTCATAGCCGAATGACCCAGGCGATGGTGGATGGCCTCGAGGAGAAGGGCTACATCCCTGTTGGCTGCGGGCGAGCTCTAGGTGAAGAGATTGTTCCGCTGCCTGAGCGAGATGAAGCCGTTGTGTTCAGGGATTTCTTTACCTGCGGACTTCGCTTCCCCTACTGCAATTTCATTCGGTACGTGCTTGAGTGGTTCGACGTGCAACTTCATCACATGATCCCTCATGCATTTCTGAATATGAGTAAGTTTCTTTGGGCCGTCGAATCGTATGGTGGGGGAATCAGCATAAACACCTTCGTAGAATTTTATGAGTTGCAAAAACATCCGAAGTATGTTGGAACAAGGCTTGCGCAGTTCGCATCATGTAGCTTCATGGCCAAGAGGAACCCTGGCAAGGGCAAGGAAAAGATTGCTATTTCTTGGTGTCAGCGGGGGAAGTGGAAGCCCGCTGACTGGATGGACTTCTGGTTTTACGTGAAGACTTCTGGTGGTTCTGAGGTCAGAGAGGATGGTTGGAGGATCATTACCTTTCCCTTCGCCTCCGTTATGACCCGGATGGACCCGCACACCAGCATCAAGCCAGAGGCAACCATATCTGAGAAAAGGAAGTCCTGTTCCAAAGCATTTGCTGATGATTGCCGTTATTCCGGAGGAAGGGACCTTGTGGAGGATAGGAAGAAATTTGTCCTGCAGAAACTGGACCTTCCTATTTTTGGTGTCGCTGGTGGAATCCTATGTCCGCATTTTGGGCTATAGCTCCCTGAGGGTCAGAGCAAAGAGGACTTTGTCCATGCCACTGAGCAAAAGGCCATCAAAATACTTGGAGAAGTTTCTGAGAAGGAGTATCTTGCCCGGAGGTCTGAGGCTGGTACCATGCCTCACCTCAACAGGGTCTTCGAGGAACTCGGCATCCACTACACTGAGCGTGAGCTCCCTGAGAAACTAAAGAAGAAAATGAGAGGAAAGAGTTCACTGCTGCTGGCGCTGCTACAAAGGCCGCCGAGGGAAAGAAAAGGAAGGCTGGCGCTTTGGCGCACGAAGGCCCAAAGAGCAGAGAGGAGCCTTCGTTGAATCTACGGAGATGGAGGACATTTTTGAAGACCTCTATAATGAATATAGGGACATTACTGTCAATTCGAAGGTGGGGACTGAGTTTCTGATGGAAACTGATGCTTTGGCGCTGCTCAATTCTGAGGGCCCGTCTCGGTGGTCTCCGTCACCTGCTGCTTCCCCAGAGGCGTCTCATGCCTTAGCATCTGCGGGCTCTAGTTCGCCATCGGTTAGGGTTTCTCGCCGGCCGCCGAACCTGTGTCTGCGCATGTTGAGACAGCGCCCGCTGAGCTTTCCGTAAAGCCTTTTGCTAGTGCATATCTGGACGCCAGCTCTGATGAGGATGAGTTGGAGGCCGGTGGCGTGGCTCATTGCGCTGAGAAGCCTGCGAAGACTGCCCCACTCCGGGCGGAGGATACTGAGGTCCCCGAAGATGCGTACACTTTGAGTCAAGGTAACGTTCTTACTCGAAGTATGACCTATGTGGATTTCCTAACTTTGAAGGTTTCTTGTGGTTATGCCTCTGACGAGGAAGTTTCCTTGCTCGGTGAGCATGTGTATGATATATATATTTTTCCTGAGATTTGGTGTTTTCTTGTTTCATTGTTTGACTTGTGTTTTTGTCTGCTTTTATATATCCTTACCACTGAGGCCGCTCAGCCGGTACCTCTGCCGCCTCTGGCATCTGATGTTCCTTTTTCCAGAGGAGCCGTTGCTGAGGCAGTGCCTATGGCTTTGCGACCTTTGGTGGGCATAGTTGGCGCTGGGCCTCTCTCATCCGTCGGCTGCCCTGATGAGGGCATAAGTGCTCTCCTTGGCTGGGCTCAAGGTATTGGCCAGCTGACTAATTCCATGGGCGGGGACTTGTATCGACGTCTTGCTGGGCTGCCATTTCGGACTTTGGACGCCAACATTAACCATCATGTTATTGTAAGTTTGGTTTTATTCTCTGTTTGTAGCTATATACTCTTTGTCAAGTATCTGATTTTGGTATCATTTTGTTCCTATCTCCAGAGCGCCGCCTTGTCCATGGCCGTTGAGACCGCGCTGAACTGATCAAGAAGGATGAGGCTATCAAGGTCTTGAAGGCGAAGGTCGATTCTCAAACCCAAGAGATGGGACTAATGGCTTAGAGGGCCTCTGATTTGGAGAAGCAACTATCCACTTTTGGGGCTGAATCTGATGAGATAAAGAGGTCTCTTGCTATTGTTAGAGAAGCGAAGGTTGCTGCCAAAGAAGCGGAGGCTGCCGCCATCCAGTGGGCGGACAAAGCCGCTGAGATTTCCAATCTCCTATGGCAAGAAGTGGACACTGAACTGTGATTGGCGGCGGCTCTTAAGTCTAAGGTTGAAGAGCTTGAGAAGGAGCTGACTGCCTCTAGGTTGATTGGGCTAGAAGTGGCTGAATCTTATGTCTCCGCCGTCCGAGCATTTGGTGGTGCAGTGACTCCGGTCGATCCTGAGGCTTCTACCTCCGGTGTCTTTTCCTGGATCAAGGGAAACCTCGCCAATCTTATTGAGTTTATGACCGGAGTTTCCAATTTTAGCACGAAGACCTCCGCTACCTATCTGTGCAAGCTCTTTGTGTCCAAGGACATTGCCCAAATTGGAAATTTTGATTATCCTGAGCTAGGAGATCCCGCTGAACTTGGCAGAACGGATCGTTTTGTTAAGACCATCGTACACAGCTTTATGGAGAAGTTCTGGTCCAAGTTCGGTCAGTCGAAGACCATTGCCATGGCCAATGTTACCCGTGAAACGGTATGTATGGTTGGCTTTTGGTGCTTTATTTTGCTTGCGAGAGCTGCATTGGCGATTTTCCTCTTATTTTCTGTCTTTTTTAGCAACTGAAGTATGGCAAGCATAGCGGTCACGGCCCAATGACTTCTGGCGGCACATCTGCACGCACCCGGGGATCTACTGATGCTGGCGCCTTCGCTACTCAAGTTCCTCCTGCGAGTGCTGAGACTGATGCCGTGTTGGAGCGAGCGGTGGCCTCTCCGGGAGCTCGGATGGAGCCTCAGGACTTGACCGAAGCGGAGGTGTAGAAATTAAACTTAATTTTTGTAAATTTTGTCTTTGGCTGACTTGGTGCCGTTGCACACGTGTAAAGAGCAACTTGATATGCTCTTGTTAAATTATTAATGGTCGAATCATCCTGCGCAGGTCTGCAGTTTGGGGCCTGTGCAGGAGGTCGAGCCTATTACCTTTATGCGCGATGTTGTTTACGTTAGCGGTGAGCTGTGGACTTATTGGAAGTCGGTGTTTCCTAGGCTTTCGATGGACGACATGTTTGATTTTGTTCTTAGCGACTTAGATGGCGTGCGCCCTAGTTTTGTTCACCCTCTTACGTGGCGTGATCCATCTAGGCCTTTGTAATTATCTTTGTTTGTGCAGAGGTGAAGTGTTGTGATGGATATGTCAACTGCGAGGTTGCTTATTTCGACCTCCGCTGTGCTGTGAAGGCCTGCTTTAATTAGTCGGAGGCCTTAGCGCCCTATTGTAGTTGTATAAGGCTATGATTTCTATTTTCCTCCCCGGAGGTTGTAACCACTTTGAGACACTTTTGTGCATTGATAGTTTTATTGTTAGCATACGGAAAATATTACAACCATTGTTTCTCTTCGACCAGTGCTGGTGTTGGTTTTGCTGTGTTCGACTTTGCGGTCTTCAGCTATCTCTGTGCGCCCCGACGCTTATTTTGTGAAGGTAAACTGTGGTTGATTTCAGCGGAGATGGGAGGACATTACAAGTTCTTATGTGGTATTCCCCTTGTCTCCGCTCAGATGATGATCCTGACCGGCTTGCTCTATTGGTTTCCTTCTTTGGTGTTGTCCTAGAGACTACAGTTGTCTCTAAAACATTTCTTTTGCCCACCTCATTACGAATTATTGTGCGGTATCTCATTACTTTTGGTCATCCATATGCGGACGTCTGCCTCCATCTCCCTTAAGTGGGTTTTGGTTATGTGGAGTTGGTTGTGGTTGGCCCTTTCGTAATGCTCATGCATACAGACGTTGAGCTCTACTTCTTTTATAGTACCCCTTGTGTACTTTGCGTATCCTCGGTATTTATTTGTTTAGCACCATCGCTTGCAGAGGGTGGTTAACACAGGTACTAGTTTGGTACTTGTTTCCTTTAATGACAAGTAGCTGTAGCTGATTTAATGATGCTTTGGAGGTCATTATAAAAGGATCTATTCCCCCTTGATCATTTGGGCTGCTTTGCTGTGTATATTATACCGATGGCGCTTACTAAGAGCTTTTTTGAGTTGGTACTGTGTAAGGACTCGTAATGGAACAGCCTCGGAGATGGCAGCCGGCTGTGTTCTTATTTAGCATTGCTGATGTAAGGATTTTGGATGTGGTGGTTGCTTGCGAATGGAAGGTGCAAAGCGGTGTGCTGACAGCTGATTTTGGAATTTTCCATGTACAAGCTGGCATTGGAGGTTCACCTCCTTCTCTTCATACCGAGTGTTTGTTGGACTTGATTGAAGTGGCCTGGTTTCCGGAGGCACAGGGTGGTATGTAGCCGGGAGGTGATAGGGGATATTCTGTAGTTTCTCAGGGTTTGCCTCCGTCATTGCTAGTGTCGGAGGTTTAAGTGCCGGCAACCTCCGTTCCACTTCCATATCTTGTGGTAGCAGGTTAGCTGGGTGGGGTGGCTAGATACTTTGATCTGGAGGTCATACATTTTGGTCTAGCAGTTAAATTTGTGCACTGTGCGCATTGTTCTTGTTATGAGCAAGGTGCAAATAGCCTTGTCTATTGTAAATATAAAGTTGAATAATAAATGATTGTGCTTTAGGCCTTGTCTCCGCTCTGGAATGATTTTATGTGCTCCTTAATTTTTTGCAATTATATTACCTCCATTTTGGAAGTTGTGTAGTGCCAAGGTTACATGACCTGTGAGTTCATAAATGGTACCTCCGCTTACTTTAGCACATTGTTTCAGAGGTCACTATTGGTTAGTGTGATGTTTCTCTCCTTTTCCAGTACTGGTGCCTGAATTGGTTTACAGGTCTTCCCCCAGTTCAGTTCGCAACTTGCCATTGCGTTTGCCTACCTCGATGCCTGATAAGACAACTTTTTTGAGGTCTTTTGGCATTTAGCGGAGGCTGGTTCATGCCTTTTTATTCGTCCGTGACCTATGGTTGGTGTTGCCTGCCTTGATGCCTGATAGGACAGGGCTTTTTCAAGGGCTTTTGGTATTCAGCGGAGGCTATTTCATGCCTTCTTCATTCGCAACCTATGGTTGCTATTGCCTGCCTCGATGCCTGATAGGACAGGGCTTTTTTGAGGGCTTTTGGCATCTTGTGGAGGTTGTTTCTTGCCTTCTTATTCTTTGGCAACCCATGGTTGCTGTTGCCTGCCTTGATGCCTGATAGGATAGGGCTTTGTCAAGGGCTTTTGGCATCTTGCAGAGGCTGTCTCATGCCTTCTTATTCTTTGGCAACCCATGGTTGCTGTTGCCTGCCTCGATGCCTGATAGGACAGGGCTTTGTCACGGACTTTTGGCATTTTAGCGGAGGCTATTTCGGAGGTTGCTTCATGCCTTCTCATTTTTCTAAACGGTGGCATCAAGTAATCTTGTGAAATCATGAATGGTTGTCGAATATTGCAGCCGCGGTGCTGGCTGCTTTCGACTGTCCTAGGTATTGCTTTTTGGGGTCCTCTTTATACATTCAGAGGATAATTACCTACAATCTTGCCTCACTAAAAACCTCACCTCTGATTTGGAGCCCCTTTTGTGAGGAAAAGAGTGCAAGCCATTTTTGCAGGAAAAGTAAATTGCAGGAATTTAAATCTAGGGACCTCCGCTTATAATTCTACGGAGTCCTTACATTCTATGTGTAGTATTTTCGGAGGCTATCAATGTTCTAGGAGTGGGTTGACGTTCTTCCTTCTGTGTCTTGTAGATAGAATGACCCTTTCCTCCCTCCTTGCTTGGCTATGAATGGTCCTTCCCATTTTGGCTGTAACTTTCTAATGTTCTGAGTGTTTGGCCTCTGCCTCATTACCCAGTCGCCATCCTTGATGTTTTTAGCGACCACTTTACCATCCCTTCATTTCATGGTTTGGCCTTGGTATTTCTCGATGTTGTCTATTGCTTCTAGCTTGTATGCTTTGGTCATCTCCTTGGTGTACTCTTCATACTTTGTGATGTTTTGTTTTATTGTGCGTAGGCTTTGGTATTTGATCTTCTCTGGCATCATTGTTTCCTCTCCGTACAGTAGCTTCAATGGAGTGAACCTGGTGGCTCTTGATACGTTTGTGTTGTGAGACCACACGACCTTCAACAGTTCTTCTACCCATTTACCCTTTTTGTGATCTAGCAATGTCTTGGAGATTGCTGAGAATATGATCCTATTTGACCTTTCCACTGCTCTATTACTCTCTGGGTGGTAGACTGAGGCGAAGGCTATCTGTGTGCCGATGTTATTGTAGAATTATTTGAACTTGTCTGAATCGAATTGCTTTCCATTATCGACTGTGAGCGTCCTTGGAACCCAGAATCTGCAAATTATATTTTGCCAGAAGAATTTCTTGACTGTTTCGGAGGTGATTGTTGCAAGCGGTTTGGCTTCTATTCATCTTGTGAAGTATTCTACTGCTACCACTGCATATTTGCTTCCGCCTTGGGCCGGAGGTAATGGGCCTACGAGATCCATCTCCCATCGCTGAAGTCGCCAGACTGGAGGTATTAGCTGTGTTTGTGCTCCCAGAGATGCCTGGTGTGGTGCAAAACTCTAGCATGCTTTGCAAGTTCTTACTAATATGCAATGCGTCCTTGATAAGCGTTGGCCAGTAGAACCCTTGCCTAATTGCCTTCGCTGAAAGTGCTCTGGGGCCAATGTGTGATCCACATGTTCCTGACTGGATATCTTGTAAGAGGTCTCTGCCTTCTGATTCTGTGATGCACTTGAGCAGTGGTTGGACTATTCCTTTCTTGTATAGAACTCCATCTATTATCGTGTAGTTCCTTGCTCGTACAGCCAGCCTTGATGCAACTGTTTCATCTGATGTCACATGGACTCCATTTATAAAATCAATTATAGGTTTCCTCCAATCCTTTGTGTCTACTAGGAGTACCTCCGTAACTGCTTTTGTTGTTTTTGTGATAGCTGGTAATGTCAATTCTTGGTAGAAGGTTCCTTCGGGTACCTCCGTTTGATTTGCTGCTGCTTTGGCTAACTCATCTGCCTTTGAGTTGTCCCCCCTTGGGATGTGCTTTAGGGTAAAACCTTGGAATTTCTTTTCTATACCCCTGATTACTTCTAGGTATGCAGCCAATTCTGGGTTCCTTGCAACATAGTCTTTCTCAACTTGTCCTGTTACTATCTTTGAATCAGTTCTAACCATGATGCATTTCGCACCAAGTGCCTTGGCCTTGCCGAGCCCCAGGATCACTGCTTCGTACTCAGCTACATTGTTGGTTGCTTTGAAGCAGAGTCTTGCTGCGTATTTTGTTTTGATGCCCGATGGTGATATTAATATCGCGGAGGCTCCTGCACCTTGGATGCCCCACGCGCCATCTGTGTACATTGTCCATATTGGAGCCTCCACTTTGTCTTCTATGTGCTGCGGAGATATCCATTCTGCCAAAAAATCTGCTAGCACTTGCGACTTGATTGCTGTTCTGGAGATGAACTTGATGCTGAACTGGGATATTTCTGTTGCCCATTTACCAATTCTGCCTGATGCTTCCTTGTTGCCTAGGATATCGGCTAGCGGTTGTGCTGTTGGCATCAGGATTTTATGCTCTTAAAAATAGTGTTTGAGCTTCCTTGATGTTGTTACTACTGCATATGCTATTTTTTGACCTCCGAATAATTCAGTTTTGCTCCTAGCAGCACTTCTGATACATAGTACACTGGGGGCTATATGCTTTTGTTGTCAACTTCCTTTTCTTGAACTAGCACTGTGCCAATCGCTCCTGCGTAGGCCGCAACATATAGTAGCAAGGTTGCCTCTGCGTCTGGGGCTATAACCATGAGGTCTTTTGTGATGTAGTTTTTGAGCTGCCGGAATGCCTCCGAGTGTTCTGTGCCCCATTTAAATTTGTCTGAGGCCTTGAGTGCTTTGAAGAATGGTAGACTTCATTCTGCTGATTTTGAGATGAATCTGCTGAGCGCTGCTATTCTGCCTGTTAGTCGCTGTACTTCTTTCTTATTTTCTGGTTCTCTCATCGTTAATACTGCTTTTGTTTGTCTGGGTTTGCTCTTAGCCCTTCTGGACCAAAAATGTACCCGAGCATCATTCCCCTGCTTACTCCAAAGATGCACTTTTCTGGGTTCAGTTTTAATCCTGCTGCTCTGAGACTAGTGAAAGTTTCCCGGAGGTCGTCCAAATGATCTCTGGTCTTCTTGCTGACTACTGCTAAATCATCAACATAGGCTATAATGTTTCTCCGAAGTTGAGCTTGCAATACAGTTTGAATCATTCTTGAGAATGTTGATCCTGCATTTTTTAGACCCTCCGGCATTCTAACAAAACAGTAGGTGCCCAAGGGGGTTGTGAAGCTTGTTTTCTCTTCATCTTCCTTTCTTAGCCATATCTGGTGGTATCCTGAGAAACAATCTAACAGAGAGAAGCGCTTGCATCCTGCTGCCTTGTCAACTGATGCATCTATCATGGGTAATGGGAAAGGATCTTTTTGCAGGAATTATTGGGGTCTGTGAAGTCTATGCACGTTCTCATTTTGCCGTTCTTTTTTGGTACTAAGACAACATTTGCTAGCCAATCTGAGTATTTGACTTCTTTGATGACCTTGGCATCTAATAATCTTTGCACCTCCACCTTCGCCACAATTATGCGTTCATCGGACCTCTTCCTTTGTTTTTGCTTCTTGGGTCTGACATTTGGGTTGAGGTCGAGGGTGTGTTCAATCACATCCCGACTGATTCCTTGCAGATCTGATGCTGACCATGCAAACATATCCTTGTTTTTTGCTAGTATCTCTAAAAAGTCTTTTCTTTCTACCTCTGATAGATTGGCACCTATGGTAACTTTCCTGTTAGAGACTGCTTCTTCCAATGGTAATGTTATTGTGTTCTCTTGGTCTGCCATGTTGGTTTTTCCCTCAGGCATGTCCGGAGGCTCCTCCGCTTCTATGGTGTTGATGTTTCTATGTGCTTTGTAGATTGCTTTCTCTATGTTCCTTGCTTCTTTTTGGCTTCCCTGCATTGTGATGATTCCATGTAATGCTGGCATCTTCATGCAGAGGTAGCCCATGTGTATTGCCACATTGAACTTATTTGCGAATCCTCTTCCCAGTATCGCATTGTACTGGTAGTAGATGTCGACCACATCAAAGGTGATGTACTCTATCCTGGCACAGTCCCCATCTTTGAATGATATTGGCAGTGATATCTTGCCTAGGGCGTTGATCTTCTTTCCACCGAATCCAATCAGTGGGGTGTCTGGTGGCTGTAGTTGGCTCCTATGAAGTTTCATTTGGTCGAACACATTCGCAAAGATGATGTCCGCTGAACTTTCGGAATTGACTAGTATCCTGCTTACTTCCTAGGCTACTATGTTTGCCTTTATGACCATGGCATCTGTGTGTGGATAGCTTTCAACTTGGAGGTCTTGCTCCACAAATTGAATTGGCATCTTGGACCATTCTGTTGATTTGTAAGCTCCCTGGATTGCCATGTTGTTTACCAGCGGAAGGTGGTCTTTCTTTTGCTTTTTGGTTTCAAATTCTAATGCTGAACCTCCGGCTATAGGTAATATCATGTCAATGGTTGGTAGTGCCGAATGCGGATTTAACTGGTTTTCCGTCAGAGGCTCTGCCTTCGTGATTGATGGTTGGGCTAGAGTATGCTACGGAGGTGCTGTTAATGCTTCATACTGCCTTTGTTGTGCCATCAAAGGTGTCTGTATCTGTGTTGATTCGATGAGCGTTATGTGTGGAGGTCTTTGATTGATGTAAGTTAGACTATTCTCTGCTCTATTCTGGGTGTAGCCCTGGTGCTATGATGTTTGCTGATAGACTGGTCTCCAGACTGGTAGTGCTGCCAGATAGTACTGTTGAGCCAAGTTGTGCTAGGTAATGGCTCTGGAGCGTATCCTGGGAAACTTGGGTTGTATTGCTGATAGGGTTGTGAACTGTGAGTGTGATTAACCTCCCTGCTACCTTGCTACTGGGGCTGTAGATGTGATTGTCTGCTTTTCATTCTGTCAAGTGTTTCTTAGGCCTCCGGGAAATCCCATGTGATGTGCCCTTTGTCTTCCCCATGGAAGAGGCAGTATTGCTTTCTTGGTTTCTGGCTCCTGCTCCAATTCTTGGACTTATTTTTGTTGTGGCCTTGCCCTTCTTGATTTCTTTGCTCGTAATTGGATTCTTTTTTGTCCTGAGCATTCAGAGGCTGGCTGCTTTGCAAATTGAAGACTTGCTTCTGGTGGTTTTGGTATTGTTGCCTTTGCTGGTTCCTGCTGTCTCTTCTACTGCCACTATTTGAGTACTATTTGCTTTGACCGTCTACTTCCTCCATTCTTTTGCGGAGGTCATTGTCAGACCTGCAGTATTTTTTGAACTCCTCGTGCAGCAGAGCCATTATGGCTGGCTTCTTTCTTGCTAAATGATTGGCGAATGGCCGGATCCTGAGTCCTTTGATTGCTGCTTCTATGGCCACTCTATCAGGGACATCTGGTGCTTTAGCCCGGAGGTGTAGGAATCTCTGATAATAGTCTCTGAGGGGTTCGCCCTTGAGGTGCTTGTTGCTGAACAGGTCTGATGATGTTAGTGACTCGCTTGTGTAAGCTTTAAAGTTTGCTAGTATCTGGTCTCGTAGGTTCTCCCATGAATATACTGTTCTTGGTTTCAACATTGAGTACCATGCTAGTACATCTCCTTCTGCTGCAATCATGAACGACTTGGCCATTACGTGATCGTTACCTCCAGCGGAGGCTACTGCAACTTTGAAACTCATTATAAACTGTCTCGGATCTGAATTGCCATTGAACCTTGGCAGGGACACAGGCTTGTAACTTGGAGGCCATGGTGAGCTTTGTAGGCCTTCAGATGATGGTGATTTTGGGTCGAAGACTCTTGATGGTGTGGGTAGGCTTGGAACTATGGTGTGCGTGGCCTACGTGTCCATAGCTGGGGGATGACTTGCCAGGACTAGTTGAGCAACCTCCGCTGGACCTGCTGTCAGAGGTTGCGTGCTCTGTATTTCTGCTTGCAGAATGGACATTTGTTGCCTTGTCTCGTCCTCTTGACGTGATGACTGTATTGTTCTTTCGGTAGTGGCTTGCTGTGCCCTTAACCTATCTCTTTTGGCTTTCATGCAGCGCATTTCATCTCTCAGCCTGTTTATTTCATCTTCTTGGTTCTGGTCAGGTTGGGGTTGTTATGTGGGATTCCCCCCTGTGGCGTTATTCTCATCGTCACCTTCGCCTATCGGTGTGGAGGCGTAGGTGCTTCGGGCATTTCTTCTTGGCCTCCCATGAGGAGAGGGTTCCTGTACCTCTGCCTCAGTGGCGTTACGTCTCCTCGTGGTGGTCTTTTTTCTGGGTGGCATGTGTGGGTTTTATCTCTGGCCAGACACAAGCGGTGGGCGCCAACTGTTGGGACTGAGTCCCAGTAGGTCAGAGTGAAGGTAGAGCGGGAGGCCCAAACGATCCTTCTCTCTCTATATTAAATATGGAAAATCCAATGTGGGCCCAATAGCATGGGGTCCTGTAGCTATCAATGAACCATCCTCCCCTCGTTACACAGGAGGCAGGGCCTTTTATAGTGGCTCCCTAGCCCAAGGCTAAAAGTACATGTGTGCCCCCAATGGGAGTTTCAAAACCCTAGACACCGACCCTGTTACACATGGGCCCCTTAGGGGTAGGCTGGTCCACATTCTCTGACCACGCAGGTAGGCTGCGGCCCATCACCACCTGCGAGGGGCCCGCTAAGCCCACTAATTGTCCTCATGTCCCCCAGCTTGGCTTGGTGCAGCGTCGGGTGTGGGCAGTCCTGGGTCGCCGTCTCTTCTGCACATGGCCTCCGGGAGCCGTGAGGCTCCGTCATGTAGCCTCCGCCAGGCGATGGTCGACATCGCCCGGCCTCCGCCGTCGACTGGCCTCAGGGCCTCCGCGGATGCTTTCTCCTGGACACCCAGACCTCCGGGAGTAAGGAATGAGCCTCTGCCTGAGCAGCAGTTGTTGCCACTGGATCTCCACCATCAACCGGATCCATCTTCCCCGGAGGCCTCTGTCCGTAGATCCGGCCTCTGTGGTTCCCCTCCAGGACCTACAAGCATGATACAGGTTGATACAGTCGGAACTGTCAGTCAGAGAAGAGTCGGAGGTAATAAGCCTCTCCTGTCCTGGGGCGCATCCCCAACAGCTGTGATGAAGTATATTGTGATATACTATGAATAATTATGTCTTATGTTGTGCTATGGCTTATCCTACTTTGGATATACTACATGTGGGGTGTATGGATATTTGGATATTGGTTGATTGAGTTGCATCGAAACTAATATGAGAAGTGATCCTTCTCCTCTAGTGAGGTGAATTACAGTATGGCTAATGGGATTGTGGAGATATTATATGCACTTTCTTCCTTGCATTCATAAGTACTTCAAATGCTCTAAATGTTATTCCATTTTGTTATGGGATATGATATGCATTTATGTTACTTTATTTCTCCCAGTAGTTATGGTAACTTATGTGCTTTGGCTTTTGTGGGTGACTTCCTATTGTTCTATATGGATCCTACATTATTTGTTAGGGGGTCTCATTACAAACTAATGCTATGTTTTTCATGCACGACACTGAGTGGAAAGACAAAAAACCAGCCTAGTACTAAACTTGAAACTCCCCCGGCGTCGTGCTTCTCTAGATTGTTATATATATAGGTCTAGATGGAAGAAAGTTCCGTGGATGGACAAAAATGGCTAGAAATTTTATCTGTTTATTATTAGAATAGAGGTATAGATCTAGTTTTCTAATTTTTTCACATAACTTAGTTGTTTTACCAGAAAGAAGAAAAAAGAAAAAAACAAAAAGTGCCTAATCACGACTCGGTCTAGTACACTGGCGTAAAAAGCCCACGAGGCACATTACAGCCTACTAGTATACGGCCAAAGTTGACTGAACTTTTATATTAGCAATCCTTGAGTTTTTCGAATTCAATTTAAATCTTTTTGCTTTTTCTTTCTCTATTGAAATTTCATACTAGAGTAATTATTTCTTTTCTATTTCTTCTTTTTTATTTTGCAATTGTGCATGTTCATATTTGAGACACATCTCCATTCCACCCATCTCTCTCGCATGCAAAAAAGAAAAGGGGCCACGCCTCAGTCGCATATTATATTGTAGATAGGAAGGATCACGCGCTAGCGCATCTTTCTCCGTCAAGAGGGGATTCAATAGGATTTTTTATTTTCCTAGCTTAATCAGTCGATTAATTAATTTATAAACTAATAGAAAAGTTAAGGGCTCAATTTGTTTGACATATTGTCTTCTACAAGGTACTCCCACGTGACGCTCCCCTAGAGGCGGCTTAGGCGACTGCCAGACCTAGTGTCGCAGCTCCACCTCCCGGTGACCATCCCGGCCGCCGTCGCCGCCCTCCTGGTGCGCGGCGGTGGCGGCCAGTGATGGCCCGAAAAAAGGCACTCGCCGTGTTTCCCTCCCTCCCTTCCCTATGCCCACACCCCCTTGCTCGCCCACTACCATCATCTTCCTGGTCTCCTCCAGCGAGTGGACCGGCCGACGAGCCCGATCTGCCCACCGATGGCTGTCCCTCGCCGACCTATGATGCACGAGCTGCCATCCTCTACTTCCCATTGGGGAGGCCCGAATCCACCTGCCCAGGGGCTCGATCTGCCACCCAGCGGCCTTAGGCGCCGGTCGGTGGTCGGATTGCTGGTCCTGGGCTTCCTTTAAGCCGATGGTGGGCGCAGTGGACCTAGCCTTGGTTCGCTTGCGCCCGCGTCCCGTCTTCGCCGCCCGGTGAGGCCAGTTGCCAACCTAGCGGTTGGCCCAGATCCCGCTGTCGTACGAGGCGTGCACGGTGCGCCACCTAGGCGCTGGCCGCGGGCCTCGTCGCCATGGTTGTATGAGAAGCTGTTGTTGACCTTCCGGGGAAGGCGGCCTTCCGCGTTAGCTGGGCGTAGAGTCAATGGTGGTGGCTGCGGTTTGGGTGAAAACCTTGACTAGCATGTTACACAGGGCCAGAGGCGGTGGAACTGACTGTGTCACACATCTTGTTGAATGCGTCGTTGAAGCCATTAGTCAATTTGTCCCCTGCTGCGCCCACAGGCGTTCAATAACTAGGTGAAAACCTAACCTAGTTTCTCTGAGCTAGCGGCGGTGCACAGGCGCGTTGTCAAAGTTCTTGTTCACCAAGGCTGGACAGTTCTCCTGTGTCATCACCCTGCTCGTTGTGCAGCTCAAGGAGGAGGTGGCATTCGATGGCGTAACAGCTTGGTGTTTGGTGGAAATATGCACAAAGTGCTTCATGTTGTTGCCATGGAAGAAGCGTCCAGTGTCTTCAATGGTGGTCGGTGTCCAATGTTTTTAGTACCTTTATTAGGTCTGATAAACGTGTTTGATGGCTTCATCTTGACATTGGTGACCTTATTCTAGTGGAGGTGTCATCACGCTAGTGATCTTATTCTAGTGGAGTTGACATCATAGTGCAAGTTAGAGGTCACGTCGGACTACTTGAGCTCCTTGTCGGGGATGTATTTTCTTCCCTCAATTTCTTTCTTTTCATTTTTGATGTTGTAATAATTTGGTCTGATTCTACCCACGGGTAGATGAAGCTAAATAGTTTCTATCCTTTATTGAAAAAAGGTGTACGGTGGCATTGTCCAAAGATTATAGAGTGTATTACTTTCTGCTCTCGATGTCCGTTTCATCCCCTACATGGCTACTTCTTCTGTGATGTCTATACATAACACTTGGATTGTCTCCAGCATCACATGAGCAACAAGATCTCCAACTCATACTGCACTTGGTCTTCTTCATCTTCGCGGTTTTTCTCTGTCAATCACGGTGCTGCATTTTTTGACAAGTATCCTAACATCCTTGGCTGGCCTATGCACTACCAGATTCGCCTTCTTTGCCGAGTGCCTGGGGCACTCAGCAAAGCCCTATATGCACTCAACAAAGGCTTTATCGAGTGTGAGCCACGTCAACACTCGACAAAGCAGTGTCGGCAAAGAAGGCATTGGCAAAGAACTCTTGCCGAGTGCCACGCATCGGGCACTCGGCAAAGACTTTGCCGAGTGCCAGGGAAGCACTCGGCAACATTTTCTAGAAAAATAAAAAAGATAGACCCGCCAAGCCCATCCACAAGGCCCGACGAGCCCATCGACACTGGCCGCTAAGCTTGTCATGTCGCCATGCACCGCCGGGTGCCGCCGCGCCTTGCGCCGCCGGGGCCGCCTTGCCCCCCATCGCCGGGTGCTGCCGCCGGGTCCAGGGGTGGGAGGGAGGTTATGACACCCTAATTTCTAAAACAACACCAGAGGTTGTCATATGTGCGTCCACGAAGTCCACACATATGACAGATAATGGAATTATCAGAAAACAATGTGTTACTATAGCGAAAACATACATATATTTAACACTTACACACAATCAAAGTAACGTGGAAACCATAGCTGAACTTCTCTTTAGACTCCATTCTTCTTAGGGACAGTTGACAGGGGGCTCCGTATGCCAAACACTTATAATACTCAATTCCTTTATCCTTCTTTTGAGCAACACCTTACTACAAACTATAGCAAGGGTAAGTCCATGTTGAACTCAACAAGTATAGGCAGAAAATAAATGATATGCAAGGCTTATAGAAAGGTAGGCTGACACATTTTGACTGCAGGTAAACATTTTAATTAAGATATCAATTATTATTAAACAACATGTTACTAACCTTATTTATTAAACAAACTATTACTAAATGTGAGTTAAACCACCCAACCCTTGATTAGAGATATAAGTATAATTAACAATATTATTAGAGATCATCAAATTAATCATCATCATTAAATTATAGTTGAGGTGCCAACCTCAACACCAACCCTGGGGTCACAACCCCTAAAGAACACGGGATAACCATCCTGCCAAAAACATGATGTAGCAACCTCAAAGAACGCAAGATAGCCATCCTGATAA
>CM041640.1:5868497-6017688 GCA_023333625.1 Bothriochloa decipiens
GCCTGCACTTGCCTTAAATCCAAAGTCTAGCTGCTCAGTAGACTTTAATTGTTCTATCTTCTGGTCTCCAACTCCAATTGCACTTGTCAGTCCTCAGCTCCCGATCTTCAGCACTCATGAACTGCCCGTCATCTACTCGCAACAAATAAGCAGCACAAATAGACAACACTAAGAACAAGCATCAAACAAAAGAGAGACGCTAAAGAAAAGGCAGACTAAAAGGTAGAGCTTGAAACTACGATCGTGAGAGTGCAAGAGCACCGAACGAAGCTATCATTGATAGAACCTAGCTATAGAGGTTGATCTAGGCTAAACACATTTTGAAAAATCACATTGATGTTGATGTAAACATGTTAACCTCTATTTATTATAAAAGACTAAAATGGCTTTTAATTCAAAAGAGGCATTGACAGTTCACTAATCTAACTAACAAATTAAGTTGCATTTTTAAAAGCCTAGAACATGGTAAACACCACTGTTATTGCGTAGCTTACGTGTCACACTCCATTTTTAAGGATAAAAATAGAATGTATAAATAGCCTTATATGCGCCCCAGGAACAGTCGCACATATACGATGATAAATTTATTACATAACGAACCAATATTTATTATAAAGTATTGCGCATAAATAAATAAATAACTAATATAACTTTATCGCGAAAGCTCCACACAGGGACACATCAACTGGTGAACACCAAGCCTAGTACTCATCACGATAGCTCTCATTCCAACCTTCATCTGTTACCCATCCGGGATTTTCCAAAATTGAAAGTAAAGCAAGCGTAAGTACACAACCGTACTCAACAAGCATAACAAGGGTTAATGAGGCTCAAATAAGCTGACACTGTTTGACTTCATTTAGCTTTTATACATTAATCATATTGAAGCATAGCATCAAGGTAGTGAAGATTCCCGTATACTCATGGTCAAGATAACATTAACAAGTGTGTAGCAATAAGGACATTAAGATGAACACATTAACAATTTGAGAACCATTATCTTTTGTAAATGTGTCAACGCTGCCCTAACCGAAGGACATGGACAATATATTGATTTAAACTCTGATTAGAGGTGTACACTTTCACTGTGAGTTATGTTTTGCAACCGAGTGGATTTATAACTTTCAAACCACTACAAAACATATAAAGCCTCCTATAGGTTCTCCTAACCAATCAGAGATACGGAAAACTTTGTGTGTAGAAACCCCCCTTCCAATATGGCACAATCCTTCTCAGCTATACTCATAAGGATAGAGGCAGTCCTATACCCCAACTTTTAGACCACTAACTAGCTAGAAAAGGGCCTACAAGTGCCTAGAGCTAGAGCCATATAGCCCTCGCAGCTGTACGGATTCTCCATGATAAATTACTTACAGACAAGAGTTCATGTTTGTTAAAAGTCATCGTTTTCATTGATAGCATAACACACATCAAGTTATAAGATCATGACCATTAGAGCGCTAGAATCATAACTACCTAATGCTACCCAAAAGGTTCAAGGAATTAGGATATCAAAACTAGTTATAAACTCTAGGTCATCAAACAGACACATGCATATGAATTTTTATTTATAGTGAATAGGTAACAAGGATGATCCATGCTATACTTGCTTTGATTCACAAAGTCCTGCTGATCCTGCTGATCCTCAAAGTAGCCTTGCTCCACAAAAACCTCACCGTCTAAACTCGACATTAACAATCAACACCAGACAATCCAATCGAGCAAAAATACACAAAGCAAACAAAGAATTATTAGAGGAACAGTACACCAATGTCATCAAAACAGAATAAGAAGCTTATAAAACTATTCTAGTCACTTCTACGATCACACAGAAGTCAAGTTCACCGAAAACGGAGTTATAACGGCGAAGATATAAATTTTCAAAGATTTCCTTAGATAAATAAATACTTTGAATATAAACTAAAAATATAAAGTTTCCAAAATACTGCAACAGTAGCACCACTACGTAGACTACGAAACTATGAATCTAACAGAATTTCAGACTAAATCAGAGTTAAAACGTGAAAGATATAAGCCTTTGAACATAATGGCAAAACTATAAATAAGTAAAAGCGTATTCTGAAACTGAAAAGAGGAAATACGTTTTCCAAAGGAGGAAACGTATTCTAAAGCTGTTACAAGGAAATACGCTTTCCAGTGGATAAAGCGTATTATGGATCTATTAAAAGGAAACTACCCTCCTTAAGAGAATCTCGTCCTCGAGATTGGATTTTGCTTACTCAAACAACTACGGATAAGCTGCCCTTAGTGCATCCTCGGTTTCCCAAGTTGCCTCAGCCTCTAAATATCAATTCCACTGCACTTTGCACATCTTGATAACCTGGCTTCGGATAACCTTTTCAGCTGTATCCAAAATCCTTACTGGAAACTCTTCATACGTGAGATCGTTCTTAACAGTAAGTTCCTCCAAAGGCAAGTATTCCTTCTCAAGTACACGCAAACACTTCTTAAGTTGAGACACATGGAACACATCATGCACACCAGCTAAACTCTCTAGCAACTCCAACTGATAAGCCACTTCACCACGTCTCTTTAAAACTTTAAAAGGACCAACATACCTTGGTGCTAGTTTCCCTTTCTGGTTAAACCTCTTCACACTTCTCATAGGAGACACCTTCAAGTACACATAATCACCTTCCTTGAATGTCATTTCCCTTCTCTGAGTATCTGTGTAACTCTTTTGGCGAGATTGTGCTACCCTCAAGTTCTCCTTAATCACCCGTACTTGTTCTTCTGCGGTTCTCAGAACATCTGTCCCAAACAATTGACTTTCCCCAATCTGATTCCAAAACAATGGCGTCCTGCACTTACGCCCATACAAAGCTTTAAATGGTGCCATCATGAGACTCTGTTGATAACTGTTGTTGTATGAGAACTCTGCATAACACAAATTCTTATCTCAACTTGTACCATACTGCAATGCACAAGCTCTCAGCATGCCCTCCAAAATCTGATTAATCCTCTCAATTTGTCCATTAGTTTGTGGGTGATATGTTGTACTAAAGTTCAACCTTGTTCCCAAAGAACTATGCACTGCTTCCCAAAAATGAGATGTGAATTGAGTACCTCCATCAGACATGATCTTATTTGGGACACCATGCAAACACACGATCCTTTCCAAGTACAGTGTAGCTAACTGAGGTCCAGTATAGGTGGTCTTCACAGGCAAAAAGTGAGCGACCTTAGTCAGTCGATCAATTATTACCCAGATAGAATCATAGCCTCTCTTAGTACGGGGTAAACCTGTTATAAAGTCTATACCGACCTCTTCCCACTTCTATTCAGGTATCTTCATCGGTTGTAATAAACCAGCTGGTCTCTGATGTTCAGCTTTCACATGTTGACAGGTATCACATAAAGTGATGTACTCTGCCACGTCCCTCTTCAAACCAATCCACTAATACTTTTCCTTGAGATCCATGTACATCTTAATACTTCCTGGATGGATAGAATAAGCTGACTCATGTGCCTCACGCAGAATTGTCTGATGAAGAGCTTTGACCTCCAGAACACATATCCGGTTGCCATACCATAAGGTACCTTATTCATCAATGTGGAAACCGGGTGCTTTCCTTTCTGCTAATTTCTTCACTATATACTTTAGATCCTCATCTTCCAACTGACCCTTGCGAATCTCTTTTTCCAAGGTTGGTGTCACCTCCATCTCCATGGCATTAGTAATAAGAGTAAGGTTCAAATGAGCAAACTCTACACACAACAGATCAAATTTAGGTGTCACCCAAAGCTCATTAACATGCTTCTTTCTGCTAAGTGCATCAGCCACGATATTTGCCTTCCCAGGATGGTAATATATATTAAAATCATAATCATTCAACAGTTCCAACCAATGACGTTGTCTCATGTTCAAGTCAGATTGGGTAAAGATGTACTTCAAACTCTTGTGATCAGTGAAAATATCAATCTTGTGCCCAATCAGATAGTGTCGCCAAATCTTCAGAGCATGAACCACAGCTGCTAGTTCTAGATCATGAGTAGGATAATTAAGCTCATGTTTCCTCAATTGCCTTAAAACATAAGCAACAACTCTGCCTTCTTGCATAAGAACACACCCCAATCCCAAACAAGATGCATCACAGTAGATTGAGAACTTCTTTCTTAGATCTAGTAATACCAACACTTGAGCTGTTGTCAATCTCTTCTTGAATTCTTCAAAACTGACTTGACACTTGTCGGACCACACAAACTTGGCATTCTTCTCTAGTAATGCTATCATTGGTTTAGCAGGTCTGGAGAAACCTTCAATGAACCTTCTGTAGTAACCAGCCAAACCCAGAAAACTACGAATCTCGCTAACATCTGTAGGCGACTTCCAATCCAACACATCCTTCACCTTGCTTGGATCAACTGCTATCCCACCATTAGAGACAACATGGCCAAGGAAAGAGACTTCCTCTAACTAGAATTCACACTTGCTCTTCTTAGCATAAAGTTTGTGCTCTCTAAGCTTCTGCAGGACTAGCCTCAAATGTTCTGCATGTTCCTTGTTCTTTGAGAATACCAAGATATCATCAATAAAAACCACCACGAACTTATCCAGGTACTCCATAAACACCTTGTTCATCAGGTACATGAAGTAGGCAGGTGCATTGGTCAACCTAAAAGACATAACTGTATACTCATACAACCCATATCTGGTAGTGAATGCCGTCTTTGGTATATCTAAATTCCGAATGTTCAATTGATGATAACCAGAGCGCAAACTAATCTTGGAGAACAAACATGCACCTCTTAACTGATCAAACAAGTCATCAATCCTGGGTAAAGGGTACTTGTTCTTGATGGTAACCTCATTGAGAGAACGATAATCAACACACATCCGTTGAGTACCATCTTTCTTCTCAACAAAAATCACAGGAGAACCCTAAGGTGATGCACTAGAACGAATGAAACCTTTTTCGTCTAATTCCTTTAACTATTTCTTAAGTTCTTCTAGTTCATTAACCCCTATTCTATATGGACGCTTAGCTATGGGTGCAGTGCCAGGTAATAACTCAATAATAAATTCAATGTCGCGGTCAGGTGGCATACCTAGCAATTCATCGGGGAACACATCCGGGAATTCCTCCACCACTTGATTCTGAGGATCTGCAATGTCATCAAGCTGATTCAGGGTAGCTATAGGTGGTGCTTGCATTCTGACATCAACGCTGATTCTATCTCCTTTTGGTGTAGTTAGATCCACAACCCTCTCTTTACACTTTATCACAACTTGGTGAGCTTCCATCCAATCTAATCCCAAAATTAAATCAATACCAGATGCATTCAACACTACAGGGTTTGCTAAAAAGTCCACCCCCTTAAGAGGAGTTTAGCTAAGGGGCAGTAGTAAGAAGCTGGTATAGCACCCCCCGGCAAATTTACTACCATTTGGTTCTTCATGGCTACAACTGGTATGCTATGATTTCTAACAAATGCTTGTGAGACAAAGGAATGCGAAGCTATAGAATCAAAAAGTACAGTAGCAGAGATAGAGTTGATGTTGAACATACCTAGCATAACTTCTGATGCTTTCTGAGCTGTCTCAGTGGACACATGGTTCACCCTTCTATGATTAGCATAGGACTTCTGGTTGCCATTCTGCGTCTGAGGTGTGTGTTGGTTTGATTTTCGGGGGCAGTGATTAGCATAGTGCCCAGGCTCACCACAATGATAACACAACTGAGGAGTGTTAGGACTACTCTTAAGAGGCATGTTGTTGGGTGCAGTAAGGCATGGAGTTTGATTTCTAGATTGCTGCGACGGCCGTTGATTCCCCTTCCAGTTCTGCTGGTTTTGACCATGATTCCACTGACTGACTGGTCCTTGATACTTCTTCTTGAAACCTTGGTGGAAGTTAGAATGGAAACAAGAATTATTTCTAAAGCCCTGTCCATTCATCTTCCTCTTCTTGTCCTGTGCCAGGCATTCATTATCCAGCACAATAGCACTATTCACCAATTCCTCAAAAGTTTCATACTTGTTGCCCTTCAGCTGTAACCTGAGTTCATAGTATATGTCGTTCAGGAAATGACGCCGCTTATCAACGTCCCTTATAACTTCATGGGGAGCGTAGCGAGCCAACTCCTCAAACTTAGCATGATACTCACTCATAGTCATAGAGCCCATCTTGAGATTCCTGAACTCCTCTGCCTTCTATTCCTTTAACCCTTCAGGAACGTGGCGAGCCAAGAAATCCTCTTTGAACTGCTCCCAGGTAATAGTAGGAGCATTGTTAGGACGTGCAGCTTGGTATGACTCCCACCAGGTCTAAGCAGCTCCCTGGAGTTGCCCCAAAGCATACAACACTTTCTCAGCATCATTGCACTATGCAAGATTCAACTGCTTCTCCACAGCACACAACCAATCTTCATCATCCAGAGGGTTAGTAGTATAAGTAAACACAGGGGGATGACCTTGCATAAAGTCCCTACGTTTATCCCTTGGTGGTTGAGCATGTGGTAATCCGCCAGCTTGCATAGTCTGCACAAACTGGGTCATAGTCTGCATCATCTGCATCTGTGCCTCCATCATTTCCTCATTAGTGATATGTCCAGCACCATGACCTCTAGCATGGTTACCTCTTCCACCCCAAGCAGCCATCTGTATTCCAACAAAATCAAAGCTTAGAGATATTCAGAATACAAATCACTTATATAATAATAAGGATTGCAATAATGAAAATTTCTAGGCGAGCTTCAATTTTAGCAGTAAAGAAAAACTGTCATATCTTGAGATCCGGGTATCAAAAGAAGATGTTCTATACATGGTTGGAAAGGTTAAGAAATTTCCTACAACTTCTGTTCAGACCATATTACCAGATTCTGTCATCTAAGTCATTGAATTACTCAAAGAACAGAAACTATTTAGAAATTCTAGCCAGCACTGAACATCCGATTGCGACAGGCATAACTTCCAACTCAGAACTGATATGGAAATGATTCTTGTGGGAACTATTAGATAAAGAAGTCTAATTGTATCCAAAAACTTACTTTATTCAAACCTTAACATTAATATCCTTAACTAAGAAACTTGCGGACAAGCCCACAAAGCACCAAAACTCACACAAAAATCCAAATCATCCATATTACATAATCATAAATCATCAAGCACTCAAAGTTCACAAACACTAGAATGACATGACTAACTTGACACACGATGCTAATAATGTGCCTATTACATAAGGGTTTTCAAGCTAAGGTCGAAGCTCATGGTTCAGCCGTTCATAGATCTTTGGTTGTCTAGTCATGGTCCTGAGCCTATCATTTTCTTCTTGCTGCTCCTTAATCTTCTGCACCAGCTGGTTCACCGTGCTTACCAAGCGCTAATGCTTGAGCATCATGTCGTAACCAAAGTGTGCCAATTCCTATGACTCAGGTGGCAAATCTTAAGGATTCATCATAACCCATCCATCCTCCATTTTGTAGTCAGCGCGAGGCAAATAGCGAAACTCATCATCTCGCATATTCCCAAAGCGATGTCCATGGAGAGCAATCTAGGCTGTAAAAGCAGCACCCTCAATGCCATCCTCTTGAGTTGGGCAAGGACCAAGATGCTCATAAATCATCTCTATGTTGTAGGAATTCTGCATCTCTCCTAGGGAACATATGGCCATATTTGTCTCCCAGTAAGTACCTTCCAACGGATGGGTGTGTTGAAAATAAGTGTACTGCACAGTGGGGTCCCAATCAGCATAGTAGTCATGAAGAAGCTTCAGGAGTCGTATATGCGATCTAGTGTGACACTCTAGTACACGAGAGATTTTCACAGTCCATCCCATAGAAGCGTACGGTCCACCTCCTCCACCAGAACCACCTGCAGATGGTGGTGGAGATTGACCACCATCTTGAGCTACTCCCATCGCCTCACCAGCGCTGATGTTGAGGTCCTCCTGCTCCTTGTCCACAGGTGCCACTTCCTCCTCTTCTTCTTTAGAAGCCTCCATTGGTTCTTCCTCTTCAACTTGAGGTGATATAGGCACCGGGGTTGGTGATGGTGGAACAACTTCCCTAGTCTCCAGATGGTTGAACAGATCATGATACGCAGCAGCAGTTATGCGGCGGGTACAAGATTTAGAAATAGGTTAGAGTGGAGTCAAGATTTTTACAATAGAGTAAGTATAAGAGGATAAAAATTGAGTAAATAACAAGGTTTAAGTTAAGAAGCATGAAACTAGTGAAGCAAAGGAGACTAAGAACGACTATTCTATCTAGGCTTGCGTCCTACAGTCAACACGGCTCTGATACCAGCTTGTCACACTCCATTTTTAAGGATAAAAATAGAATGTATAAATAGCCTTATATGCGCCCCAGGAATAGTCGCTCATATAGGATGACAAATTACAAAGAGTATCTTCACCCTGTTTGTTACATAGCGAACCAATATTTATTACAGAGTATTACGCATAAACAAATAAATAACTAATATAACTTTATTGTGAAAGCTCCACACAGGGACACGTCAACTGGTGAACACCAAGCCCAGTACTCATCACGATAACTCTCATTCCAACCTTCATCTGTTACCCATCCGGGATTTTCCAAAATTAAAAGTAAAGCAAGCGTAAGTACACAACCGTACTCAACAAGCATAACATGGGTTAATGAGGCTCAAATAAGCTGACACTGTTTGACTGCATTTAGCTTTTATACATTAATCATTTGAAGCATAGCATCAAGGTAGTGAATATTTCCATATACTCATGATCAAGATAACATTAACAAGTGTGTAGCAATAACGACATTAAGATGAACACATTAACAATTTAGAACCATTATTTTTTGTAAATGTGTCAAGGCCGCCCTAACCGAAGGGCACGAACAATATATTGATTTAAACTCTGATCAGAGGTGTACACTTTCACTGTGAGTCATGTTTTGCAACCGAGTGGATTTATAACTTCCAAACCACTACAAAACATATAAAGCCTCCTATAGGTTCTCCTAACCAATCAGAGATACGAAAAACGTTGTGAGTAGAAACCCCCCTTCCAATATAGCATAATCCTTCCTAGCTATACTCATAAGGACAGAAGCAGTCCTATACCCCAACTTCCAGACCACTAACCAGCTAGAAAAGGGCCTACAAGTGACTAGAGCCAGAGCCATATAGCCCTCACAGTTGTACGGATTCTCCATGATAAATCACTTATAGACAAGAGTTCATGTTTGTTAAAAGTCATCGTTTTCGTTGATAGCATAACACACATCAAGTTATAAGATCATGACCATTAGAGCGCTAGCATCACAACTACCCAATGCAACCCAAAAGGTTTAAGGAATCAGGATATCAAAACTAGTTATAAACTCTAGGTCATCAAACAGACACATGCTTATGAATTATTATTTATAGTGAATAGGTAACAAGGATGATACATGCTATACTTGCCTTAATTCACAAAGTCTTGCTGATCATTCTGATCCTCAAAGTAGCCTTGCTCCACAAAAACCTCACCGTCTGAACTCGACATTAATAATCAACACCAGACAATCCAATCGAGCATACATAATGAAGGAAATAAAGAATTATTAGAGGAATAGCACACTAATGTTATCAAAACAGAATAAGAAGCTTATAAAACTATTCTACTCGCTTCTACGATCACACAGAAGTCAAGTTCACCGAAAACGGAGTTATAACGGCGAAGATATGAATTTTCAAAGATTTCCTGTAGATAAATAAATACTTTAAATATAAACTAAAAATATAAAGTTTCCAAAATACTTCAACAGTAGGACCACTGCGTAGACTATGAAACTATGAATCTAATGGAATTTTGGACCAAATCGGAGTTAAAACGTGAAAGATATAAGCCTTTGAACATAATGGCAAAACTGTAAATAAGTAAAAGCGTATTCTAAAACTGAAAAGAGGAAATACGTTTTCCAAAGGAGGAAACGTATTCTGGAAGCTGTTACAAGGAAAATACGCTTTCCAGTGGACAAAGCGTATTATGGATCTGTTAAAAGGAAAGTACGCTTTTCCGTGGAGAAAACGTATTCTGATGAAAGCGCCATGGGCTCTTAACAGATTAAACTAAAACCCAGGGGCCTTTCGGCAAAAATGCCACACAAAGGGGTATGGTGTGTTTATGGCCGTGCGTTTCAAGGTGAACAGCCGAGATTTAAAACAGAAAGGCAGGCGACGGCGCGTTGCCGGACTGGAGGCCGACCGTGGCGGTGGCCATTGCCAGCGACGAGGGAACCTCGACGGCGTAGATGGAACTAGCGCTACAGACCTCGGTTCGACACCGGACCTAGACCAAACGACTTAGGAGCTTGTGACGGTCACAGTTAGCACGAAGATGATGACCCGAGGAGGCTAACGATGGCCGGTGACCGACAGCGGCAGACACGAGCTCACCGGCGTTCACAAGCCGAGCGCTATGGCCTACCAAACTACTCGGAAACGATGCCAATCGACACAGGAGATCAAGACGAGCATACCAGAGGGGAAAATGAAGCTTGAGTTGGTCGGCGGCGAGCTAATGGCGGTCGTCGACGGACGGCGGTGAACTGTGATATGAAATCAACACCGAGTAAGCACTTTAGACCGAAATTGAAGGTACCAAGATGCTCACGGGGTCGAGGTGAAGCTGGTGGGCTAGCTTACGATGACAAAGTCCCGTCGACCATGGAGAATTGCGAGCTCCGGTCGACGGCGGCAATGGCGGCTAGGGTTCGGCGGCGCTGGTTGCTTGAAGACGACGCAAAAGCGGCGCTAGTGTTTGGAAGGTTGCTGCGGTCGGTCTAAATGCTTATATAGCCCGAGGGCATAGGGCGAGCGACCGGGCGTAGACGGCATGGAGGCGGCGCGGGTCAGAGTCGGGTTCGCGCGCGCGTCCCGGTCGGAGGAAGAAGGAGACGGGGCGGGTTCCACCTGTCGGCCAGAGAGGAGAAGGAAGCGGACGTGGACGCGGTTTGCTTGATGGGCTGCAGCCTCGGCCCAAGATGAAGGCGATGACGCGCGCGGCTGCTGCGGTCTTGCTGGGCCAGAGAGGAAACGGGCCGCGGCAGTGGCTCGGGCCGAGCGCGGGAGGAGAAGGCGCAGGCCACTCTTTGCCGGCTGCTGCTGCTGGCCTGGCCATGGCCGGCTAGGGTTTGCCATGATTGGCCAGAGCTTGCCAAGTGAGGCTAAGTGTGGCCAAAGCTAGGTAGGAGTGGGCCAGAGCAAGCTAGGATGATCTAGAGACTGGCCTAGGGTCACTAGAGTGAGCTAGAGGATAGAAACAGCCAAGACGACAGAGGAAAAAATTCTCCCTCTCTCTCTATCTATGCAAGAGAAAGGATTTTTCTAAAACCATTTTCCAAAACCTTCTTAAGGCAAAACTTGATATTTTGAAGCTTTATTTTCAAACTCGAAAGGAACTTAGTCATGACTTGCTCAAATTTTAGAAATTCATTTTCACACGCAAGTACAATGAAGCAAGGCTCAAAACACAAACGCACCTTTATTTAATTTATAAAAGTTTTATTAAACCACACTTTTTATCATTTTATAATGATAACAAATGAATTAAATCTTAGCTAATTTTAATAAAATTAATAAATTATTTTATTTATTTAGTGTTTTTGATTCACAAGCTAAAATAGAAATTTTGGGGTGTGACAGAGGTCGGGGGCGGGAGGGAGGTGCGGAGGTGGGATGGAGGTTGGGGCGGCATCGGGTGTGGAGGAGAAGGGAGGCCGAGGGTGGGCAGGGAGGCCGGGGGGTGGAGGTGGGAGGAAGGTCGGGCTGGTGAAGTGAAATCCTAGCTGCCATTTATATGGCGCATCTCCTGGGCCTCCTGGGCCTAATGATCCATGCCTTTACCGAGTGCACATTAGCAGGACACCCGGCAAAGGATTTTTTTTAACATTTTGTTTTGCAATTCAAAAGCATGACAAGATGAACTCGAATAAAAGATTTTCAACTACAAAGTTTTTTTTGACTTTGGAATTCAAACTTTTTTGTTGCCCTGGTATATTGTTTTCAAGCACACGTTCAAATTTGAGAATTTTTTATAACATTTTGCTATATTTTATTTATTTATTTTATTTACTTGAATTTTTCCGGATAATCCAAATTTGAACTGTAGGTGTATGAAGAGCCTCTAATAAAAAATTTAGAATATTTCGAGCAAGTTATAACATCGGATGACTAAAACCCAGACATCTCTGCATGTGACCACAGGTGATCATATGTGAAGATGTATGGGTTTTCGTCATCCGACGTCATAACTTGCTCGAAACATTCTCAATTTTTTACCACAGGCTCCACATACGATGAGATGACACCTCACCGAGTTTCGTGATTTTCGGACTTCCTTTGCATAATTATAAAAAACACTTCTTTCGCAACTGGATGATCGTGTTTCGTGAACAAGACGTTAAAAATTTTAGGTGAGTTTCTGGATACGGCCTCAAAATACACTCTCTAACATGAATATAATTTTTTGAATGGCTAAATTTTATTATTTCATGCACCTGCAATTCAAATTTATTTTTTTAAGAAAAATTCAAGTAAATAAAATTAATTTAAAAAATATAGCAAAAAGTTATATAAAAGTTTTAAATTCGAACATATGATTCAATAAAATATATAAGGATCACAGAAAAAGTTTAAAATCAAGATAAAAAAATTAAATCTTTACCGACTGCCTAACCTGACACTCGGCAAATATGACTTTACCGAGTGACAGACTGATGTACTCAGCAAAGTCTGACTTTACCGAGTGCACGAGTTTTGCCACTCGACAAACCTCCGGACACTCGGCAATCAGTCGGTAATCTTCAGCATCTCATTTGCACCTTCGAGAAGCATTTTTTTTGAACGATCGGTAAGCCTTCGAGAAGCATATAACACATGGTGGAGCTTTAGTTAATTAAGAAAAGGAGACGCACGTGCCATTTGACAACAACAGAGAGGAAGCAAACCACCAGGCCATCCCTTCTGGCATCGGAGACCGCCTCGTTCGCACGACTCTGCCTGAAAGTCCTCAATGTCTTGTCCCAAAGACTACAGAGTGTACTCTCTCGACGTCAGTTTTCATCCCCTACATGGATACTTCTTCTGTGGTGTCTGTATATATAGCGATGGCCCCCGACAGTCACAACTCACAAGCCACCAAATCCACGACGACGGGTCTCACAGTGCCATTGCTCCCTGCCCGCCTGAGAGCTAGTTGTGAGCCCTGTTTCGCTTTTCAGAGAGGGAGACGGTGATCGGCGTAAGTGCACCAATGGCGGCCGGCGACAAGAAGAAGACGGCGTGCGTGACCGAAGGGAACGGCTATATCGCCTCGGCGCTCATCAAGATGCTGCTGGAGAAGGGCTACGTCGTGAAGACGACGGTCAGGAACCCCGGTTCGGTCCCTGCCTTTTCAACTAAGTTTTTTTCTCGTTCCTGTTTGTCTGCTTTCATTGCTGTCACAAAAATTGATGGGTAAATCTGGAATATTGGAATGCAGATGACGTGGCAAAGAACTCCCACCTCAAGGACCTGCAGGCACTCGGCCACCTGGAGATCCTCCGCGCTAGCCTCGACGACGAAGGCAGCTTCGACGACGCCGTCGCCGGCTGCGACTACGCTTTCCTCGTCGCCGCTCCGATGAACTTCATGTCAGAGAATCCACAGGTACAGTGTACCGTTCTTCATGCATGGCCAAAAGATGCACGCACGATTGACCCACTCTGGCCCAAATTAATCAACTCGTTGAATGGCAGAAAGATATGATCGAGCCGGCTATCCGAGGCACTCTCAACGTGCTGAGGTCGTGCGTCAAGGCCGGGACGGTGAAGCGCGTGATCCTGACCTCGTCAGTGTCCTCGATCATGATGAAGCAGCTGGAAGGCGACGGCCATGTGCTGGACGAGGATTCCTGGTCCGACGTCGAGTGCCACCAAGCCCATTCTCTGGGTACTTAGGCGTGCAGTTGTCTGTGTTCAGCGTCGCCCTTTCATGCTCTGAAACGCATTGTCTAACTGTACATGTATCGCAGGCATACCCGGTGTCTAAGGTGCTCCTGGAGAAGGAGGCGAGCAGGTTCGCGGAGGAGAACGGCATCAGCCTCGTCACCGTCTGCCCCGCCTTCACCGTGGGCGCGGCGCCGGCACCGAGCGCTCGCACCAGCGTCCCGGACTGCCTCTCCCTTGTATCAGGCGACGAGGCAGGGTTCGGCGTGCTGAGAGGCATGGAGATGACGTCAGGCACGCTGGCGTTGGTCCACGTCGATGACGTGTGTCGCGCCGAGGTGTTCCTCGCCGAGCAGGAGGCGGCCGCGGCCGGGAGGTACATTTGCAACGGCCTCAACACGACCACCCTCGAGATCGCACGCTTCCTGTCTGAGAAGTACCCGCAGTACACTGTGAAGACGAATCTGCTGTAAGAATTGGCTTCCGAGCTCTCGGTTCTGAGTCTGTCACAACTGCTTTGCACTGATAAATCAAGGGACAAAAGATGACTTTTGATTTAATTAATATATGTGCTTTCGCTTTGCCTGCAGCTCCGGCGATCTGCTTGAGAAGCCGAGAGTGTGCCTCTCGACAGCGAAGCTGGTCGGGGAAGGGTTCGACTACAAGTACAAGGTGCTGGATGGGATGTATGAAGAGGTGATCGACTACGGCAAGTCCTTGGGAATCCTGCCCCAGTGATGTTACAGTTTCAGAATTCCAATCCAACTTCGTGTCTATGAGAAAGTTTTTGCTTTATCTCAGCCATTTTGTTTGGCTTTGGGTGTGCTTGCTTTGAGGGTGACGAGTATACCCTCAAAGTATCGTTGTAATATTTTTTTGTCGCATCCATTGTCTGATGTAGAGGCTGGGATTTTTTTCATATGCGTAATGAAAATAAATCCCCTTATCAAAAAAAAAACGATTGTGCAAAATAATATGGAGGTGATCCATAAATCCACCTTTCCTTTTCCACAGAGCGAAAGCCTATGGAGCTATCATTGTTTGGTTCAGGAATTTGAAAACAAAGCAATTCTAAATAGATCTATTTTGACCGAAGAACTCCAAATAGATCTTAAATCTACCCTAGTGCTACCTCTTTACTAGAATGCAACTGTAGTATTTGTTCACGTATTTATCATGTATACAAACTTTTTAGTACCAAACATGCTCGTTCATTGCAATAGAACATACAACTTGTGGTTTGTGTTTGAATTCATCTTAGAATCAGACTCCGCACCGTGGCATGAGGTGCGCCGCTCGCCCGCTCTAACTTGGGTGGACACGGTAGGCTCGGAGATTTGTCCATTTTGAGATTGGACTACATAGCATGTCTAGACACATTGCTTTAACTTTTACGAGTACGGGGCAAAGCGCGCCATAGATCAGAAAACGTCTCGTATATTACTCCGATTCATCTTGGGATTATTGGACTTTGCACCGTACCAGAACATGTTGCACTATAATTTATACATGCATGGGAGAAATGGACTGTGACTGTGGAGTAATTAGTGATGCCCAACATTATCCGGGCAGAATCCCCAAGGTCTTGCCATAGTCGATCATGTCGTCGTACATCGATCCTATCCAGCGTCTTGTAGGGACTGAGTCGTAGCTCAGTTGGTTGGCGCTGGGCGAGAATGCCACCGGCCGTGGTTTTAGCGCGTTCGCCCGTGGTTTTTCTCACTGGAACAGTAGTTTCTAAATAAATCAGTAGCCTCTTACGTGTGGAATCATAATGGGATTATGACGTGTCCATCATCTACGAAATTTTTTGGTAATCTCTACAAGGACGCGGTCGTTAGTTCTAAGCGTAGTTGTAGTACTGTTTGATGGCATATAGTGTGTGTGAGTGGGGTGTGCGTGTGTAGGGTGGTGTACGTGTACGTATACGAGTATATACTACAGTCCTACCCGGACAAGAGACATAAAAAAATCCAGCGTCTTGTAATTAGGCCTTGTTTAGATGCTGAAATTTTTTTAACTTTGCTACTGTAGCACTTTTATTTGTATTTGATAATTATTGTTCAATCATTGACTAATTAGGTTCAAAAGATTCGTCTCGTGATTTACAACTAAACTCTATAATTAATTTTTTATCTATATTTAATATTCTATGCAAGTAACTAAACATTGATGTGATAGAAAAATAAAAAAACTTAAAATTTAGGATGCACGTAAAATAGTCGATGTCGAACCCTTCCCCGAACAGCTTTGCTGACGAGACGCACACTCTCGGCTTCTCTGTAGCAGCTCGCCGGAGCTGTAAGCAAATCGGAAGCACATAGATCACGCCATCGTTCGTTCCTTCGTGAGGGCAAAGCAATTGTCAGAGTTCATAGCTCGGCGGCAGCCAACTCACAGAAGATTCGTCTTCACAGCGTACTGCGGGTACTTCTCCGACAGGAAACGTGCGAGCTCGATCGCGGACGGTCGTGTTGAGGCCGCAGCAGAGGTACCTCCCCGTGGTGCTGGCCGCCTCCTCGACGAGGAACAGCTCCCGCGCGGCATTGGTCCTCGACGTGGACCAACGCCAGCATGCCGGACAGCTCCATGGCTCTCAGCGCGCCAAACGCTGCCTCGTCGCCTGATAGAAGGGAGAGGCAGTTGAGGACGCTAGGGCGGGCGCTCCGGGCCGGCGCTATGCCCACGCTCCACGGTGACCAGGCTGATGCCGTGCTCCTCTGCGAACCTGCTCGCCGCCTTCTCCAGGAGCACCTTCGACAACGGGTACGCCTGCGAGGCTGCGATACAGAGTTACACAGGCAATGCGTTCCAGAGCATGGAAGGTCAGCGCAGAACTGAACTGAACGTGTGCGTGTGTGCACGCGTACGGCGTACCCAGAGACCGAACTTCACTCGATCCCCATTCTGCCTTCCCTCAAAATTTGTTAGGGGATGATTTCGAGTTTTAGGAGATGATTTCTATTTAAACTCAGTGCATGTGTGTCCGTGGGTCAATTTCTCCTTCATTTGTCCTCCCATTCTCTGTCCCCTCCCCATGGCTGCGTGCGGCATGGCAAGGGATAGCTTGGCCAGGAATGATGTAGCCTGCCTCTACATCGGACGATGCATGTGACAAAAAATATCATTACAAAAGATATATTAACTTGATCTATCCCGAAAAGTAAGCATGCTCAAGGCCAAACAAAATGGCTGGACTCGAACTTGGTTCGGAATTTCAAATTGTGATCTTGCATACAAAGCAGAGGAGTAACGTCACGCACTGGGGCTGGATTCCCAAGGCTTTGTTTTCAAGTTTCATGGAAAAAAAAAAAAGAAAGGTACTTGGGGTAGACTTCCACGTTATAATTCTGCACGAACTTCTTCTTAGATAAGGGGATTTTCTTTTCATTACGCAAATGAAAAAGATGTTGGCCTGTGCACCGGACGATGTATGTGACCAAACATATTATTACAAAAGCTACTTCCTCGCAAAAAAAAAAATTACAAAAGATACTTGGGGTAGACTCGGTCCCCACAAAGTAAGCACGCCTAAAGCAGCCAAACAAAATGGCTGGACACGAACTTGGTTTGGAATTTCGAATTGTGATCTTGCATACAAAGCAGAGGAGTAACATCACTGGGGCAGGATTCCCAAGGCCTTGCCGTAGTCGATCACCTCATCATACATCCCATCCAGCACCTTGTACTTGAAGTCGAACCCTTCCCCGGCCAGCTTCGCTGACGAGAGGCACACTCTCGGCTTCTCAAGCAGACCGGCGGAGCTGCAGGCAAATGGAAGCACATAAATCGTTCGTTCGCCAGTAAAAAGCAAGCGTCACAGTTGAGAGCTCGGCGGAAGCCGATTAATTCTTACAGCAGGTTCGTCTTCACATTGTACTGCGGGTACTTGTCAGTCAGGAAGCGTGCGAGCTGGAGGACGGTCGTGTTGACGCCGCAGCAGATGTACCTCCCCGCGGCCGCCTCCTGCTCGGCGAGGAACACCTCGGCGCGGCAGACGTCGTTGACGTGGACAAACGCAACCCCTCCTGAGGTCATCTCCATGCCTCTCAGCACGCCGAACTCTGCCTCGTCGCCTGAATGAAAGTAGTAATAATAAATCACGCGATCGAAGCTGAGAAGCCGATCGACGCACGCGTTTGCCATGACAAGAAGGAATTGAACACGCAATAAGAGAAGAACGAAGAGCTTCACCGGATAGAAGGGAGAGGCAGGTCGGGACGCTAGTGCGCGCGCTCGGTGCCGGCGCCGCGCCCATGGTGAAGGTTGGGCAGACGGTGACGAGGCTGAGGCCGTGCTTCTCGGCGAACCGGCACGCCTCCTTCTCCAGGAGCACCTTGGACACCGGGTATTGTGCCTGCGATACAGACAGACAGACAATGCGTTTCAGAGCATGTGGAAGGACGGCGCAGATACAACTGAAAGCAAATGTGCATGTGTGCACGTGTACGTACCCAGAGACCGGACATGGTGGCCTTGAGGTAGTCGACGTCGGACCAGGACTCCTCGTCCAGCACGTGCCCGTCGCCTTGCAGCTGTCTAAAGGCGACCGAGACTGCAGACGAGGTCAGGATCACTCGCTTCACCGTGCCGGCCTTCGCGCACGACCTCATCACGTTGAGTGTTCCTCGGACGGCAGGCTCGACCAGATCTTTCTGCCATGGCACGCCATCGAGAGTTGGTTTCAGGCTTTGAGGGTCTACTGGTAGTAGAGCATTGCTTATTCGTACTGAATGTACTGGCAGTGAAAGAGCGCGTATTACAGCGGAATATATAGTTGGTAGAAGCTAGCTCACTGTCAAAAGCTTGAGTGGAGCTTTATTTTTGTTTTTTTTATAGGAATCAGCCTAGAGTGGAGCCTTGTCAGAGCAATAATCATGTTTTGTTGAAAATTGTTCTGTTTTGGGAAAGTGGCGGTTTTTCCTTTCTTTTTGCCTTTTTTCTGTGCCACGGTCCACACTCCACACAGACGTACGGTACCTGAGAATCTTCTTCCTTGAGGTGCACCGGAGCTGCGACGAGGAAGGCGTAGTCGCAGCCGGCGACGGCGTCGTCGAAGCTGCCTTCGTCGTCCAGGTCGGCGCGGAAGACCTCCAGAGGGCTGAGCGCCTGCAGGTCCTTGAGGTGGGAGTTCTTCGACATGTCATCTGCGGTTTCAGAATCAAAATCAAAATGGCAAGCACGTTTGGTGTGAATTTGGATCGCAATAGCTGATGCGGACGTGACGTATGTAGGTAAGATTAGCACAACAATGAAAGATTTCACCTGATGACCAGACAATAATAACCACAGTAACGAAAAAAACTTAGTGGTTGTTAAGGCAGGGACGAACCGGGGTTCCTGACCGTCGTTTTCACGGCGTAACCTCTCTCCAGCAGCAACTTGATGAGCGCGGAGGCGATGTAGCCGTTCCCTCCGGTCACGCACGCTGTCTTCTTGTCGCTGGCCCCCATTGGTACACTTACGCCGGTCACCACCTCCCTCTCTGGAAAGCGAAACAAACTTGCTCTCGGCAGGGAGCACTGACACTTTGACCCGTCGTCGTCGATATGTGACTTGTGACTTTCGGGGGCCATCGCTAATTCGCTATATATAGACACCCACGCAAGAAGTAGTGAATTATGGGGATGAAACCGACGTCGAGAGCAGAAGTACACAATGTATTCTTTAGGACAAGACATTGTGGACTTTGAGACAGAGACGTGTGAACGAGGTAGTAGGTGATGATGCTCGCGACAGAAACGTGTGAACAAGGCAGTAGGTGATGATGCTCGCAACCGTTGCCGGATTGGATGGCCTGGTTGGTGGTTGCTTCCCGCCTGTTTGTTGTTGTCAAATGGCACGTCCGTCTTTTTCAACACATGTAGCAATACTAGCAATTAACAATCCTTGGAAAATTTTCTTGAAATCTGAATCGCTCGACTTTATGGGATCTATCCATTTTTCTAATGTGATTTTCGTCTCATTGTGATAGATTTGATATGGCTGCAAAACTAAATATATTATTCTGTGCAGATCTTTATTTGACTGAAAATAATATTCTTAATATTGCAATCGTATAGCTTCAATGTGATCTTTTACTTCCTCCGTCTACAAATTAAAGTTGCATTGGTGTAGTTATTGTTCTTGAGTTGTCTCCTGACTTTGTTATAGTTGTGTTGGGTTTTTTTTTCCCGGTTTATCCTAGTTCAAAAAATGGTGAGTTGAGTTAGGTTTAAGTTTTTTTTTAAACTTAAAAGGCTTTCATAGTCCTATATTAGAACCAAGTGCTCAGACGAATCGCGAGCAATTAGAGTATTTACAAACTCTGGTCCAACCAATCATGTGATTGTCCTAGGTCCCGAGTTCAAGTTCCCAGTTCCATTTACGTGGGCGTTCGCTCAAACTGGAAGTGGGCAAACGATCCAGCAACAGCAGTGGCTCTTCTTCCCATGTGCGCTGACGTGGCTAAAAAAGCAAAATATTTTTTCAAAGTGTTATAATTCTGAAACCGTGTATCTATTTGTAATTCCGTTTGTATCGGTGTGTTCTACGTGACGAGATGAACAAAACTAGATCCTACCTGGATATGTATCGAAGGATTTTTTTTAATTTTTTCTATACAGCATTGTGATATTCTGGTACACCTAAGTTATACATAAAAATTATGTCTATAAGTTAGATTGTAACTTTGTAACGTTATAAGTTATGTGTAATAAGTTAAATTTATAAGTTAGAAATACTGTGGATCACATAAATTATGTGTATATGTTAGATTATAAGCTACACATATAAGTTATATATGAAAGTTATGTGTCCGGCTTTATAACTTTTTTCGCTTTTGCTATAAATAGTAAACTTTCCAAAAAAGAAAAGTTATGGGAAAAACTGTTTGCCAAAAAAGGAAAGTTATGGGGTTTGTCTGATCGTTCATTAGTTGTTGTTCTGGTGGACGTTCGTGAATTAGTTGCCCCCCGAGTTCCTCCCGGGTTGGGTTTATGGTTTCAATCGAGTTAGTTGGCTCCGTGAGCGCAGAGTTGTATGGAGTTGGTACTTGATCGGTCGTAGTTGTAGCACCAGAGTTGTTGATGGTGACATAGTGTGGAACTCCCTAGTTAACTAAAGATAATTTGTTAAAAAGGAAGTGAGTGAGAACGCCCACCTGCTTCTTTGCCGCTGACCAATGTCCCTTCCAAGTACTTTTCAACAATTATACTTCTTTGCTGCTGGTAGATGTGAATCACCCTCACGATGTTGACTTTCGCCGTCAACAACCCTATCTTAGCCGCCTTCTCTCCACTAACTCTGGGGTTGTCGACTGTGTGCTCACTGCTCTCAGGATCGCCAAATAGTTGATACTTGGTGCAACAGTTCAATCCTGTGTGCCAATCTATTTTGAGATTGGACGCCACAACATGATGTCTATTCACATTGCTCTAACTTTTACAAAGTCAAAGATCATAAAATGCCTTGTATATTGCCCCAATTCAACTTGGGATCAGAATTTGCACCGTACAAAACATGTTGCATTATAAAGTATTCGAGCACGGGAGAAAAAGAAGGACTTTAATATCTTTTTTGTGAAACAAGGACTTTAATACTAAACATAGAGCCTTTTCTCTCCTCACATTACATTTTTATACTACTAGCAAATATGCCCGTACGTTGCAACAGGAGAATGTTCATGCAAAATGATAACGTGAATGTTACGTATCTACTTATGTTTTATGTTTTTATTATTTATATTTCGCGATGACAATGATATCTTTAACATAAGTTAACGTTAATAATAAATAATAATATTATATTACAACTGTATTGGAAAAATATACCATGGTATAATTTCCCTTCCATTGCAAATGCATAATTTTTTAAACATAAATATATCATAACCATTGCTGACCTAAACCGTCATTTAGCTCATTTGCACACCATTTGAACGCTATACAATGGTACACCGTTTTGGTTTAATCGGTTATTTTAGACATTTAAACATTCATTTTCAAGTTTAAATATCCCTTTACTATTTATATTTTGTGACGATAGTGACATCTATAACATAAGTTATAGCTGATGATAATAAAATAACAATGTTGTATTACACCTGTATTGAAAAAATATACCTTGGTATAATTTCCCTTCCATTGCAAAGTCCATATTTTTTAAACATAAATATATCATAACCATTGCTCACCTAAACAGTCATATAGCTCACTTACACAACATTTAAATGCTATACAATGGTACAATGTTTTTGTTTAATCGGTTGTTTCAACAATTTAAACAGCCATTTTCAAGTTTAAATATCTCTTTTGCCCAAATATCAGCCAACAGTTTTGCGTTTAGGATAACACTAATCCTAACTTTAATTTTTATATGCAATGATGAATCAACATCCCTATAAAAAAATACAACCTAACAAGATTCATAAGATCTATATGTAAATCACTTTTTTACGAAGATAACAAAACTGGTTTGATTTTTTTTTCTGATTTTTCTATGATTTGTACTGAATTTTACAAGAAGGAAGACATGAATTTGGGCATTTTGTATCAGGAACCTTGATCTATTTCAAAAAATATTATGGCCCTTCCACTTTTTCTTTGTGTCTAGCATTTTTTACATGTGGGACCCTATTTTCTATTACTTTTTCCACTCCTATTCTCTATTTGCCATAACATGCCAGACCGAAATAGACATGGAGAGGAGGAGGCGGAAAAAAAGTCTTGGCAGATAGAAATTTTCTCAATTTATTAGTAGCTATATAGATATAGATATAGACTAAAAGATTCCCGTGTGTTGCTATGAGAACTAAAAAGAATACATACAGCGAGATACGGTGAAACCACAAACGACAATGATATTATGAAAAAAGAAATTCAATTGTTTAAAAAATGTACCGGACAACAATTAGAGTTGTATATAAAATACACAAAACACTATACCATTCTTTATGCTAATTATTTAGGGGTGACACTGTATAAGGTTGGGACTTTTTTAAGGTTTCGGCAAGTTGACCAACAATTATGAAACCAAATAATCTCAATGATTTTTGCCGAGCGTTGAGAACATGATAGAGACCCTACAACAAACATGATAGAGGAGATCCTACAAGTGACGGCACATTTAGACATTTAGTGCACTTTCATGCTTTGAACTTTGATTATACTCTAACGATGGAACCATGTGCATATATATATATATATATATATATATATATATATATATATATATATTATTTAGTCCCCGAGCACCCCGCCCGGCGTCTCCCCCCTCGCCCGTCGTGCGTTCGATTCCTCCCACCCGATTACTGCTGTCCCGTACAGCTCCGTTGACTTTTCTTTTTCTTTTTTCACGTGCACAGGTTTTCCCTTTTTTTTTGTTTCTTCAGTTTTTCATCGTCTGGGTTTTTAAGCCATTCCATTTTTTTTGTTATTTTTCATGCTTGACCATCTCAGGGTTTTTTCACGGCATATCCTTTTTTTTCTGTTATTCCTTCTCATTTCTTTTTTTTCTTTTTTAACGTCGGCTCTATTTTATTCCTGATCTTTTTCACGCTGACAGGTTTTGCAACTGGTCGAACAGGTTTTCTGTTTCTCACACAAACATGTTTTGCGATTAAGAATATTTCTCATCTTTATGTTGTTTCGTATAGACGATAGTGATGAACCAGTGATATTGTGATTAAAAAGTGCTTGCATTAAATTGGGAAGGAATATTGCTAAAGAAACGGTAGACCATGATAAAATGACTCAAATGAAGATGTATGAAACATAATAAAGAATGGGGCAGGGCACGACTCCAAGCTGGCTCTGTTCCACGGTGGTCCCTATTATAGATATTATTAGTACTTGTAGAACTTAAAGATGCGATTATTACCAACGATTTTGGAATCGTCTTTGCGCCAAATGTCCTCAATGATTTATGCCTGCAACTTAATTAGAATGGGGAGCACAAGAACGTGAAACAAACTGATTCATTTTTGATGCCAAGAAGATCCAAGCCGCCGAGTATAAAGGACTGATATGCATCTATGACCTTTTCTTTTGGCTTAGGCAGACAGTGTTCCACCTTTTTTTCCTGAGTACAAAATAGCTTTGAATTTGCAAGTACAGGAGTAAAAATGACTTGCAAGGAAACATCTTGAATCAGTACACGTGCCTGCATAATTCATAGGTTTAGGCAAGTGGCATCTCAGCTTCAGTTCTGAAAATATATCAAACTTATAATTTAGGATGGAGGGAGTATGTAGCAAATTAGCAATTGTCGGCACATAAACCTTTTATAGAATCTTGAACAATAAAATACAACAAAACTTAAATGGTTCATAAAATAAGATCAAGATTTGCAAGGAAACATCTTGAATAAGTGAAAAATAATGTTTAATGCCTATTGGCTCGGAAGTGAAGGTGTAGTATTTCTTGATTTTCTAAATTATAAACGCAAACAATTTTTTTCTAATACTCTTATTTAATATTCTTGAGAACACTTATGAGAATAGTGCATCCACAATTCACATTCACATTTGGTATTGGTCATAATGTTAATGATTTGGAAGCTACGGCAGCCATAAATTAAATGTGTAAAATTGGAAAATTACCAAGGCTGAAAAGAAGCTATTTATACTCTTTTAAATCTTGAAGCATAATTAGCCACACCCATGAGCCAAACAAACAAATCAGTAATAGTAGAAGAAACTACCTATGTGAGTAATCGTGGGAGTAGATCGAGGATGCTTTGATGGCGAGCGCATGGGATCTGCGCAGAAAACAGAGGGAGTGAAAAGAGGATAAATAAGGCTGATTAAACTGTTAGCTCTATTACATGATTACACCTCTGTTTTGTTCTAAGCACAAAACGACTTTCACAATTGAAGATGAATCATGTTTGATTACTGATTAGATTCACAAAACTGATGAATGCATGGAACAATGAGGAGCCATATGTAACTATACATTGAGATGCCATGTAAAACGAGGGAAGAATGTTCAAAAAGAACTGCTAGTATTAAACCACACTAATACCCTAAGCTATCTACATGCATGTATGTACACATAAGGCCAAATATTAATGGATCCATACAAGATGCAAACATATGCAAATAGGGATGCAATCTAAGCACGAACTTGTGACTTGTCTTTATAAAGAGGCTAATAAAATTGTCCTTCCAGGGAACGTGTCATCACAACTAATACTAGTCCTAGTATATTACTATATGTTCTAGCTTCTCATATGGATTACAGTTTCTACTATTTGAAGACTTATGCAGTGAGGGCAAAACAAGTAATACTATTCCTAGTATTACTATCTGTTCTAGCTTCTAGCTTCTTATCATTCAGTCATTGTTTGCAAAAAAAGTCAAAATAATATTATCTGATTTCTCACATAAAACCTCATTAATTTTCATCACAAGATATCTATTTCTAGATGTAATGCAAGTATAAAAGACGTCACTGAAAGATATCTATTGAAGTACTTCTATCTGATATAGGCAAGCAGATAAAACTGAGACAGAATAGCATGGAGCCATAAATATGAGCACAAGCAAAAGATCCTGATCCAATCAGACATGATGGAGAAAACATGAAAGACGGAGGTCATGAATATACATTGCCATGGAGTAGACTAAGCACAATTCAGTAAAAAGGTGGCAATAGAACCGTTAACATGAGAGCAGCATTTTAGAATTAACCACAATGGGCAACAACTGGCATAAAGTCTAACTAGGAAGTAGGATTGTAGGAACAGAGTACATGAGGAACAGAACTTACCAAGGTGGCAAGATTGTGGCTTCTCTTGGAACTGTCCTATGAAGACCAACCAACGAAATCTATATCTGATAGATGGATTGATGGTTAGCAAGTGAAAGGTATTGCACAAGTGGTTGCGCTAGTGCCCAAGTGGGATCTGCACAAAAAATAAAAGAGAAAGAAAATAGGATAAATAACAATGATGAAAATTAAAGCCTCTGACCAGAGGAAGCATAATCATAATATTGACGGTAAAGTGGATTATAAAAATAGGTTGGAGATCTCTGTCATTATTGACAAAACATCAATTCATACAAAAAAAGTGGTGAAACATTGTAGTTTGTTGGAATAGGATAACAGATAGCACATACATAATATAATGTCAGAAAAATTACATGAGAACAGTGCGAGTATAGATCCTTAAAACAAAAAAAAGTTGACAGTGATTGAAATAAATCTAAGTATACAATTTACCCATTTGCAAGTGGATCTGCATGATTGCAGCTCTAATTTATTTGCTATTAGCTTCTGTTTCAAGGTGTGTCATGTTATTTTCTTTTCTTGCATTCTTTCAAGACCCTTTGTAATGAGTTTTCATATTTGAAAGCTAAGTGGTCTGTCAACGTTGATTCTGCAAGTCTGCAGAGGCATAATCAGCGTCAATACTAGAAAAACAAAGGTTTAGAAAGATACATCACACTTGTTGTGTAGTGGAATTGACCTCGGCAGTGCACTTGGTTTTCCTAGGTTAGAGTTCTCTACTTGCAGATTTCCTGCCATGCCAAATAAAGTATTAGCTTGCAAACACATGAAGTTCATGCTAAATCATAGTACAATTTAACAAGCACAAAAATCATGTTTTAAGTTAGTGCCAAAGCATAAAAATCAGGTTCAAAAAGTGATGTGCTAGTGTCAAGGTACCAGGCAAGGTTACTCTAATGGCCTTGCTTTGTTTTATACTCCATAAGCTCTATTTTATCAAACATGCTTGCCTTAGATGAGCTACTACTGCAAGCACACTACTAAGGTACTAGTGATGGGCAAAATCTCATTAGTTTATATTCATGGCTACTGAGATGAGCTTCTTTTTTCCCAGATAACACAAGAACTAATGGCAGACTAATCTAAACAAGGAATTCTATGACTACTTCAATAAACGAGCTAAATCCCCTACAAATTTGATTATCTACCAACTCAAACTCAAAATTCTCTCATACATGTCAGGGATGAAAAGTAGGATTCAGATGTTCCATTGCAATCACAAGAAAACTTACACATTATAGAACTTATTTTATTCTATTTCTAAAAGGGCTCCATTGGTTCACGACCAAAATCCAAGAGAACATTGGCCAACCTTCAAATGAAGGAATACACACAAATCAAGTCAATAGAATTTTACCATCACCTATAATCAATTTAGCACTAACACTGAAAGAAGGGGGGTTCTAAAGTACCAAAATCTAAGCTCATCTGATTATAAGCCTCAAGAAAAAAGTTACCAAAAGACCTGCGGCCAAGGAAAACAAACAAGATAACAGTGAAACACACTTTTCCACATAATCAAATGGAGAACCTTGCACAATCGCTTCCAGATTTTCATTAGAAAAAAGAGCTTCCATAATCAGCACAAACACAAGCACAAGCAAACAACGGCAGGGATGAAGTGAACATGTAAATTGGAAGAAGTGAAGAAGGGAGAACATTTTTTATGCTACGGGAAATATTATTATACATCCACGGCTCTATGACGTTTACTTATTTATTTAAGAAAGATTAGTGAACTGGATTACAGATTAAAGAGCAAATAATTATTGTATCTACTGTTCTTTTTATTCAAAAGATAGAAAGTGCGAGAAAAAAAATGAGGATAGTAAGGAGAAAACAACAATATGAATAGCAGACTAGCAGCCTATGATGCACGGATACTTCAGGGGGGTCTGTATCCCATATCCAACATGTATCAGATACGGATAAGCCCCTGGGTACGATCCTGACTGTATGTTCCCGTAATAATTAGCTTCCAAAAAATATTGTGCACATCAATCATAAAGACTGACCTTTCATGGGAACAACGTTTCCATTGCATTATAAAATCCTCTGAATCACAAACAAAAAAATCCAATGTCATAAGCTTTAAGTGTTGGAAATTGGAACAGATTGTTAATGCCATGATCGCCGCAAAAATCAATGTGTGTAAGCTCAGTATACTTTGTAGGATTATAATGACGTCTCCAAATCAGCATGATAGTATTATACTACTGGTTTTAGGCCTGCAATTTTGTTTAAAAATTTGAGATAAATTAGGCCTGCAATAGCTGCATATCAGTATATCACAATGCTCAGTTTTCATTAAAGCTAATTTGATGTAAGCACTAGGCAGTTCAACATGGCTCGTATTGTGAAACTGAGAACTGAGATACATCACTAATCACCTCATTTCGATCCAACCTAAGTGCTAGGCTGTGAGGATAAAAGCCGATGAGCAAAAGAAGATTAGAGAACTAGACAGGTGAACAGGTCTCACAAATGTTGGCTGAAAATAAAAAACGAGTAAAAGATGCATAACTGAATTGGTGCCAAACCAGGTGAGCAAGCTCGCCGGTGCCAAACTCAGCATCAACAGTCGGTGCCACCTGCAATCAAATTGCCAGGCGAGTTGCCACTCCTTTCTCCAGGAGTTCACGGCGGGAGCTGACGATGAGTCACGACGGCTGCAAACACACTAATTGATATGTGCCCTGTGTTCTAAATCTGCAAAAGAAAAAATACAAGCAATCAAAATTCATAAAGAACTACTCATATTGTCATAGATCGACAATTTTTTATGCATATTAATCAACAAACAAACTATACTACAGGAGCTCGCAAAGGATCAAGATTAGGACACAATTTTTTATGCAGACTAATCAATGTTTCGCCTGATGATGGGTGTGGTGCGGCCGGTCATGCATTGATTTAAATGAATAAAACAGGAATGGAAATTGATTTAAATTTGGTGTTTACAAATATGAACACACGTACTAGAAACAAGGAAGCATGCACGGACGGAGTCAGGGGAGAACTCGGGCTCCAGGGGCCCGCCGTACCCTGCCAGGGAGCCGGCATGCGGCAGAAAATCGGTGCCGAGGCAAAGCTGCCACCGAGCAGCATGGCGACCAGAGGCGAGGACTGAGGAGGACAGAGGCACAAATCTTAAAATCTGTTGGATCTGGACAGAGGTACGAAGGGATGGAGCTACGGAAGGAGGAAAGGACACACCTGGTTGATCTGCTAGGTCCTCATCCCGCTCGAAGCTCGCAAGGGTGCGCGCCTCCTGCCTGCTGCCAATGGGATCTGAGGGGGCCGGTCTCCTGCGTTCTGCCGACGGGATCTGAGGGGGCTCGGCCTACTGCCTGCTGCTGGGCCAGCCACCTTGCTTGCTGCCGACCGGACCTTGGAGCAGCACTGACCGAGCTTGGAACGAGGAGCAACGATAGACACGGGAGATGCTGTGACAGAATCTCCTAAATCATATGGCCCATATGCATTATTATTATCTAAACAAACTCCAAATAACCATGAATGTGTTCCATAAGACTTAAAAGATCTGTCGGGTAAATCCTGAATTATCCAGATTCTCCGAGCAGGATCAATCATTACAAAGAGACATTATAGTATTACAACAGTTTTATACAAATAAAATATATCAGAGTAAAATAGCAGAAGGATTACAATAACATAAGTTTACAAACTATTTTGTTTAAACTTACAAACCATATATTTTTAATTATTACAACCATAAGAGCAGTGGAATAGTAATATAACTTATTATAAAACCTTGAAGACACGCTCTTCCCAAGAGCGAGACAGCCTATTCGTTGTCACTCTCCGCAACAACTGTCATGCAGCAGGATGCAAAGCACTCCTGCCCATGGGGCTCACCTACAACAAGGGTTCAACAAACCCTGAGTACAAAAGTACTCAACAAGACTGACCCGACGAAAAAAGGGGTGAAGACTCAGAAAATGCAGGCTAGATGGACAAGGTAAGGCTAATAAAAGATAAGGATTTTTGCAGAAAAGCTTGACAGAAAGTAAAGGTTGTCTTGATCTAGCTCTAGATTACCAATCAAAATCATTTTTATAACTTATCCTCATTCAAGTTGTTACTATGACGATAAACAACGATCGAGTCTTCTTCTCTGAGAAGCAACGGTGATTCGAATCCATTTTCATACCTAGCTGGGACCTAGATCACTGGGATACCGGAGACTTTAACTTCGATGCATACCAGATCACAGATATACCGGGATAACAACCGCAGCCATATATCACCACATGATACACGTGAGCACTTCGACCTAGTGTATCGATATACATGGGAACTTAAACCCATAGTATACCACGCTATAACATATGTGGGGACTCTGGCCCACTATATATCACTCCATGACATATGTGGGGACTCTGGCCCACTGTATATCACTTCATGCATGTGGATTTTCTAGTTTCTCGATATCACCAGTTCACCTTCGACACGGGACCTAGGGCATCAACAGACAGAAATACTACAGAGGGACTCCTTTTCCAAAGCAAGTTAGCCGTTCGGACTCAATTTATTAACTATCATCATGATTCCAACAAATAAGCCAACCTCATCTTTTTCATTCTTTTACCTTTTGAAAACCTAACTAATTAAGTAGGGCTAAGCATTACTATGTATTTTCCAATTAACAGGTAACAAGGAATATGGAAGTAAGATAGGTAATGCAACTGGTAGGTTATCACTCAACTCCTATTACTTAATGCAACATTTCATACTTAAAGCGATAAAACTTTTATAAAAAATAAGAAAGGGTTTAAATGCGTCCGGGGCTTGCCTTGGTATTCGGGGTAGACGGTCTCGAGCTCTGCATCAACACCCAATTTCTGAGTCTGCTCTTCCTTGGGATCTGGTGCGACAATGTTAAACCCTCCGTTAACGAAAACTATACGATAAAATGATATGCGTCAACATGATATAATAGTAAACATGATGCTCGATGGAAGCATGATCAGATTAAGGGCTTGAGTACAACTTTCCTTCATGATAAAGTTACAAGCCAACAAAACTTACTTACTAAGTTTGTTAGGGTTAACTAATTAATAAAAAAGTTCATTAAACACATAAAATAACATTGATTAAACCCTAATGACATGATCTAGGTAAGCACAAATAATTAATTAAAGTGCCAAGGGTCATTAAGGTTAATAACCCGAGGTCATGAATCAATCCCAAAGTCAAACAAATCCTATAATGATTAAACTTAATTAAATGGATTAATTAATTATTTAAAAGCATAATTTAAGGGCATAAAATTAAAGTTGTCTAATTGAGCTCAAAATTTTATTTTGAAAAGCTCTTGTCCTAAATAGATGGAAAAATAAATTTCAGAAATAAAAGCCAATTATTTTATTTATTAAAAATCATAGAAGATGCAATTTTTTAATTAAAAGAGCTACTTTTAACTTATGCAAAAAGTACTCAAATTTGACATTTCATAATTTTTCTAGGCAGAGGACATTATAAAGAGAATACACAAAAATTTCAAAATTTGTGGAGCTATATATAAATTACTATGATTTATGAAAGAAAATAGCATTTAAATTATTTTCTGAAAATAGAAAAATAAAATGGAAACAGTACTCCCGCGCTGACCAAACCGGCCGACGCCGTTGACCGGCGATTCCTCGCCGATGACGAGGTCTTCGGCATTGGAGCTTGGCCCTACAGGCTCCTCTCGACACGGGGATCAAGATAGCCTAGCTAATGTGGCAGCGGAGCGGGAGCAGCAAGCTTGCCCGTGGCCATGGCGGCGCGGCGGCGCGACAGCACGTCGGCAGAGCTCACCGGAGCTTCTCCGGCGATGGCAAGCGCATGGGCACACACGGGGCACCCCAGCGAACATGCTAGGCCAAAGGATGGGACCGTTCCTGGCCCCCAGACTAGACGGCTACGCGCGCGGCGGAGCGGCATGGTCGTGCCGGTGGCAAGCCACGGTGGCCGACGGCTACGGCGCGGTAGAAGTAGAATTAAGGGTAGGGATAGGTGCAGGAGCTCACCACGGGCACGGTGTGCATGTTTGTTAGCTTGGAGGCGAGCTGAGTCGAGTTGTAACCGGCGGCGGTGATGGCGGCGGCGGTGCTCCGGCAGCAGGGTCCACGTCAAGACAGCTCCTGTGCACCAAGAAACAGACCAAAGAGCGCTAGATGAGCAGGAGAGCACGGAGAACATGATAGCATGATAGCGGGGTTGATGAAGATATATAACCAACCACGGCAGCGGTCGATGGTGGGGATTGCACAACGGCTCGGTGACCGACCGCAAGGAAGATGACAGCTCGCAGGCGACTCGGGCAGGGAGAGCGAGCACGAACTAGCTCAAACAAACTGTAAGGATAAGGCGGAGTTGATGGAGAAGAAAATGGAGGCGTGGCGCACTCAGTGGTGGTGAATTTTGGCGACGGAGGGAGGTCGACGGCGGTGGTGGCCGGGAAGAAAAGAGGAAGACGGCGGCCGACCAGGCCTTTATATAGGGTACGGTGGCGAGGCACGGATGGCCGACACGTAGGCGAGGAGGTTTCGAGCATCCTGGTGAGCTGGCGGCCATGGCCGGGCGGTATGGCGCCGGTGGGCTGCGGCACGGCGTGAAAAGCCGGCGATGGCGGCTGCTCATAGGCCTGTCACTATAGCAGAGGGTGTTATTTTTGAAACTTTGCAAATTACTCTAGAAATTACATAGGAATATGAAAATTTTCAAAAATATCATTTGCATAACTTTTCAAGAGCTACATTTTTCATTTAACAAGAATTTCGAAATTCTGCTTAGTTTTTGAATTATGAACTCAAATTCAAAAGGGGAATAAAACCCTAGAAATAAATATTTGAAATTACTTTTGATTTTTCAGTAAAACTTGAAAATCTGCAAATCTATGAAATGATCAAATTTTAAAACAAACATTTTTCGTATACAAAGTTTTCCCAAATTATGCATAATTTTTGAATTATGGTTTTAAAATCAAAAGGGGACAAATGCTGGAAAACTGTATTTTCAAATTCATTTGAATTTCTTTTTGGAAACTTGAAAACTTTGAATACCAAACTTATAGCTGTTATCAAGATCTACAAACTAGATGTTTAGAGTATCTCCAAATTCCTTATAGATTTTGAAATATGAAAAGAGGGGTAAAATAGGGTTTAAAAAAATTAGGGTTTTCAGAAGCGGAAACAAACTCGATTTGGTTTCTAATTTCATTGGTTGGTCATTAGTAATCGCAAACATCATCCAAGGACATTTTTAGGTCGATGACCCAATAGTACCCTTGGTTGACCAAGTTGACTTTTGAAAAACATTTTATAGCTTTCCAATTTGAATTTAAATTTGAATTGCAAGACTTGGGAATAAGCTTTGAAATCCAAATTCAACTTCAAATATGGAAATCATTTTTAGGGGTTACACTTAGATTCATATACTATGCTTGACACTAGTGTAAACACGGTTTACACCTCAAGCACATAGAATATAAACTAAGTATTTTGGATGACATTCAAAAGTAGGGTTTTATGATTTCATGTGACATAACATTTCAGAAACACAAGTAACCTATGAAATGTAAATTTGTTTTAGTTGATGCACATCAAAGTTAACATAATCATGGATGCTTTGTAATGCATATGATGACATGGCATGTTTTAGTTGATATAACACCAGAGGTGTTACAGATACGGGGTGCGCACGCGAACACCAGGCGAGGCTGCCAAGCCGCCCGTATCCCGGCGAGGAGAAAGGTGCGGAGGCGTCAGACGCCGCAGAGGCGAGGCGAAGAGGAGCTAGCTGGGCTTGTGGCGGAGTAGGCGGCATCCGGACGAGCTCTGCTTGTGCAGCGGAGGCGGCGGCGAGCTGGGTGAAACCGGCGTAGGGGGCGACGAGCTGGGCGAAACCGGCGAGTCCTCCCCACGATCTCGAAATTATAGAATGGAAAAAATAGGGTGATACGAGAAAAACAGGAGGTGGGAGACAAGTCTGCAACTGCAAGTGGAACCGGAACCGGTCTAGGAGCGGGAGCGTCCGACGTGGGAGCTGGGGCAACTGATGCGGGGGCTTAGGTCTAGTATATGAGAGGATTTGGGCTCGGGGACTGATTATTAATCAGTCCCTAGGGAAATATATATATATATATATGACAATGCTATTAAGCACCGTCGGTGGTTTATACCTATTTACCGCGCCGGCCAAGTCCGGCGAGCCTCCATTGCGTCCATCCCGTAACAATAAATCTATTACCTAATGTCAACATGGCCACCACCGAGCATGCAACCATAAATCTAGCTAGGACCACCTTCCATACCTGTCGCTACATGAGAAGAAGTGTATGCGTTTAAGAAATGCAATTAATGCTGACCGCAAAATGGCAGGAGTTTGCATGCGCCGGTGAAAAGGTCAAAAAAGCTGGCCCTTTTCTGATATATTGCACCGGTGATCATGACCTTAAAAGTTACTCCTAGATGTCCAATTTTCACAAAGATGATTACCAAATAACCGTAAACTTTTTGTTTAGACGATGTCTTAATTTTTTAGGAATTAGCAATTCTTTAAGAATTAGTTTTCTTCCCAAATGTCTCAATTAGTAATAAAACTCACCTTGTCATGCAATCGGATGATCGGGATCAGCCTTTTACTGCTCACTGGTACTTTTAGGAATTACTTTTCTTCCTCAAATACCAATTTCTAAGAATTAGTTTTCTTCCCAAATGTCTCAATTAGTAATAAACCTCACCTTGTCATGCAATCGGATGATCGGGAACAGGCTTTTACTACTCACTGATACCTTTAGGAATTACTTTTCTTCCCCAAATATCAATTAGTGACAAACACTCACCATGTCATGCATCCGATTGACTCGGTAACTCAGGATCATGCTTTTATTACTCCAGGTATTTTTAGAAAATACTTTTCTTCCCTAATGACCCAATTAGTAATAAAAACTCATCTTCCCTAACGACTCACTGATATTTTTTGGAAATTACTTTTCTTCCCCAAAATCAATTAGTAATAAAAAGTCACCTTTTCATGCATCTAATCGACTCGGTAATTCAATTTGGGGAAGAAGCAGATTTTTCTCCTCATTTATTCGTAAATTGAGTTATTAATAGTACCTGATTCCTGACGACAACAGTTGTCTGTCCTTAATTAACCATAGATATCTAACCGGTAGCAACCATTTTTCATCTTCGATTTAACCATAAATGCCTGTAATTAAGAAAAAAACTAATAATTTGTTTATTCCTAAATGTCTTAAAGGAGCAGATTATTTCTCCTCTTTTAAACGTAAATGCCTAATTAAGAAAGTTAATGATTTTTATTTGTCTCAACTAACCATAAATTTATATAATTATTGAAGTTAAGGCTTTGTTTCAAAAATGGATCTGGATAGACACGCAAGCTTCCACGGCACCAGAAGCACCGGCGTCGTGGCCTACATGCAACCGTAGCACATGCAGATGCTTTTCCACGACCGTGGTGTCCCAACACGTGTGATACTACTATACGTGTCCCGTAGTAGCTTTCTTGTTTCCCCGAGCACAATTCATACACATCTGTTATTATTCATATATTTTCATACATATCTGTTATTCATATATTTCATATAAACATCAATCCATACATGAAGAATTTGAACAAAAAGATGAATTTCGATGACGGAGAATTCCTGTGCGACGCCGCTGGGTCGGGGGAGCCAAGTGAGTCGACAAGGCCGCCAATCGTCGTTGAAACTTGAAAGGGTGCCGTCGCGACAGGGAAGCACGCCGCCGCAGTGTCGCCACGGGCTGCCTCCGCGTCAGTTGCGGAGCCAGGATTCTGTGGCTGGGTATTGCATGTAAAAAGATATTATAATGTAAATTTTAGTGTTAGGTTTACTAATAGGCTATGCTAGTGCTATCACACTTATTTTTAATTTACTCTGTATATTATTACAGTTTGATAATAAATATGTGTAAAATTAAAATTATTTCTAAAATTTTTAAAAGTAGCATGCATTAGCATGCACAAATAAATTTGTTTAAATTGCAGCAAACACATAGACACGTAGTGTTTCGCTCTAAATTTCATCGATTAAGACTGATTCATTCTGAATTAGAGGGGAAGCACTAGTGCATGGATCTTGAGGAGACTTGTGTCTGGCTGTCTTCAACGCTTGGTCCCCGGCGGCCGGCGGCCGGCCACCTACGAGAGTCGACCGCATTAGGAGCCGAGTCAAGGGATCCGGCCGTTGCAGTCCGTGTCTCCGTGATACGCTGCTCGTCTGGTGGCTGCTGCTGGCCACCGGCCGCTGCCGCCTCGGGGCAGCATCTACATATATATGCCTCCGCTCAGGCCACTACTGCTGCTATAGCTTGGAACGCAGTACACGAAGTGCTGAATAAGCAGCGAAGGGAGCAACGCTAGCAGCTAGGGATGTTTCTTGTGGCCTTGTGAGGTGATCGTGCCTTGGACTTCTGGTCCAATTAGACAGGCATGTATATGTATACTATGAATTATTTTTCCTTACTAATCTTTGGGTATTTCATGGAATACAGGGGAATACCCCTGGCTCCGCCCATGCTCCGCGTGAGCAGGGCACGCCGTCGCCAGATGCATGGGAGGGGCCCTGTTGCCGCTGCAACACCGGAGGAGGCCTGCTGCTGCTGGTCGGGGAGGAAAGCGGGGATGTGCTGCCGCCGTCGGGAGGATGGAGACATCGATGATGTGGCGCGAGTGGTGGGTGCGTCGGCGTGGGCTGGAGGAAGCGTCGCTGGCTTCGTTGGGGATGGGAGGTCGTCACTGGCACTGCCGGTGTGGGGGAGCATCGCAGATGGCAAGTGGACGGCGCCGCGGCCGCCGGTTGAGGAGCAGCCGCGCCGGCCGGTGGATGACGCGCGCTGCCGCCGCCTCCGGGAAAAGGACGCCGTCGGTGGAGGTGCGGAAGGTGAGGAGGAGACCCGTGAGGCTCGCCGGCGCCGGTGGGGTCGAGTCCCACCGCTGAAGGTGACGACGAGCCCCGCGACGGCCGGTGATGGGGAGGCACGACGCGAGGTGCCTCAGGTCCGTGGCGGCACCGAGGGGGTGGGAAGAGGACGCCGGCATGGTGAGGTGGTTAAGGAGCTGCGCCGACGCCGTGGAAAGCCGGGACCGCAGCGAATATAAAAAGGCATGAGCAAATGAATGCTGGCGAATTTTTGGCGCAGCCAATTGAATGCAACCCGAGGATTTCGGGGACACGTCCGGTGGAATTACGGTTGGGGCACCAACGGTGTGCATGATTTTATGGTTGTGGGATTGGATGGTAGTAACCGCACACCACAGTTGCGGATGGGCCAATGCATGGACACATTTGCGTTTGTGAGGCTAATAATTACGGTTGCGGGATTTATTAGTGGAGATCGCCGGAGGGAGGCGGTGCTCAGCCGTGGTGGTTGATAATATATACAGCCACACGCACGTATTATACTAGTCCAAATACTATAAACAAATACTGTATAAAACAAATACTAGTCCAACATAATATGTATGTACACATACTTAATTTATATTCTGAGTATAAAACAAATACTAGTCCAACATAATATGGACCAATACTTTCTAGTATGAACAAATACTGTATAAAACAGGCACACGTACGTATTATACTGTATATGTTTGTACATATACTTAATTTATATTCTGAGTATGTAACCATACTACTTAGCAAGTTCACTTCGTCGTATTAACTGCTATCTTAACTATCATATACAAAACATATCGAAAATATAGTTATATTCAATTCATCTCTAGACGACTGACACTGAAGCACGCACGCCGGCGGCGGCAGACATGGGCACCGCTTGCGGCCATCTATCGGACCTCCTGTTAGCCTCAGTGTCGGGTCCGATGGAAAGCAAGCTGCACTTGTAGGCAGTCGATCTTGACCTGGTTAGAGATGAGGCAACAAGCAACATGGACGACAGGGGAAGTGGATGTAGAGGCTAACTGGACGAGCAGAGCCCAGCGTGTCCGGCCAGGCGGAGTTGCAAGCAGGCTTGAGGCTGTCTCTGCCAACCAACAGACTGGGATCCCTCCACAATAGATCGGGATGGGCAGGCAGACCTGGATCGGCAGGCTACAGACCTGATGAATCTGCCAATTCAGCCGGAGGCGCCGTGTGGGGTGGGCCGCGCCATCTCCGTGCAGGTTCCATCGTGCTTGCTGGGCTTCTAGTGAGGACGGGGGACGCCATCGCCAGTTGGAGACCAGCGCCGCCACTGGTGGTGTAGGATACCCGCGCCGCCGCTCTGCTGGAGATGGGAGAGTGAGGCCACCGCCGAGGCCGGAGAGGCCGGATCGGGCCGAGCACTGGCGGAGCTACATTGATGCCTAGGTACCCAACTTTTTTTGACAACCATAAATTTATAGGTATACTCAAATGTATAATGTATATTAGTCATTATTTGTTTATTTTTTAGTATAAAGTCAGCCCACAGCCAATTCCCTCGGCCTCCTTTCGGTTTGAGCTTGTAGGCCGGCCCGCAAGAGGCAAGGGCTCAAGGCCCAGTGGCCCAGTAAGGAACATGTTACATGTTGCCCCTGGCCTCCTCTGTTCACACGGACGTGAAGTCGCGAGGCGAGCACGCCCCCGACGCAAGGTGATGTGAACTAGGGTTCCGATCTTCCATCAGGTTCAAGATAAACAACGATTTGGGCGGAAGTGACACACCGATCCGGCTTCAGATCACAAAGACCCAAACCCTGCAATCTTAGCACCACGAATCCTCTGGTTATCAACCATGTCACCAACCGGCTGACCTCGCCAAGAAGGCTAATCCCTGCTGCGAATCGAAGAACACAAGCAAGAACAAGATAAAGCGCAACTCAATTGAAGTGACAATTGCAGATAAATGATTAAGCACTCGAAGTTGGGGTCTCGCAAACCGATAACGGCGACTGTTCAAAGACAGATTGATCTAAAGCAAAACCCAAACCCTAACGAGGGCGGCGGCTACTGAATTTAATGCCTAAGGGTCGTCACACCCCCTGGATGCGCCCCCCTAACGGGCTCAAACACGATACACGGCCTAACGGACCAAAAACTATGGTGCAGCACTGGAACAGATTCTGGACGCTGGATTGTTTCGACGTTTTCCGATGACTCAGAAGGAATTTGGACCTCAAACTAATGCCATTGGTTTTCTTATGAAATTATCTTTCCATCCATATGTGGATCGTCGAAAACGGAGTCCGTATGCATCCTGGGCTTCCATTTTAATCTGTGCTGGTCCTGGAGGCCGAGGCAGACTCGAACTCGAATTGGGCTGGGCCTCCGTCTTGTCTTGGACGCCCTTGCTGGTCTCCAAAGATGGTGACCAGGGTGGAGGACGTCCAAGGGTTTCCTTGGTGAGTTCTCCATCTACTTGGGTCATGCTTCCACTTGGTCCAGGGTCCCAAGGATGAAAAACAAGCCCATGACGACAACGTAGCTTCTGACAGAAACAGCAACAGAATATTTTGATAATTCGGATGCCTTCCTGACGTGATATTGAGGTGGGACTAGATCTATTGGAAAGCTTATCAAATAACCTTTCCAACAAGTGCTGATTCACCTCAATTGCATTTCGGACGGATGAGTTATAGCCTTCCCAATGAAGCATTGTCAGGTTGCCGACGAACCGAATGCAGGACTTTGATGAGCTAGCACATTGAAATACATTTATACCTGCAAATAAATAGTAACATGTACATGTGGAACCAAGTGAGTTGCACCAAAAGTCACTATGCGAATGTAGAACCGGGGTCACCTTATCAATGGTCGTATCTGAGGGTTTCATGTCCTTATCACAAGGCGCCCGTCCTCCGTCCTCCAGCTCTGCATTTGCCATTCCACAATCCCCAATCCCAAACCCTAATCTTGCTGGCCTGCGGATCTTCTCCGGCGAGGAGGCGACGGTGAGTCGTGAGCAACCAGAGGCGGTGCTCGGCGGCGGCAGGAGGTCGGGGGCGCAGCCGCGCAGGGCGGCGGCGGGCGGAGCAGAGGCTGGTGCTGCTGGCGGCCAGCGGCGACGCTGGGCTGCGAAAGCAGGCAGGGGCGCAACCGCGTAGAGTGGCGGGCGGCTAGCTGTGGCGTGGTGACTGGCGAGGCATGATTCTCCCCAATCCCCAATTCCCCATTACTGGATTTGGTTATTTCTCATTTGGATTTACCCCAATCTCCATTACTGGTTTTTCTTCCTGTAGATTATTGTATAATGAAGAAGAAAACAGTCGATTCGAAGAGTTTGTGGAATAGAGCAGCAAAGACAAGAAAGTAGAATTAGGTTCTACATCAATTCCATTACTGCATTGCCTTTTTTTTTGGGTTGCTGATGTGCATTGGAAATTGCTTTGAGTCGTAAAAATACCCAAGTTTAAAATCCTGGCTCCGCCACTGGGGCCGAGGCAGGAGCAGGGAGCGATGCCGGAGGTGAGGACCAGGGAGTCACACCGCCGCCTGCTGATGCCTACGATGAATGTGGAACAAAAATGAATCTGGATCGGGACTGGGACGAGAATTATAAATAGGTAGATATATATCGTGTATTGGGTGACGCCGTCATCGGCCCGTTACAGTGCGGGAAAAGCTCGGCGCTCGCGTGCGTAGGCTATCAGACCGGAGTAACTACAGGTACGTGTAGAAAAGGAATTTTCATATATATATATATATATTCCAATCTCGGCATCTTAAAAAATGGAAGACACTAAAGATGGAAGCAACTAGTAAATATGAACATAGTTCCATAAAAAAACAAACAAATAGGATAAATAGAAACAGAGATATAGAATAGCACATGCCTGCCGTGGTTGGTAGTGGAGGTCGTTGTGACTACGACGGCGTTCTCATGTGCTGCTTGCGGCAGCTGATTGAGGATGCCTGAGAGTTGCTTCGTCGCCCTTTGGTGGTGCAGACATTGCTTGATTGGCTCATCATTGCCGATGCACTTAGAGCTGGAGAGCCGATATGATGCTTGGTGCTTGGTGGTGCGGACACCTCGTGAGAGAAACCTGGCTGCCAAATGGCGTATGGATAGTGATTTGCATACGGGGATCGTAGGTCGGATTATTGTATGAGAGAAACCTCAGTTTTTGATTTGGGTAGCCAAAGCAATGGCGTGTCCACGATGGTTTGGATTCAATGAGTGCCTCATCAATCCTATTACAGGAACATCTATGATCGTCGTTGAGATTTGAAGAAAGTGCACGAAATATGCGGTCTGTTTTGACACTAATAAGTTGAGGTTCCGAATAAAAAGCTACTAATTTTGAAATTTGATAAATTTAAAATATTACATTAGTTAAATATGTTTTTTAGAATTTTTTTACACTTACAACATTTTTTGATGTCAGCATTAATTAATATAGTAGTATTTGTAGTTTTTCTTTTTTTGAGGAAGACTGGAGGGGTTTGCACCCCTACAGCAAGTAATATTTGTAGTGTATATGGACCGGCGAATCTCGGCGCTGATCAAACTACTCGTGCGCATTGCTTTCTTGTATTTGTAGTGTATTTCAGATTTTATTTTCTAAGGGGAAATATGCATGGTATATGACGTCAGCTTATGTCACGCTGACATCAGGCTCTGCAAAGCAGGACGACCGCGGCCTTATTACCAGGTCGTGCTTTAAGCTCTCTTATGTTATGACTATAGTTGTCCCTTTACATGTATAGCATCGGTTTGTTGTGATCGGTTATGGTCGTAAGAGGCGGTTGTACACTGTGGTTGATTTCTAGGTAATTTTGACCAACAATATCGATGTTTCATAGAAGATAACGCTTCACATTTATGTTACCAATTACCTTTCAGCCGACTATATCTATTACTAACCTGCCTGCTGAATGTGATGATATGCAAGAAGCACTGTCCACTCCAATTGAAAACTCAATCTCTAAAAATACCTTTCGAAAAAATACTTTACACTCTTTGGTATATATGAAAATCCAGGAACGACTACCACTTCAACATAAAGCAGTGGACAATAATACAAGCACATGCATCATACAGCAGCGGTACACATGAACTCACACAACAAAGCTCTCAACAAGCAGCACATTACACCCAATCAACACATGTAGCTAGCCAAACCATATATGCATCAAGCTGCCACAACCCCAACAACAGGTCTCGGCGCACATGAAGATGATCACCAGGGACCAATCAACCAACACCCAACAACAAATGATCCAAGGACGCGCACAAGCATCAACCAACATGATGATACAAGCCAGGGAGCAAACACTATGTCCATTCCGCTGCTTCAGCAAACGAACCAAGAGGTAATTCCACCACAAGATTTGACCTCTCTTTTGTAGGAACAAGTACACTTAGTGCAGGAACAGAACCATGGTCTCCGTAGCAACAACCACAGAATCAGACGAGCAGGTTCACAACACACGATCAGGTGGTTAACGGTGATAGCCAACCCGAGCACAACATTACCTCTACCTCTACAACAGGCTTGGACTCTCAAAACACGCCTACAGATCCACCTGCTCACTACCAGATCTATGACGAACAGGTACAACTTCACAATGCCTGCCCTACTCCAAGGCAATAGGTGCTATGCTGATGCGTCCACATCTCCAGATCACCTACCTTCTCCAACAAATGAAGCGGGCATTGGAATCTTTATTGTTAATTTACAGGTGATTCCAGTCCAGACAGTTCATGTCACAGCCAAGCTCACTGCATCTTCCTCGGTGCTCATGGCTGAAGCAGCGGCTCTTGCCGTTGCTTCCATGGTGACAGAATTTATGAACCTTCAGAACATCAACTTCCTTTCCGATTGTGAACAGCTCGTCAAATTCCTCAATTCGGATGATCATACCAATCCACCTGACTGGAGAATTAAGAATTTTATGCAGCTCTTCTCCAACCGTACAAGAATAGGAATGCCAAGATTTATAAAATTCCAAGGAATCTAAATGCTACAGCTGCTGCACTAGCTCATCAAGCATTAGGCCATTCTGATCACCAGCTGCATTTCTCTTGCTCCTATGACCATCTATCGAGCCTTTGCAATCTGTTGCAGGCCCTTACATCTGTAGTCATCAGCAATGTAACAATACTCTCCACGTTGCTGTTGACTTTGTTGTCAAAAAGAAAAAACTTTTTGTAACATTTTCTTATAATATGCAGACCTCTCAAAAGACAAGCACAAATAAACTAAATAGCCAATGTTCTTAAAGATACAACAATACTATCGTACTTGAAAGTCTATAATTGTTACATCTATTTCACTGCTTTTTTCGTTGCAACCTTATCTACCAAGTAATGCCATTGTTCATTAGTTAATTAATTTTGAAAGCTTCTGATAGTTTTGTACTGTGCTGAATGCTGATTGGCTAATTATTTCTTTTATCTCAGGCTTCTGAATGACATGATTCATCACATCATCGCCCTATCTGGTGTATAGGTCTCCACAGCTTTGCTTGTTCGTGATGAAATAAAGCCTCCGAAGCGTAACTTGTTAGGCAAATCCATTTGCTTCTACCGGTTGAAGGAAACTGTACAATTGTAGTCGTGGAAGGAACCTGCTAAATTGTACTCGACTGGATATTCCTGTGAACATGGCAGCATGCTGCAAACTGTGTGCTAATATAAAAAAAATCTGCAAACTGTGTGGTAGCTACTCCTTTTATATTACCGTTATGAATTAGGTCTCAGGATGGAAATTTGAACAGACAGAAATCCTATGGGCTACAAGAACCGTGTAAAATTTGTGCATTTTGTGTTGTCGACAATTTATTTGGGTCCTGGCAACAAGCATATATCACCACATATATGCTTTATTATGTGCAATCTGTCTCAAAGGGCACAGGTACATAGGGCACCAAGAAGCATGTATATATTTCTTTCTACTTCCTCTGTTTCAAATTATAAGTCGTTTTTACATTATACGTAGTAAAATGGATGAACCAAAAAAGTCGAAATGACTTATAATTTAGGACGGAGGAAAAAGTATCGGTCGGTTCTAAATTGTAGTTCGTTTGATTTTTTTATCTCAAATTTGACCACTCGTTTTATTTAAATATTCGATCAAAATATTATTTCTTTTGCTGTGGCTTGCTTTATTAGCAAAAAAGTTTTCGAGAATGAACTAAATTTGACTATATTTACTCAAATTTTATGAATAAGACGAGTGTCAAACTTATGAGAAAAAAATCAAACGTACTAAAATTTAGAACGGAGAGAGTAAATAAAAGGAGGAAGCCGGATAAAGACATCAGCCTCTGTGTGTGGACTGTCCATACTAACAATCGAGGCAACATTATTACATAGTATATACATGGTAAAGCACAAACCAACAAATCATAGATGGATAGCGATTAGCAACACGTACACTCGGCGGTGGACTTTTATTTCCGAGAGCCCACAACATAGAGAACATAATAAAACCGGATGGAAATGGATATGCAGCAAACTAAAATGCACCTCATTCTAGTACATATAATCGACGACCGCCGCCCGCTGTATAAATTTTTGTGCGGCCCTCCTTGAGACGGTCAAGGTAGTCTTCGATGGTGATGTATTTGAAGTCCGGGTAGAGATCCGTGGCCTCGACGCCCGTGTCGGGGTCGCAGGTCTGGTGGCACATACGGGCGGGGCCGACGACGGCATGCACCATGGAATACGCGAAGTTGAAGGGCAAGGGCGAGTCCCTGATCCTGGCGACGAGCTCCTCCTCGGACACGTAGGACTTGTCGAGGACTTTGCCCGTCTTCTTCTCCCAGAGGCCCACCAGGTCGGGGTACGAGCAGGTGTTGCCCGCCGGCCGCACGTAGAGGATCTTGTTCAGCGTCCGCGGGTCGTCCACGGCCCTCATCGTCACGGCGGCCGTGTCCGCCGCGTTCACGACGATGATGTTCGTGCTGTCGTCCCCGAACACGGTGGCCTTGTTGGTCTCCGGAGGCCCGTCGGCTATGGGGTCGCCCAAGCGCGGCAGCGTGTAGCTCTGCGCCCAGTAGCTGCAGATGAGGGTGTGAGGGATCCCGGCGGCTCGGACGGCTTCCCGGAGCCGGACCTTGGCCACCAGGAAGCTTCGCGCGGGCTCCAGCAGCCCCGGCGATGCGGTGGTCTGCTCCGCGTCGCACCCGTACTCGGACGGTATGAACCGCCGCACGTTGCCTGCTTCCTTGATGGCCTCGAGGATCCTGAGCTGGCCGACTTCTAGGTCGCGCGGGTCGTGGCCGACGCCGGAGATGACGACGTCAAACTGCTTGATCGCCGCCACAAGGCTCTCGTGGTCGCCATAGATGTCCCCCTGCGCGATCAGATGCAGTGAGTAATTATTAGTGCTACTATTGGCTAGCTGCTAGGTGGTGTTCATCGATCGTATATATAAAATATAATATCACAAATTAAAATAAACCACGACGTACTTCGATGAGGGTAGCTCCGCTGGCCTTCAAGTCCTCGAGAAGCTTGAGCCTGCTGGGGTCGGCGTGGTCGCTGCTGCTGGCTGGGCGCACGAGCATGGCGGTGGGGTGGCCGGCGGCGAGGCTGGCTTTGACGAGGTGCTGCCCCATCCACCCCGTCGCACCGATCACCAGGACCCTGCTGCTGCCAGCCATTGTTTTGCCCTTTAATTTTGCTTGCCTGTTCGCCCTTCAATTTGATCACCCTCCGTGGTGGTATTTATACACACTTACGCTTTATTCAATTCCTACTTTAATTTTAATTTTCATTTTGAAACTTTCAACGACTGATCGAGCACCGTAACTAGCCAGCTATCTGATCATCATTATTATATTGTATTCTGTCATACCAGCTGGCAGCTGCTCCTAGCTTAGGTTTTCAACACAAAAGATTCCGGCCCCTCTCGATCAGTACTAGTAGCACACTTTTTTAACCGAAGACTAGTAGCACACTAAATATATAACTACTTCATTAAGTATATAACCACACACTCGTGTGAGCAAGAGCCCTTATTTTCCTCAGACAAACGTAACTTTGATGTAACTGTTGGAATAACTGGGCTTGGCTCAATAGAATTCCTGAAATTGATATACAGTTATAGGTAGTAGGTACGACACATACAGACGTTAGAACCATTGTAGTAGTATATTGTGGGAGTTCTAGTACAATACGTCCAAAGGGATGATGAGATCAGTTGATTTAGACTTAGAATTGGTAGATGCCCTTTATATTTAAAACAAGAATAAAAAAATGATGCACACCTTTTTTGACGGAAGACTAGTCGCACACGCTTTTTGACCGAAGACTAGTAACACACTTGACCGGCGCCTGGAATTCAGAGCAAGCTTGCCGCTCAAATACTAGTAACACACTTGACCGGCGGCATCGGAGTCGGCTCCAGCGCATCGAGATCCTCCAGATTGACGACGAATCGGCGGCGGCGGAGATCTAGAAGAATCAACCCTAGAACGAAAATATTTATCTAACTATACAACAATTATCCACTCCAATAATACTACAAAAAACATCAAATTGCATTTATAGCGTTACCGTTTTACCTTTGATTAAAAAAATCTTGTCGTTAATTGAATTTAGAATAGAAAGATTCAGAATAAACAAAAAAATACCCAATATTCCGTTAGAACAAGATATTGGGTATTTTCGGCTTTCCTTCCTTTAAAATTTCCTATATGTTTAGGAGAAAAATCTTATCCATTAAGAGATGGAACTTCAAGAGCAGCTAGATCTAGAGAGAACTACGAAAATGGAATTACTCCTCTTTTATTTGGAGTCCTAATCTCTTCAGATTTGAAGGCAATGAGAGGCGGTTTGGTGTATATGGCCCACGAACCATAGACACAACAATCGCCTCTCATCGTCTTCGGCCTTTTTAGCCGTCGGATCGGTCGCTGTGAACCATTGAAATTCTCCCCAAGTATCGTAAAAAATCTCTTATAAAATTCCAACATTTTAAAATTTCTTTATGTTTGTGTTGCATGTAGCTATAAAGTCAAAATGTTATTTTCCCTTGCTGTCCCAAATTTAAAATTCACAACCTCAAAACTTTTTCACAACGAACCATGTAACACAGAGTTGATCGAGTCAACATCACGATAAGGGGTATTTTCATGTAAAATTATTTTTTAAGAAACAAATTGGTTGAATCCGAGATCACATGATTTCAAAATGAACCACCTGACATATGCTTTCGGATATAATTTGTGAAACTGAAACATTAACTCCGTCTCACCTCGGTCAAAAGGAATTCTTAATTTAATTGGTGTGCATGCATTTAGTAGTACTATGACATGGAAGTGTGACCCTGGGTTTCTAATATTTGATCCGAATTCTCTGGTGTTTTGATCGACGCAAACAAGAATAGAAGCGATTTACATGAAATTTTTACCATATATTCTACACATTAATAGAAGATTACGTAAAAACTTCGCTACAAAAGAACTAAGAAAACATCTGTATCGATGAAAGAAAATATAGATTTATAACTACATCAAATATCTTAATGTAGAGTATAGACCTAGTCAAAAGGAATTAAAAGAAATAGGTTTCCTAATTTTTAGTTTTCTATTTATATATTTTTTTCGTATAAGTTACAATTTGAGGAAAAGAGAATGAAAAAAGAAAGAAGAGGAACCAGGGCACAACTGGGCAGAGTCCATTGGCCCAAAAGGCTCATAAAACAGATTTCAACCTAGCAGGCCCAACATGGATTGACTTTTACATCAGGAGTCTCTAAGTTTCTGAAATTCAATTTAGTTCGTTGCACCTTTTTTATCTTTCATTTTTTCACCTGGAACCCTTCCCTCTCTTCTTTTTCTTTCTTAACCTCTCCCCTAGACCGGTCCCCTATCTCCACACTACGTATGTATGCGGAAACCTAGGCATGGAAGGCGGAAGAAAATATGACACACTGAAATTTTGGTGATTTATTATTAGAAAATAGAAATAAATTACAACGTATGGACACATTTGCTTTTTAACTAAAAAATTGGAAGGAAAAATACGACTTAGCTATATCTTAATGTAGAATGATACTTTCTCCGTCTTAAATTATAGTTTGTTTGACTTTTTTGACTTCAAGTTTGACCGCTCGTCTTATTCAAAAAATTTGAGTAAAATTAGTTAAATTTAGGTCATTCTCGAAGATCTTTTGTTAATAAAGCAAGCCATAACAAAAGAAATAATATTTTGAGCAAATTTTTGAATAAAACGAGATGGTCAAACTTAGGACAAAAAAGTCAAACGAACTATAAATTAAGACAAAATAGTATTAATTAATTCACGCAGCATTTTACATTAAATCATGATTTACAAAGCAAATTTGTTATTTTTATGCGTACATACTACAAGTATACAATGCAATATGGTATGCACCAAATGCTACTCTACTAGCTCTGGAAAGTGGGAACCATGAAAACGTACTTGTTTTCCTTATTATCAGAAAACGTTATCCGCATGGATGGAGCAGGAAAACTATGGAATGAAGAAGAAAACAGGAGTGAGCTGAGGACGATCGGAAAGCATCACTAATTGAATGCAAGCAAGTGAATGCTGAGGTGCAGGAAAGAGAAAAGAAGAGAGAAGAGAAATGGACCGTAAACTTACAGAGTTACAGCCAACTCAGACACATGAATCTAAAAACAATGTGAAAGAGATAAATAGATCATAAAGTAGACCATTTATTAATACTGAAGAGCTAACAAGTGTATGAGCAGGCTAAGAGGTGTAGGTTCTAAGAATCTTTGCCAACAGCCGGCTATCTTATTAGCCTCGCTCTTACTCATTAATTTTGGCCACGCTAATGAATAATACCGACCTAGCATGCTCTTCTTTCACTAGCAGACGTTTGATGTATCAATAATTCTTTTTTGCGAACGTCAACAACCTAGATGACTCAAGTACAGTGCACCTAAAACAAGATGTTCTGCTCTGCCAATTGGACGTTGAAGTAGTGTTACCAATACGTCTTCATTGGTTGTGAGAGCCAAAAGTCTCTAAATAATTAACAAAGCAAAGTCATGCGAGCCACGGTACTACTCCCTCTGTCCATAAAAAATTAATTCTTAAAGTAAATATTTATTCACGAATAAGTCACAGTCCACCGTTAAATACTCCTCATATTTCCATCTTATTAATTGCCCCATCTTCTCCTTGCCTCCAGTCTCTAATCTCTTCCATACTCCCATTTAGCACGTAACTTAAACACCGATTACTACAGTATGCAACATAATGATGGGACTCAGATTAATTAAGGGCTTGTTTAGTTCAAGCTCAATCTGTGATGATTTCTCAAACCATCATAGATGCCACTTGGTGACGGTTTTTTAGTGACCTGTGACAGAAATTTTCATCACCGATTAACAGGATGATTCTTGTAGTGAAGGCTGTAAAGTTTTGTGACATCACATTGGATGTCACTGTCGGATGGGTTATTTATATAACAATAAAAAATAAATTTCAGATTCCTACGGTAAATAATGAGATAAATTTATTAAGCCTAATTAATCTATTATTAGCATATATATACTGTAGCACTTTAGTGTCAAATCATAGACTAATTAAGTTTTAAAGATTTGTCTCGCAATGTAGTCGTAAACTGTGCAATTAGTTTTTTATGTCATCTATATTTAATCTATCTATACTATAAAAGAGCGAAGAAATTGATAAATACACGTTACCTGAAATTTACACCCACCCTATGTTTTAACCGTTGGATGTAACTTAAAATCTTGATGCAAAGGATATTAACCCTCCTTGCCTCTTAATAGGTGAGGCACCCTGTAAGATGTAAGATTTGTTTACGTTTTTTATACAATTCTGCCGCCGAAGCTTTATTTTTTTCACCACGACAATTTCATACCCACCCGGCCCCACACTATCTCCTGTGCCTTCTCTTCTATAATTGTTCTTCTCTCGATGCCGCAGCAATGCGTTCGTGACTAGGGCAGCCGCCGCCACCCATTCTACCCGCCTGTAATCTCGGCCTCTTTCTGCCATCTCGCGCTGATAACTTTTCCCATTTTCATGGCCATCGTCTCCATCTCACACGATGCTGCCGAGGAGGCAACGGCGAGCGCCGCCTTGCCGAGTCGCAGGTACAGACGACGGAGGCACGGAGCCGGACCCGCAGGTGCCTTGGCGCCGATGCGCTGTTGGAGGAGCGGCTGATACGGTTAGCCAACAAGAAAGTATGGCACCCTGCTACTTCCGAGACACGAACGCGGCCGCCATTACAAGAGGATGCAAGCAAGGCCAAGATGCAAACAAGTCTTGTGTGAACATCCATGCATATACGTATATATGCTATGCATGCACTTAGGGGCAAGGCGAAGTGCATCTACGTAAGGCAAGGGGCGGCCAGGATCATGGCGTCGGGAAGTCCAAAGCGATCTAAGCTATACAGAGGTAAATGTTTTATTTTAGATACGACTTTAATCCACAATATATTATCAGATCATTTTAATGATTCTCAATTTAACATAGTTTGATCTATACATTGGCCCTTTTTTGTGGAAGAAACATACTACAAGAAATAGGATATTGGAACTATGAGGAACTCCAATGCAAGATTAGTCTTCTCAACTGGACCAGCGTTGCCCGGTTGCCCTCCTTGCTGAGAGGTAACTGTTTTAATTTTAGCAAAAATACTAAAATACATAAACCCAAGCTATGTGGCCCAAGATGTAAAAATAAAACTATTTTTTCTCTATTTAGACATGATTCACTTGCATATGGTTTAGGAAGCTGTTGATGATTAAAAGAACTTTCAATCATACGGATACCATGGATGTAAAGCTAGCTATGCAGGTTTTTTTTCATGCGTATGCCACTAGAATTGACAATGTTCAAAGTTACGTGCTCTTCTTTTCTTTTTTCTGGGATAAAAGTTTGAAAAAAAACAAAAATATTGAATCCATTCAAAGTTACTAATTATACTTTAATCAAACAGAAGGGCGAGGAGGGCCTTTTAAGGTAAAGAATAAATCTTTATTTCTGTCTTGGCGTACATATGGGTATTTCATAATAATTTTATTTTTTTGCAAATGGCAATTTTTGCAGTATCGTGCTTCGTTGTCTTAAGCAAAATCCTGCCACAACTCAAATCTGTTCATGTCAATTTTTGGGAGACTTGATTGTGTATTTATCAAATGCTACATTTTTGGAACTTCTTCGTAAGGTATAGGGTTTGGGGCTGTAGAAAAAAACAGAGAGATGGTCGTTGGGGAGGGGAGAAATTGATTAAACCCTTGTTGGCATGTAGTATGCCAATAAAAGTGAGTCCTAAAGTACATAAAAAGGGAATGTCAAGCATAAACACTAGGCTTGGATATGCTAGGTGTTGTGTACCATGGATTCTAGCTTCTTTGGAGACATTTTTATAATCTACCAACACTGCATGTTGACGACTTCTGCATATTAAATTGTTCTAATCTCAGTCCTATTTCCAGTTAGTTCATTGGAGAAGCAATCTCGGGTAGTGGGAGAGCAAAGTATTGTGGCATCTACATTTCACGGAGCTACATGAACGTTTCTGACTGCATAGCAGGAGCAACAATCCTGCATATATGTTCAAGCAAGATGGCATAGAGCAATTACTGTTTGGTTACTATCTGTTATATAGTATACTATGAAGGTTTTTTGTTTACCTAAACTCAATATGTACCGTACATTATATACACTGTTTCCTAAGCTCAATATTATGGGAATATACTAAGCTTTTATTTACTAGCGATGTCCATGGTTGTTGTTGCCAGCCTATAGGAACTGAATGTCACACATTTCTGTCTCTTCATGGAAAACCATATTAAATTGCTGATATTATGACGCTTGGGTCATGGAAAACCATATTAAATTACATATATTATTCACTTCTTCATATATATTTTCTATTTTATGATATGGTTAATTATTTTTTAAATATTTTTATATACACGTGCGTGTCGCACGTGCATGTATACTATACTCTATGTATATGTCTAAACATTGGACATGATAGGTGTAGAGGTTTAGGGTGAAAATGGGTACCTATACCGAAATTTTATAGGAATTAAATTTGTCGTGCTGATGAATAACGCCAACCCATTTACAGCCCACTCCTTTTATTTCCTATTATATATCTTTGTTTGCTTCCTTTTCTTTCAGAACTGCCCATGTATGTAACCGCAAAACAGGGACGGCCCTTTTTAGCTTTCAAAACACAAGTGTTGCCTTTATTTAAAACGAAAATTAAGAATTAATCACCGATCCTGACCTCGCAAGTCTACTAGACGTTGATGTAAGCTTACACCTAACAGGCACCTACCAGATTCAAATGGACGTTAGATTATAGTTAACAATATGTCTTGTCGATTATGAGAGCCTGTAGTTCACAGAGACTATATCTAAGTCTATCAAACCGGGTCACAGAGACGAAATCTATCAAACCGGGGCAAGTAGCACTAAGTTTTGCCATGTTGATGAAAAACGTCGACGGCTTAACACGTTCTTGCATCACTAGAGGTTGATGTACCAATAAAATAAAATCGAACGACGACCTATAGAGAATTTCCAGCAGAGCACCTAACCAAGATGCTTCAGAATTTGATATATGGTGCCAATTTCTTGATGTCTAGTTCCCTGACGAAGATGCCCATCTCCGTCATCCAAGCCAAAATGGAAGCAATCAACCATGTATTTTTGTCAGTTACCAAACTTTTCAGTACCTCGCGAGTATGCGTAAATTTAAGTCTCTAAATTTGTTCTCTAAAACTATTTAGACTCTCAAAAATATATACTGTTTACAGCAGAATCTCTAAATCAGGCTAGCTATCTTTTCGAACCATATGCACCATGCAGCGCCTTGCTGTTGGTCGCTTGGGCTGTTGGGCACCGGTCGGTCACCATGCTGATGAGGGGCTTAGCCTGGCCATAGTTGCAGCAGACCTTGAACGTTCCTGGTTCAATCCTTGCCTCCTCCGAGATTAATCTAGAAGCAGTATGTAGTGCACATGATCAAGAATAAGCCCTAGATGAACCTGTATAGCACTGAGCTGAAGGAGAAGCGAGAGAGCGAGCACGGGGAGACAAGGCCCTCGCGGGAAACGCCTGGCCATCTACGCGATAGCTTACGAGCTTTTTCTTTGCAAGAACAGGAGGGGCAGAGGAGCCCCTACTGAAAAACAAGGCGCTACAAAAAGACTAGAAACAAACTAAGAAAGAAAAGGGAGGGAGGGCAGGGGCTGGATACACATCCATTCAGGATACAAAGATGGAAACAAAAAAGATTAGAACAATTACACAAGCTGCTCTAGCCATATTTCAATCTCACGGAAGTTTTTTTTTCTTTGCCGTCCAAAGGAGTTGCTTGAAATTGTCCTTGAAAATTTGCGGACAATGATGGCAATCTACTGGTAATCCTCTGTAAATAAACATCGTTTCTGGCAATCCAAATGCTCCAGCACATGAGAATTATCACTTCCATGAAGAAACTGACATTAAGTTGTGCTTTGAGGCTCTGTAATCTCTGATATGCATTTGGTTGACTGATGATTGTCAGACCAATAAGGCTCCAGCAATTTCTGGCAAAGCTGCATTCCATGAAGAGGTGATCGACGGTTTCCTCACACTGAAGTGAGCAGAGAACGCAATTTAGGGATGGGATTACCATGTGCCTTCTGCTGAGGATGTTGCGAGTACTAAGCCTGTCTCTAATTAGGAGCCAAAAGAAGCCTTATGCTTATGCTGGCAGGATGATTTCCAGAGCCATTTGAAGCATGGGTGAGCCTGCACACTTCCAAGCAATTGCCTGTAAGCATTTCCCCATATGTAAGTCCATATACCTCGGTCTTGATTTTGCTATTGCTGCTGGAAGAGACTAGACAAAAATTGGAACTGGTAGAATGCTTCAACAGAGAGAGGAAGCATAAACATGTTGAGGAGATCATTATAAGATTTAGCACATTGCAAAGAAATATTGGGCTTTCTGGTAAAGGAAAAGAGCTCAGGCAATGTCAATTTGAGAGGTTGCCCATTCCATCCATCGTCCCACAACAGACAAGAGGTACCATCATTAGGCAAAACAGTGGCCATGCCTTTGAACTTGTAAAAGAGCTTGAGCAAGTCCCTCCACTAGAAGGACCTTATGCTTACGAGCTATTTGGAGAGCGAGATGACGAAGTTGTTGGATGGCGATTTTCTTATGTTTTAGCTAAATTTAGTAATAGCGAGTGAGATACATATTCACTTGGAGATGCTCTAACAAGCAAATTTGAGGCCAACTAACAGACACAAAGCCTGAAGAGTGAAGATGCCGACCAACCCTGAGATTGCACACAACCCCATATTATTAATGGCAGTGCCGGTCGATTTTGAGGGACCTCTGGCGAATTCATCGTGATGGCCCCTCTGGATCATATAAATTAAATCTTATCACATATATATAGGCGATAATTTTATTTTTACAAAGTGAAAACAAATCTAATAATATATTTTTATTTTAACATGTCTGATGATTATTGAGAAACAATGTAAACTAAAACTAGAACTAATATAATTATCTTTAGGAAGAATAGAACTTTATCATATCAATTACTTCTACGGGTATTTCTTGATGGAAAGTTGTGAAGAATTGTATTGAGATCAATAACGTCTAAGATATCATTTATGATTGTGCAAATAGCCACGCAATTTAACCTTTCTTGTGGCATAAGTGACCTCAAATAGTTGTCCAACAACTTCACTTTTGAGAAACTTTTTTGTGATCGAACAAATTGATCTTCCAGTTTTCTTTGTTTTCTTTCCTCAGCCCCTAATAAATGTTTCTTAGGCAACGTTTTAAAATTCAAAGACCTAAATTAAAAGAAAAACATGACTATATGAATGTAGAGTACTAGACTGAAATACTATACAAATAACTAATTTATATTAAAAACAAAAAAGGAATACAACTCGATTGATTGGATGAACCGTTGAACTGATCGGAATCACAAACCTTCAAGAAGCAGCCGTTGTTGTGGTGGAACTAGACGTTTGGTCACCACCAGACCGTCGCCTTGCACGTGTCTCGTGTCCATGACATGCGGAACTCTACGTCTGCCTCCGTTGCTCGTCGCAACAGTCACGGACGTCTGGGGAAACATTAGCTATTTGCTATGAACTTTGGATAGGGCCTTATGGATCGTATGCCTAGCATGGGCTCCTTTCTCAACTGGGCCCTTGGCTGTCGCACCCCGTGCCCCTCACCTAGGGCCATCACTGGCCACCATGCACATTATCAATAAAGTATTCTCCTTTTTTATTTACATACTACTACTGCTCACAATGTACATACATTTACCTATATAAAAACACATACGCAAACCATATACTACAATTATCTTTGAAAACTAGATCGATAAATCTTCGACATGACATTGATGAAATACCACACGTGCCTCATGTTAATGGAAACTTCTTGTACCACTGAACTCCCACAGGGAGTTGAACCTAGGAGCTAGTCTACATGCCCTTTTGCATCTCATAGACATCTTTTTTTGCGCTGGATTATGCTAACAACACTAGTCATGGCCCAAAAGGAAGAGACCATGTCAGCTAGAGACTGTGCACAGCCAGCGCTGAGGTCAGGACTATGCACCACACCATACATGCTTTGACATAGGACCGCATGCCATTCAGAGTTTCCCTGACGTCGGGCTCACAAGCAGGCCACCAGAGCGAAACCCACTACCTGTCCATGGAGTCACCAGATCAACAAGCTTGGAGAACGAGGAAGAAGAAGGAGGAAGGAAAGGGTTGGGCGGGGTGGAGAGCAAGGTCACCCCTCCGCCGCCTTCCTCGCTGCTCAATGGCCCTCTGGCCACCGGCTCCTGCAGCTACAGAGGTGTCGCTAGGGTTCAAGAGGGGAGCTTGTGCGGGCTTCCAGAGGGCTGCCTGAGTCTCCCCTCCTAGGCGATGCAGGGGTGAGCTGTCTTGAAAACAAAATTTCCTACACTAAAATTTTTGAAACATTTTTTAAAGTAGTGTCTTAAACCAGACATCTAAATAAGATATGAATTGCTTTATTATGTTTCCTGTAATAAAAACTAGTGGCGTTGCACTAATTCTAAAAAGGGACCGAGGAAGTATGTTTAAGGTGTTGGGATTGTTTGACTCCATAGAATACGAGATAAAAACTTATTTAATGATGGAGTAAGGTTTTTGTGGTAGGAGAAACAAGGTAATGTGTGGTGGGTTGATACATGATACATGGCCGGTAGGATTCTGTCCGTGCACAAGTGCTTAACTCATGTCTGCATCAGCGGTACTTACATGCCTTGATGTATTCTCAGGTCTGTTAATATGGATTCCGTCCCAACGAAAATCTTTTTGTGTGGATAGGATCGGAATTCTCTTAGGCCTCTCAATTCAAAGGAAGAGGAAAGGACGATCTTTTGTGTTGAGAATCGCTCGTCAAGAATGGAGGAAAAGTCAAGCACATTAAAGCGACTCGTTTGTCACAGACCATTGGGTCTGATTTTTGAATTTCCATTTATGGAATGGAAATATAACAGTTCGTACCAACAAAAGAAGGATATCGAGATAAGAATGAAAAGGAAAACTAAGTCTAGCTACTAACTTAGCGTTGGGGATGCGCCCCGAGGCCGGAGAGGCTTGTTACCTCCGTTGTGAAGACTAACCTACGAATCTAGTATTCCTTTCATATCTGTGTCCGCAGGATCCAAAGGCGACACCCCCGGAGGTAGGACCTCCGCTGAAGAGGCACCGTGAAGGCGGTCAGCAGCGGAGGTCCATCGTCCTAGCCACCGGCTCCCGCGGAGGTCCAGCGCGGAGGCTCGGTGGCGTCGCTTCCCATGCTTGCGGAGGTCATCATCCTAGCCATTGACTTCCGCGGAGGTCCGACGCGGAGGTGGAAATGTCTCAAGATAACGTTGGCAGGGTGATGAGATGGGCCGAGCTGAGGGCGATTGTCAACAAGCGGACATGTTGGGCCTCCCGAGGGCGATGATGGGCCGTGGCCCATGTGTTGTGATGACAAAGTGATAGACAAGCTTGCCCTTGGAAGACCCACGTATAATAGATTCAGTGTCTAGGGTTTTGAAACTCCCGTTGGGGGCACGTTTGTACTTTCAATCTTGAGCTGGGGAGTCACTATAAATGGCCCTGCCCCCTGTGTAATGGGGGATGATGGTTCATTGATAGCTACAGAATCTCCTGTTATCGGGCCCACGTTGTAATTTCTTTATCTAATATAGAGAGAGAAGGACTATCTGGACCACCTGTTCTACCCTCACTCTAAACCTGCTGGGACTCGGTCCCAACACTTAGGAACTAGACCTTACAATGGTAAAGAGTCATAGATGAAACCACATCATATAATGAAACATCAACTACTCGAGATATCATGGGCCAAAAGAAATAGCTCTCAGCTTATTACATATTGAAAAAGTTTTTCTAAAAAAATTAGATACTGAAAAAGTAATAACCAAAGCACACTACTGGAAATCGCGACTTTGCCGAGTGTAATATTCTTTGCCGAGTGCTAAATCTCGGGCACTCGGCAAAGAAAGTCTTTGCCGAGTGTCAGACTTCGCACTCGGCAAAGAGCTCTTTGTCGAGTGCCACGTCACCGGCACTCGGCAAAGAGCTCTTTGCCGAGTGCCACGTCACCGACACTTGGCAAAGTCTGCTCTTTGCCGAGTGCTGGTGACGTGGCACTCGGCAAAGAGCAGACTTTGCCGAGTGTCTTCCTGTTGGCACTCGGCAAAGATATTTTTAATATTACATTTCGAGGCACTAAATGAACTCAAATGAAAAAATTTTCTACTACAAAGTTGTATAACTTTTTAGGATCTATAAAGTTTATATTGGTTATTTTTTCATTTGATAAATCGATAGTAATGTTGTTTATAAAACCTACATCTCACTAATAGTTTCATAAGAATTGTGAACTATGTTAGAACCACCACATCGGATGAATAAATGATCAAACAAGCAAAATAATGTTTATAGATCTTAATAAGTTATGAAATGTTATAGTTTAATTTTTTTTCATTTGAGTTCATCTTGCCATGCTAAACCTACGCGTGAATTTCAAAATTCAAAATTCAAATTTCGTAAACGACCTCGGATGAAAAAATACCCAAAACAAAGTTTGTAGATCTCGAAAAGTTATGAAATTTTAAAATTCATTTGAGTTCATCTTACCATGCTAAAGCCATATGTGAATATCTTAAATTTAAAATTCAAATTTTGTAAAAGACCTCGGATGAAAAAACTTCCTAAACGAAAAGTGTAGATCTCGAAAAGTTATGAAATATTATAGTTGACCACTTTTGGATTTGAATTCATTTAGGCCCTTAAACAAGCTAATTACTCTCGGTTTAGTATAGAATATGAGGAAATGAAACTAGTTATAGACACATGTGACAGAGTAGTGCAGTGGTTAAGGCAGGAGACACGCGAGAGAGAGGTCACGAGTTCGAATCCCAGCGGACGTGAAGCGCGCGATTTTCGCATGAAAAATGCCGCGACTTGCGACCTTAAATGCCGCGAAAAATGCATGGCGGTGGGTCCCCCTCAGATTTAAATAATTTTTTTTTCTATTATTTTCGGGTTTTTTTCGGATTTTTTATTTCGCCGAGTGCCGGCCTTTGCCGAGTGTCTAGGACACTCGACAAAGCCTTTGCCGAGTGCTTGCCAGGTGACACTCGGCAAAGACTCCTTTGTCGACACTTTCTTTGCCGAGTGGGCTTTGCCGAGAGCCGCACTCGGCAAAGCCTTTGCCGAGTGTTATTCGGCCTTTGCCGAGTGTCCGAGACACTCGGCAAAGAATCCGAATCCAGTAGTGACAGTTTGTCCGTCTGTAGCATCACATGAGCAACGAGATCTCCAACTCATATTCCGCTTGGTCTTCTTCATCTTCGCGGTCTTTCTCCATCAGTCACTGCACTTCATATTGTTGTTGACAAGTATATCCCCAACAACCCTGTGGTGATCCTCAGCATGTTGACATGTATCCCCAACAACCCTGTACGTGGTGATCGTCAGCCTGACAAGCATATTACGGTCTTCTCCATTTAGATGGATCTGTAGCGGACTATTGCTACATCCTTTCTAAAGAACTTTTTGCCATTTTGCAACTATGTATCCAAAGTCAATATTTTTGTAAGTTCGTGGGTCTATTTGTTGCACCAAGTATCAACTATTCGGCGATCCTGAGCACGCAGTCAACAACCCCAGAGTTGGTATAAGTGCTTGCAGTGGCGAGGAGCTCGGCTTAGACTGGGTTGTTGATGGCGAAAGTCAACCATGAAGTATCATTGTTGAAAAATACTTAGAGGGGACATTGGCCAGTAGCAAAGAAGCAGATTGGCGTTCCCATCCACTTCCTTTAACAAATTATCTTTAGTTGACTAGGCCACACTATCAACAACTTTGGTACAACCGTACAAGCATCGGATCTTCATCTACCAACCTGATGACCATTACAAGCGTCTGAAAGCAAGACAATGGCTAGGATGACGATCAGATTTGATGTGGGCGTAATTTCGTCAGCTTTGTATGGTGGAGTCCCTGAGGATGCCAGCTCTTTTGTTTTTCTATCTTGTTATGGATGATATGCGGACTTCTTGAAAACCTTTAATCTGTAATAATTGTTTAACTTCGGTTCGCCGGGTTCGGTAGCTCACCCCGGCTCGTGTGGGTATTTTTGGGAGGCAGTTGCTCTGGGTCCGAGACAGAGTCCAGAAACCGATGGGTATTGACTAGTTCCTGCCCTAAGAGCAAGTATTATGAACGGCTGTAAGCCGGCTGAATCCCTGTTGGCAGAGAGAGAAAATGTGAGAGAGTACGGAGCGGGCGTCTCGCTAAACGCCGACTTGAGGCGGGCGGTATACACTCCCATTCGCTGCTTGCTGCTGCACTCGATCTGGCATTGGCTGCATGTGCTGCTGCCGCATTAAATGAAAGACACGCTGGAGCTTATTTCGCCGGCCACCAGGCTATATCATTGCCCTTGATCTAAAAACGTTTTCTTTTCTTAGGCTATCTTCAAGGGACACAGTCCAAATACAACACCCATCCCACGAAATACGTGATGTACAGTGTAAACGCAACCCATCCAAATTCCTCGTTCTCCAACAGAGAAGCCCCAGATCCCGCAACTTTTCTTCTTCCTCGCGTCGGCTGCCTGCTTCGCTCCGCCACCCATCTTCCTCTTCGAGCCGGCCGCCCCAAATCCCGCCGCCCATCCTCTTTTGAAAAAAAACATCTACAACTTTGGTGATACGACTATGATTAATCAACTACCAACTCCATACAACTCTTCGCTCACTGAGCCAACTTATTCGATTGAAACCATAATCCAATTGAATTCACCATTTTTTAAACTAGGACAGACGGGAAAAAACCCTTCGCAACTACAGCCTATGTCAGGAGACAACACACCAACAATAACTAGACCAAGGCAACTTTTGTCGATGGAGGGAGTAAAGCACACAGAGAAGCTATGCGATTGCAATATTAAGTACAGTATATGATTTTCTTTTCAAAAAAATATTAAGTATATGGTTTTCAATCAGATAAAGATTTGCACACAATAACCGCTTGAACTTCCCAGCTAGGATTTTCAGCGATTGGAACAATGTTTTCCTCTCACCGAATCAACTAAAATCAGACGTAGAAATCACCAGCCGAACAAAGCGATTATGATTGGTTGTATGTGGTAGGTAAGAAAATGGATAGACCAAGTCAAGCGATTCTGATTAGTCGTACGTAGCAGGTACGGAAATTATCCAAGGATTTTCAATAACTATGTCTCATTAGCTTACAACCTAATTATAGTGGAGAATTCGTTATTTAAGAAACAACTAGTGTGTTAAAAAAGAGACGGACGTGCCGATAACAACAGATAGGGATCAACCACCCACCAGATCATCCAATCCGGCAACGGAGCAGAGCTTCATCACATACTGCCTCGTTCACACGTCCCTATCTGAAAGTCTTCAATGTCGCCCTAAAGAATACAGTGTACCAAATACCCATGGAATTGGATTTTTCCATTCTGAGAGGGATCGTACAAAGGTCAGCAGTACTTTCTGCTCTCGACAGCAGTTTCATCCCCTACTTGGCTACTTCTATATATATAGCGATGGCCCTCGACAGTCACAATCCACCAAGTCGAACAACGACGGGTCGAAGTGCATTGCTCCCTGCCCAGAGCTAGTTGCGAGCACTGTTTCGCTTTTCAGTTTCATCAGAGGGACGTGGTGACCGGCGTAAGTGTACCAATGGCGGCCGGCGACAAGAAGAAGACAGCGTGCGTGACCGGAGGGAACGGCTACATCGCCTCCGCGCTCATCAAGCTGCTGCTGGAGAGAGGTTACGCCGTGAAGACGACGGTCAGGAACCCCGGTTCGTCCCTGCCTTTTCAACTACTAAGTTTTTTCTCGTTACTGTGTTTATTATTGCCTGGTCATCAGGTGAAATCTTTCATTGTTGTGCTAATCTTACCTACATACATCTGCATCGAATCCTGTATCAGCAAACGTGACAAATAATATGCATCAGCTATTGCAATCCAAATTCACACCAAACGTGCTTGCCATTTTGATTTTGATTCTGAAACCGCAGATGACATGTCGAAGAACTCCCACCTCAAGGACCTGCAGGCGCTCGGCCCCGTCCAGGTATTCCGCGCCGACCTGGACGACGAAGGCAGCTTCGACGACGCCGTCGCCGGCTGCGACTACGCCTTCCTCGTCGCAGCTCCGGTGCACCTCAAGGAAGAAGATTCTCAGGTACCGTACGTCTGTGTGGAGTGTTGACCGTGGCACAGAAAAAGGCAAAAAGAAAGGAAAACCCGCCAGTTTCCCAAAAAAGAACAATTTTGAACAAAACATGTTTCAAGATTATTGCTCTGACAAGGCTCCACTCTAGGCTGATTCCTATAAAAAACAAACATAAAGCTCCACTCAAGCTTTTGACAGTGAGCTAGCTTCTACCAACTATTCCGCTGTAATACGCGCTCTATCACTGCCAGTAGAAATTGTACATTCAGTACAAAGCAGTGCTCTACCAGTAGACCTGAAACCAACTCGATCGCGTGTCATGGCAGAAAGATCTGGTCGAGCCTGCCGTCCGAGGAACACTCAACGTGATGCGGTCGTGCGCGAAGGCCGGGACCTTGAAGCGAGTGATCCTGACCTCGTCTGCAGTCTCGGTTGCCTTTAGACAGCTGCAAGGCGACGGGCACGTGCTGGACGAGCAGTCCTGGTCCGACGTCGAGTACCTCAAGGCCACCATGTCCGGTCTCTGGGTACGTAACTTACTTTCAGTTCTATCTGCGCCGTCCTTCCACATGCTCTGAAACGCATTGTCTGTCTGTATCGCAGGCACAATACCCCGTGTCCAAGGTGCTCCTGGAGAAGGAGGCGTGCCGGTTCGCGGAGGAGCACGGCCTCAGCCTCGTCACTGTCTGCCCCACCTTCACCATGGGCGCGGCGCCGGCACCGAGCGCACGCACCAGCGTCCCGACCTGCCTCTCCCTTCTATCCGGTGAAGCTCTTCTCTTCTTGCGTGTTCAATTCTTTTCATGGCACGCGCGTCGATCGATCGGCTTCTCAGCTCCGATCGCGTGATCGTTGTTACCTTCAGGCGACGAGGCAGAGTTCCGCGTGCTGAGAGGCATGGAGATGACCTCAGGAGGGGTTGCGTTTGTCCACGTCAACGACGTCTGCCGCGCCGAGCTGTTCCTCGCCGAGCAGGAGGCGGCCGAAGGGAGGTACATCTGCTGCGGCGTCAACACCACCGTCCTCCAGCTCGCACGCTTCCTGACTGACAAGTACCCGCAGTACAATGTGAAGACGAACCTGCTGTAAGAATTAATCGGCTTCCGCCGAGCCCTCAACTCTGACACTTGCTTTTTACTGGCGAACGAACGATTTATGTGCTTCCATTTTTCCTGCAGCTCCGCCGGTCTGCTTGAGAAGCCGAGAGTGTGCCTCTCGTCAGCGAAGCTGGTCAGGGAAGGGTTCGACTTCAAGTACAAGGTGCTGGACGGGATGTATGATGAGGTGATCGACTACGGCAAGGCCTTGGGAATCCTGCCCCAGTGATGTTACTCGTCTTCTTTGATGCAAGATCACAATTCGAAATTCCAAACCAAGTATCTTTTGTAATTTTTTTTTGCGAGGAAGTAGCTTTTGTAATAATATGTTTGGTTACATACATCGTCCGATGTAGAGGCCAACATCTTTTTCATTTGCGTAATGAAAAGAAAATCCCCTTATCTAAGAAGAAGTTCGTCTGCTTACTCGTCTGCTTTGTATGCAATATCACAGTTCAAAATTCCGTATCATAAGTCTTGTTGTAAGAACCTTTTCTTTATAAAGCACAGCAGGGTCGTGCACCCTCCTGTTTTTTTCTAAAAAAAGAAACAATTCAAACATCCAAACCAAGGACGTGCTTAATTACTTCGAGGCGGAGTCTACCTTAAAGTATCTTTTGTAATGATTTTTTTCTTACATCATCCTATGTACAGACGGCACCTTTTTCATTTGCTTAGTGAAAATAAAGTTCTCTTATTGCGAACACATGGTTTTTACATAACCATTGTGAAGCACCCTTGTGGTTATGATGAGCGATTGTCAACATACCAATATTTTGGTGTGTGATTGGTTCGGTGGTTCTACTGATCCCCTGGCACAGGGTTATGTGTCAAAACGGTGTCTCTTGGCTTTGTGATGTGCAGGTGTGGAGTCCAGAGGCGGTGGCAGCGGACAGGTGAAGGTCAAGTAGGACGTGCCGTGCTGACGGACCAGTTGTGGTGAAGGGCAGACGCAAGGCTTAGACCGAGGGACCAGACGGCTGGGTGGCCAGCCGCGGTGGCTGACATTTGGGACATCGACGAGCGCAAGTGTACACGGCGGGGGACGCGTACGGGCTACGCTACTCGCGGACGGTTTGGTGGTTTGCCATCAAAACCATCGGTGACGGTTTCATGGTTTGGCCTCAAAACCATCGGCGGGGGATGCGTACGCGGTACGATACTCGCGGATGGTTTGGTGGTTTGCCCTCAAAACCATCGGCGAGGGTTTCATGGTTTGTTCTCAAAACCATCGGCAGCGGGTTTCCCGGGTTTGGGCCTCAAACCTCGGGCAGAGGTCCCGATGCAGACGGATGGCACGTGGCGGCATCGGGGAGATCGCTTCGGAGCGAGGCTACCGGTGACGAGGCGCGGTGGCCGTTGGATCAGGAAAACTCGAGTTGGACTATAATGCCCCTGGCTAGGTGGTTCTCTCTTAGAATATCTAGGGGTAGAAGTGGAATTGTGTAATAAGCCTATAAATAAGAGGGACTGCGTCCACTCAGTCTCACCTCTCCCATTCCAGTGTTAGGGTTCCTAGTCTCTAATCTTTCAGAGCGTGTGAGGTCCACTGTAAGACATTTGTAGTGATTTATTCGTGGGAAGAGCACCCCCTAGTGTGCTCGTGCCCTCTGGGCTTTTACCTTTATGTGAATTTCGTGATAAATTTGTGTTCTTGTTATTCTTGAGTTATTCATCCTGAGTTCCTCTCCCCCCTCCAATTTCTTGATCGGATTTCTTCGATTTTGCACCGTTTGAGTCCGTTTTTCTTGCGTTGATTCAAGCTATGATGTGAGAGGATCAATCCCACCGAAGGATTTGAGCTAATTCCTCACGAGCAAGTAGATCGGGGCAATTTTGTGTTCATGTCAAGTTCTTGGTCAATTTTCATCCCCTTGCGATTTCTCTTGATTCCCTTGAAATTGGGTATTGATGTCTTGAAGAAATCTTCTCAACATCCCCAGGAACCTTCCTGCCATGTTTCAAGTCAATCGGAGTGGTTTTGATTTGGTTTTGGTCTTGAATTCATTTGCTCCAGAATTCTATCCGCAGATACCAGACAAGCCCGACCCAGTACCGGACAAGTCCGACCCAGAACCGGACAAGTCTGATCCAGACCCGAACAAGTCCGGTATTTTCCCCTTTTGATCTTGTTGGAGTTTTGGGTTGAGATTAAGTGGAGAACTTCCCTTTGGTGTCTAGAAGCTTAGAGTAAAATTTCATAATTTTTGGACATCGTTTGATGGGGTTTTCGAATTTTCTCCCATAGCACTTTGTACTGTCTAGAATACCGGACTTTGTCCAAGATCAGACTGGACATGTCTGAAATCTGCGAGCTGAAACTCATATCGAACATGTCCGGTATTGGGTCGGACTTGTCCGGTATTGCTCTGTGCAGTAGCTAGTTTGCGCGTTTGAACTTCGATTGCTTCACCACTTGTTCCGCTGCTCTAGTGGTGACCTGCTGTGTTCCTAGTGGACCTCTACCCTCTCAATAGGGTCGTGGTTGCTACCAGTTTGTGTGTTTGCTTCTTGGGGTGTTTGTTGAGTCGAGGACCTGAAAGTTTCAAAAGAAATTTTGAGGCTCCCATTCACCCCCCTCTGGTCGCCTATCCGGTCCTTCAATTGGTCTCAGAACCGGTTAAGGATCACTTTCACCTTAATCGGTCCGTGATCTGCAGAAGGTGACATGGCTTTGATGCACCGATCGGGCAAGCCAACCCAATTCAATGGGGAGAACTACTCGTATTGGAAGATTTGTATGCAGGCCCATCTTCTGGGGATTGATTCGCGTGTTTGGGAGATCATTGAGAATGCTGATTACATGGTACTTGCTACCCATATCAATCAAGAGCAGATCGACCAACACAATGTGAACAATATTGCCCATGCTGAACTATTTGTTGCTTTTTTGATCTCTGAGTTCGATCGTGTCTTCAATTGTGTGACGGCTCGAGAGATCTGGAGGAGGCTTCAAAGCTTCCATGAGGGTACAGCCCATGTCAAAACTAGACTCTATGAGACATACAAGCGAGAGTACGAGAACTTCACCCAAGTTGATGGGGAGTCCGTTGATTCTATGTTTTCTCGCTTTACCACCATTGTGAACAACATGCAGGCTAACAATGCAGCTATGCCCTATGACGATCATCAGAGAGCACTCAAGCTTCTATATGCTCTAGATCGGAGGGTTTGGGAGGTTCTGGTGCAGGCGATCATCGAATCGGCCAACTACGAGACTCTCACCGTGGATGAGCTATTCAGCAAGCTCAAGTCCACCGAGATTGACCTCCAGACGCAGGCGAGAATCAAGAACCCATCTGCCCCAACCATGGCTTTGGTGTCAGGTAACACAAGTTCGAATTCTGCTTTGACTAACCCTTCACAGTTGTCGCTTGCCTTGTCTTATGTCTGCAACAGAGGAGCAGATGGAGGCGCTTGGGGATGAAGAGTTGGCACTCGTCATCAGCAAGTTTTCGTGGTTTCACAACAGCTGCTTGAACAGGCGTCGTGGGGGCAACAAGCAAGGGTGCTTTGAATGTGGAAAGCTCGACCATTACATCACCAGCTGCCCCAACAAGAGCTACTCCGGCAAGAACGACCACACCAAGCATAAGAACAAGCATGAGTCGTCCTCCCGCAAGCACAAGACCAAGAAGGACTTCGACCCCAAGCGCATGAACAAGAAGTACTTCGATGCCTTGCAAGCGAAGCAGCGTGCTCTAGTCGTGAACTTCAGTGACGTTGACTCTGATAGTGATTCTCCACCAAGTGATGATGAAGCTGAGAAGGAGGTGGAGCACCAGTTCAACGGCTTGAACTTCTACGCCAACGAGCGCCGAGGAGGTTACTGCACCATGGCGCTCAAGAACAACATGACCACCAGCAACAACGAAGAGGACGCCAACACCAACCCTGAGGTAGAACATACCATCAAATCCCTTCTTGCTGAGCTTGATTCTGTGACTGACACCATGCTCAAGCAAGATTCTTTACTTATTCATGCTGCTCAAGAACGCAATAGTTTCAAGGCTAAGTATCTTGTAGCATTAGATGAGCTTGAGCGTGCTAAGAAGGATAGGGTTGTTGTGTCAAATGAGACTGAGTGCGATGAATGTGCTGTTCACATGTCTATTCTCATTTCTTTGCAGTCCAAGTATTCAGCCTTGGTTGATGAGCTGGATAGGGCTAGAGCTGAGCCTGTTTTGTCAGGTCCTTGCAAGTCTTGTGATGAGTTGTGTTCTGAGCTTTCTGAGAAGGCTGCTAGGATCTCTTTCCTTGAGAAGTCTAGTGCAATTGGTTCTAGTGCTAAGTGTGTTTGCTGTGAGGCTTTGGAGCTAGAGGTTGCTAACTATAGGCATGACAAGAAAAAGACTGTAGAGGAAAACACATTCCTTTGGCACATGTTGAGTTGGCTTTCTTGCAGTGAGCCACAGTTGGGCATGATGATGAGTCAGTACAAGAGGGGTACTAACACAACGGGTTTAGGCTTTGCTTCAGGTGGGAAGGGTAACAATGTCTTTGGCAAGGTTGGTGAACATAGTGGTTTGAGCTCAAGTGAGAAACCCACCAATCTCCTAAGCTTATTAAGATCAACCCACCAAAGCCCTCTGAGCCTACCAAGCCTGTTGTGAAAGATGGAGTGCTTGAAGAGCCTCCCAAGGCTCCACCTCAAAAACAAGTGTGGATTCCAAAACCTAACCACCTCAGGAACCCACTTGACACCTTGCTAAACATTTCTGATAAGCCCCTTCCTAAGGCTAAACCACCTCCAAGAGTGAACCATACCCACAACAGAGTGAGTCACCCACAGCCTAAGAGAGAGGTGTACCACTGTGAGTATTGCAAGAGAGATGGTCACTTGGTTGAGTTTTTCTTTAGGAGGAAGAGAGATGAGAGACGTCAGTTTGAGCTTTCACACCAGAACATGCATCGCCCATCTCATGGTATGCATGATTCACCTGCTCAGAGGAGCAATGCTAGGCCTAGAGGTGCAAGACCTCAAGGTGCTAGGCCTCAATTTGTGAGACCACTTGATGGTCGTGCCCGGTGAGGTCCAAGTCATTCTCAATATGACTCAAGGTCTCGTGGCAGTGGCTCTTTGTCCTACACTTCTAGCGAACCACATTTTATCTCTCATGGTGATCGCTTCTCTCCCATGGGACTGGTGTTTTTCCTAACACTTTTCGAGGGCAAATGACCCAGCACTGGTTTTCTCCTTAGTTTACTAACCCCAGTGTTGGATTGTTTGCTCATCCCATGTCTTTCTATTGATGCAGCATGGAGGCTTGGAGAACATTTGGCTTGTTGATTTTGGGTGTTCGCGCCACATGATCAGAAATTCAAATTGGTTCTCCAGCCTCAACCCCATGACCTCCAAGGAGTACATCACATTTGGGGACAATGGTAAAGGTAAGGTGCTTTCTCGTGGGTCGGTAAGGCTCAATGAGAACTTTGTGCTCAAGGATGTTGCTTTGGTTTTGAGCTTGCATTTCAATCTTCTTTCGGTTTCGCAACTCCTTAGAGATGGTTTCGAAGTGTGTTTTAAGCCGGGTCTTTCTCGCATGCTTGATTCGCGTGGTGATCTTGTGTGTTCGATTGTACCTTTTGGGCTTGTCTTTCATGCCAATTTTTCTTTCTCTTTTGGCATGTCGCGGTGTTTGGTGGCAGGCACTTCTTCCGAGCTTTGGAAGTGGCATAGGAGGCTTGGTCATTTGAGCTTTGACTGGCTTGCAAGGTTAAGCTCTCTTGATCTAATCCAAGGATTGCCTAAGCTAAAGTTCGAGAAGGATTTGGTTTGTCATCCGTGTCATCATGGGAAGATGGTAGTTGCTTCTCATTCCCCTATGAACCAAGTGATGACCAAACAACCCAGTGAGCTTCTTCACATGGACACTGTAGGTCCAGCTCGGGTTCGGTCGGATGGTGGAAAGTGGTACATTCTTGTGATCGTGGATGACTTTTCTTGCTACTCTTGGGTCTTTTTCATGGAGTCCAAGGATGAGGCATTTTCTCATGTATGGGATTTGATTCTTCAGCTTCAAAATGAGCTTCCCAAGAATGCTATGAGAGCTGTACGCAGTGACAATGGCACAGAATTCAAGAACTCTCAATTTGAAGCCTTTTGCAAGTCTTTTGGTCTTGAGCATCAGTTTTCTTCTCCATATGTGCCTCAGCAGAATGGGATAGTTGAACGCAAGAATCAGACCCTTGTTGGGATGGCCAGGATGATGCTCAATGAGCATAGGACTCCTAGGCGGTATTGGGCCGAAGCGATCAACACAGCGTGCTATGTGTCAAATCACATCTTTCTTCGATCTTTTACAAAGAAAACTTCTTATGAGTTGCGGTTTGGGAATCTTCCTAAGGTGAGCTACTTCAGAGTCTTTAGGTGTCAGTGCTTCATACTCAAGCAAGGTAACTTGGATAAGTTCGAGTCACGTTCTTCTGACGGCATTTTCCTCGGTTATGCTACTCATTCTCGTGCGTATAGAGTACTTAATCTTGAGACTAACCGCGTCATGGAGACTTGTGAAGTTACCTTCGATGAAACCACACCTTGTTCTTCTCCTGTCTTTGAGCGTGCATGTGATCAGGAGATGGGTGAGAGCATCTTTGTGGAGGAGGAGCAGGACGATGCCGATTGGGGTGCTCCTGAGCCGACTCCACCGGCTGCCCCTATCGACCCTGTGACGACTACGTCTGTTCGTGGCCCCGATCCTTCTTCTTCTATGTCATGGGGGCCGAATGATCAGTATCCCTCTCTTGCACCTGAGGGAGCTCTAGCTGCAATCGAGGGGGAGGTGACTTCATCAAGGTCCGCACCCGTGCACATTCAGCATCGCCATCCTCCTGAGACCATGATCAGTAACCTCAACCAGCGTGTCACTCGCAACAAGTCCTATGAAATTTCTCATTTTGCACATTCTTCTTTTGTTGCTAATTTTGAGCCCAAGGATATTGGACACACACTATCTGATGCAGATTGGGTCAATACCATGCATGAGGAGTTAGAGAACTTTGAGAGAAACCAAGTTTGGGTCCTAGTTCCTCCACCTCCACAATGTCATCCCATAGGTACCAAGTGGGTGTTTAAGAACAAGCAGAGTGAGGATGGGGTGATAGTTAGGAACAAGGATAGATTGGTTGCTCAGGGGTTTTGCCAGAAAGAGGGAATAGACTTTGAGAAAATCTTTGCTCCAGTTTCCCGTTTAGAAGCCATCAGGATCCTTTTAGCCTTTGTAGCTTTGATAGGGTTCAAGCTGTATCTGATGGATGTCAAGAGTTCTTTTCTCAATGGGTACATAGAGGAGGAGGTGTATGTAAGGCAACCCCCTGGTTTTGAAAATCCCAAGCACCCAGACTATGTCTACAAATCCACAAAGCCTTGTATGGTCTCAAATAAGCCCCAAGAGCTTGGTATGCTAGGTTGAAGTCCTTTTTGCTTGGAAAGGGTTTTACCATGGGCTCTATCGATAAGACTTTGTTTCTCCTCAGGCAAGGTAAAGGCATTCTCATTGTTCAGATATACGTGGATGATATAATCTTTGGTGGCTCTTCACATGCCCTTGTGGCAAGGTTTTCTGATTTGATGAACAGGGATTTCGAGATGAGCGTGATGGGCGAGTTGACATTCTTTCTTGGGTTGCAAATCAAGCAAACTCGGGAGGGGACAGTTGTGCATCAAGGCAAGTACACGAAGGATCTCTTGAAGAAGTTTGACATGGGCGAGGCCAAACCTCTTTCGACGCCCATGGCGACTACCATTTACTTGGATGAAGACGAGGAGGGAGAAGCTGTGGACCAGAAGGAGTACCACAACATGATCAGGTCATTGCTGTATCTAACAGCGACAAGACCAGACATTCAGTTCACGGTCTGCTTGTGGACGCGCTTTCAGTCTTCTCCGCGCACTTCTCATCGTCAAGCCGTCAAGCGGATCATGAGGTACCTTCGATTCACTCCTGAGTTCGGTCTTTGGTACTCGACTCCTTCCACTCTTTCTCTCTCGGGTTATTCGGATGCTGATTTTGTTGGCTGTCATGTTGAGCGCAAATCTACTTCGGGCACTTGTCAGTTTTTGGGTTCTTCTCTTGTCTCTTGGTCTTCTCATAAGCAATCTTCTGTTGCCCAATCTACTTGTGAGGCTGAGTATGTCACTGCTGCTACTTGCTGTTCACAACTCATGTGGATAGTTGCTAACCTAAGGGACTTTGGTCTAGACTTTTCTTGAGTGCCTCTTTTTTGTGATAGCACTAGCGCCATAAGTGTAGCCAAGAACCCAGTGCTCTATGCCAAAACCAAGCACATAGAGGTGAGGTACCACTTCCTGAGAGACAACTATGAGAAGGGCACCATAGACTTGATCCATATTAGCACCGAAAACCAGCTAGCAGATATCTTTACCAAACCCCTCTACCAGACCCAGTTTGCACGCTTGAGAGGAGAGTTGGGAGTGTGCTACCCTTTTTAGTTGAGGGTAGTTTTGCTCTTGTACACTAGTTTTTGTTCCTCTTTTATTTTTCTTTTGGCTTTTGTATCATATTGCACTGCATTTCATCATGTATCATATATCATTTGCTTAGCTTCACTTGTATAGCTTGTTAATTAAGATTATGCTCTTGTTGATATGATCTATGGATACATGATGGCTATATAGCAGCTTAGGCTCTCTTTGATCATCTTGATACATGTTATGAGCTAAGCCTGTTTTTGAAATGTGAACATGCTTAAATTCTTGATGAAATCTAAAAAACTTGTTCACCATTGAGATGGCAACTAGCATGTGTAGGATATGTTAAGATCCATGTGCTTTTATTTGTATGCTTTAGTTGCTATGTCTCATGTTTCTTGAATTATACACTTAGCTCAGACTCTTGATATCTTTATGCTAAAACGTGTTGTCTAAGCTAAGTTATGATGAAAATGCTTTGGAGTTGGATCTTTACTGTCCCACGTCAATGTCACGAGATTGCTTCTCATTCTTTCGAGTGAGATGAACTTGGGCATTGTAGTGCTAGTCCTCAATCACTCGTGACGAGACAGCTTCCCACTTGCACATAGGGATGAACTCGGCGTGGTTGCAAAACATGATAAAAATAACATAATTTTCGACGGATAGTTTTGATCCTCTCACATACACATGTCTAAAAATAACCTTGTAATCTGCTATAAAACTTCAATCAATGTTGAAGCTATAAGTGTTAAGTGCTTCCTTGAGACATGATGTATGATCGTTATATGGGGTAGTTCACTTTTGTATATATGTGCTAGCACTAGTTTGATTTCCTGCTTATATGTGCTATGTGCTATCCTCTTTGGTGAACACTTTTTATGAGATATGCTTAAAGTTGGTCAAAATACTTATGATTCATATTTCGTTCATTTGATCAGTTTGAGCATTGGCCTTGTCTTGCGCCTGTTGTAATACATATACCGTACCAACTTGAGCATGTTTTTAATCCACTTGCTATACTCCTGAAGCTTTGTATGTTCGCATTGTGCATCTCATAGCATGATTTGAGGGGGAGCTTCTTTTGTGAGAGCTTGATAAGTGCATTTGCCAACAAGGGGAAGAATGATTCCACAAATCCAGAGAGTGCATTCATGTGCATTTGTGAGGTTGATGCACTTGTTAAGGGGGAGTTGCACATTTGCTTTTGCTAGACGTGTCGAGCTGTTTGCCTCTGTCTTGAGGGTCTAGCCGCTTTCAGGTGCTTTGAGCTTATTTTGCTTGGTTGCGTCGAGCCGTTGCCATGTCTTTGGGGACCAAGTTGTTGGCTTTGTTTTGCTCATTGTGAGTGACCAGTTTCGAGCTTTTCTTTGGCTTTTGGTCACTTGAGTGGGTCTTCTCTGGCTTTGTGTTGGTGTTGATAATGCACCCTTGTGGTTGTGATGAGTGATTGTCAACATGCCAACACTTTGGTGTGTGGTTGGTTTGGTGGTTCTACTGATCCCCTGGCATAGGGTTATGTGTCAAAACGGTGTCTCTTGGCTTCATGATGTGCAGGTGTGGAGTCCAGAGGCGGTGGCAGCGGTTGGGAGAAGGTCAAGTAGGGCGTGCCATGCTGACAGACCGGTTGTGGTGAAGGGCGAACGCGAGGCTTGGACCGAGGGACCAGATGGCCGGGTGGCCAGCCGTGGTGGCTGACATTTGGGACATCGACAAGCGCAAGTGTACACTGCGGGGGACGCGTACGGGCTATGCTACTTGCGGACGGTTTGGTGGTTTGCCCTCAAAACCATCGGTAACGGTTTGGTGGTTTGGCCTCAAAACCATCGGCGGGGGATGCGTACGTGGTACGATACTTGCGGGCAGTTTAATGGTTTGTCCTCAAAACCATCAGCGGCGGGTTTCCCGGGTTTGGGCCTCAAAACTCGGGCGGAGGTCCCGATGCGGACGGACGACACGTGGCAGCATCAGGGAGATTGCTTCGGAGCGAGGCTACTGGTGAGGAGGCGCGGTGGCTGTCGGATCAGGAAAACTCGAGTTCAACCATAATGCCCCTGGCTAGGTGGTTCTCTCTTAGAATATCTAGGGGTAGAAGTGGAATTGTTTAATAAGCCTATAAATAAGAGGGACTGCCTCCACTCAGTCTCACCTCTCCCATTCTAGTGTTAGGGTTCCTAGTCTCTAGTCTTTCAGAGTGTGTGAGGTCCACTGCAAGATATTTGTAGTGATTTGTTCATGGGAAGAGCACCCCCTATGTGCTCATGCCCTCTGGGCTTTTACCTTCATGTGAATTTCGTGATGAATTTGTGTTCTTGTTGTTCTTGAGATATTCATCCCGAGTTCCTCTCCCCCTCCAATTTCGAGATCAGATTTCTTTGATTTTGCACCGTTTGAGTCCGTTTTTCTTGCGTTGATTCAAGCTATGATGTGAGAGGATCAATCCCACCAAAGGGTTTGAGCTAATTCCTCACGAGCAAGTAGATCAGGGTAATTTTGTGTTCATGTCAAGTTCTTGGTCAATTTTCATCCCCTTGCGATTTCTCTTGATTCCCTTGAAATTGGGTGTTGAAGTCTTGAAGAAATCTTCTCAACATCACCAGGAACCTTCCTGCCAAGTTTTAAGTCAATCAGAGTAGTTTTGATTCGGTTTTGGTCTTGAATTCAATTGCTCCAGAATTCTATCCGCAGATACTGGACAAGTCTGACCCAGTACTGGACAAGTCCAACCCAGAACCGGACAAGTCTGATCCAGACCCGGACAAGTCTGGTATTTTCCCCTCTGGTCGACTATCTGGTCCTTCACTTATTTAAGAAGAAGTTCATGCAGAATAACGTGGATGTGATCCCTAACTCCACTTTTATTTTTCCATGTAACTTGAAAACAAAGCGGTCTAAATAGACCATAAATCTATCGTATACTACTGTGGACACCATAAATTTGGTGCACAACCAATCTGTTGACGCCGAAATTTTTTTGTCACCGGCCGATTGGGGCTTGGCCGATGGAAATCCCTCATCATCAACAACGGCCTGGGAGATCTGCTTAGCTCTAGTGCAGGCTCCAATAGGCACGCGTGGTGTGCGCAGCGTGCCAGTCAGCTTGACCATTCAGCTGACGAGGTATGCGATGGCGTCGTATCGGCCAGTTAATAGAATCAGGATGCTGAGCCGATACGACGTGACACTGTTGAGTTTCTTATCTCACCGTGGCAAGAGCCATCAGCCAATAGAGCTTAAACTAATACTACTATCAATCTTTTTAGGTGAAACGACAGCGATGCGCCCGAAAGTTGCAATCTAGAAACACTAGTAGCAAGACATTAATCTAAACTTCATAGGCCGATAGTCCTATCCACAATGAAACTTGATCCCAACAACACGGTAACCAAAATTAAGATGCAACAGGCTATTAAATAATCTATCATCTATTTCAATAAGACAAAAGCTAATCGATGCCAATTTAATATTAAGACGATAGATTCAGCCGATGCAATCTTAATCAAGGCGGGATAACTGGTGGATACCGTAAACCGAGACAGAAGCGATGCGCCATAAGTCGAAGATCCACGATATCCGATAAGCCATTGGAACTCTGGACTTACCCCTTCATCGGAGATCGAAGCGATGCAGCCCGACGTCAGGTGCCAAAGTCCGCCGGTGGTTAAAGCAAAGGCATAACAGAAAGGTAAAGGGTGGCGATGCGCCAAGTTGTATTGATCTTGTGATGATTTGATACAATAGCCAGGGCTTATATTTATACCCTGGGCTGACCCACAATCCTAACCAAACTTGCCTAAACAATACTTGTATAAAAAGAAATATCTAAACAGGCCTGCCTAATTATAAAGATACATGGACTCTAATTTCCCTTGTATAGAATCCTTGCTAATGAAGCTTCCTTCTCTGACTTGTCCGTGCAAATATAACCCACACATGCATGATTAACATGTACTCTTTTGGTTACTTGGCATCCGTGACATGCAGCTGCACGTGAAGCCGATCACCTTCCTTGCATGTGGATTTATCTCTAAGTACAAAGCATTGACGTGTCCTTCCAAAGTTAGATTATTTTAATCTCCAATAAACTAATTATGCACACGCATGCATATTCATCGTAAGTGAGCCCTGCTAATGCTGCTAATAGCCGATGCTCTGAATTATCTGGATTTGCTAAAATCTGTTGTCAACACAGGCCCCCCAGTTTCGGAGTATGAAGGCTGCTTCATGCTTTGAAACTTTTCTAGCATAATCCTTTTATAGCCGATGGTCTTCTTTCTAGCTCCTGAATTTACTAGCAGCAACAATAATACATCAGTATGTGGACACCATAAATTTGGTGCACAACCAGCAAATTTAGTTGTCAACACAGGCCCCCTAGTTTGAAGTATGAATGCTTCATGCTTCGAATTATTTATATCACATACAAAACCAAATCGGATCACTGGCTAACGCCAGATCGGCTGACTCAGATCGGCCAACTGTCTTGCTCATCGGCTGTTGTGTATAATCGGCTCTCCATCGGCCACCTCCAGATTGGCCATCTTCCTCGTGGTCATCAGCTGCCGCATCGGTTGACTCCAAATCGGCCGGCTGGCCGATCTCACTCATGGTCGATGCATCATTAGTCAATCTATTGGCTGGCCAATCTGCGAATATATTTCTATTGAGAACCAGACCATCGGATGAACTGGGCTGACCATCGGCTGTAAGTCTGCCGATTAGATGAATTGGCTGAGCATCGGCAGCAGCTCTGCCGATCGGATGAATTGGCTGAGCATCGGCAGTAGCTCTACCGATTATTTTTAAACAACTGCCTCACGAGCCTGATTTATATTACTGGATTTGCTAAAATCTGACCATTGGAAGTAAGGCAGCAGCTCTGCCGATCGGATGAGTCATGATTGCTTTGGTGCTATTACTATGTGCCTTCGGAGCAACGTCCATGTGAAAACTCTGTTTATCACCTGGCGAGTGTCGTCCATGCATGCTTGCTATCGGCAAGCTTGCCGATGTTCTTGTCCCATCGGCTCCATCATCGGCTAAATAACCATCAGCTCCATGGCCGATCGGCCGATACAGTGTGCGGAAAAACTTTCTCTTTTCCTAATTAATAACTTAGCTTACCAATTACAAACAACAATGAGCCGATCAATTAAATATTTAATTTCTCCATTGACTAGTTCTGATAACTGATCGACTTGCCCCATTGGTCAAGTTGTCGACGACCCTCCTGTTGCTCCAAATAGATCACGTCCAATATTTAATCCATTGGCTTGCCAAACATTATGCTGACATCGGCTATAATTGCCACCAAGTGAAGCGCATGTTGCTGATTTGATCAAACAAATAAATCTGCATGCAATTCCGTCCTAATTAGCCTGGCACCAAACACATCCCAATAACACATAGCCGATAGACAAATCTTATCAGCTTTCAACGCCAATATGGTAGTTCAATCGGGTCCCACTGGGTGTGCCAATCTGTTGACGCCAAAAATTTTTGTCACCAGCCGATTGGGGCTTTGCCGATGGAAATCCCTCGTCATCAACAACGGCCTAGGAGATCTGCTTAGCTCCAGTGCAGGCTCCAATAGGCGCGCGTGGTGTGCGCAGCGTGCCAGTCAGCTTGACCATTCAGCTGACGAGGTATGCGATGGCGTTGTATCGGCCAGTTAATATAATCAGGATGCTGAGCCGATACGACGTGACACTGTTAAGTTTCTTATCTCACCGTGGCAAGAGCCATCAGCCAATAGAGCTTAAACTAATACTACTATCAATCTTTCTAGGTGAAACGACAGCGATGCGCCCAGAAGTTGCAATCTAGAAACACTAGTAGCAAGACATTAATCTAAACTTCACAGGCCGATAGTCCTATCCACAATGAAACTTGATCCCAACAGCACGGTAACCAAAATTAAGATGCAACAGGCTAGACACGTTGCTCTAGTTTTTATGAGTACGAGGCAAAGCCATAGATTAGAAAATGCTTCATATATTCTTCCAATTCATTCTAAGATCGGATTTTGCACTGTACAAAGTGTAGGGTTTCTAGCACAAATGGAGCTGTTGGAGCCTCCCCGACCCATCTGCCTCCTTGGACGCCAGCGTCGGCACCCTAGGTACCCCCGCATTGATCTCTCTGCTCAGCCCACCTCCCTCTAATTCAATCTCAGATCCGGATTCCTCACCTCCTGATCTACTATCCCATGGGTGGAACTCGGACCTCACACCACCGGTGGCTTCTCCATCCTCGTCGGCCACCACCAACTCCCATGGCTGCCTCGCCAGTGTTGACAGCCACCACTCCCGGTTGGCGACCTCCCCAGAGCCAAGGTCCAACTCTGCTGCACGCGGTGTGGATGGAAGTGCCCTGGACGGGCCCTTGGCCGCCACTGCCTGCCCGGTGTCGTCATCACCGTCGATCATCTCCATGCCACGCTACCTAGATGCTGTTGCGGCTCTTGCAATGGTCGGGTCAGGGCCTGCCCCTCCCCAACCTCTAGTCGTGCCTGTCAGGTCCTCGGGCATGAGGGGTGTGCCCAGGATGATGACGCCGCTGCTTGAAGACAAAGTCATCATTGAGGAAGTCTCTGACGAGGAGGACGATGTTGTAGACGAGGTGTTGTTGCATGCTTCCTCATCACTCTCCCATCTCACACCTCCGTTCATTCTGGATTGTCACGTAGAGGGCCGACAAAGTTCCACCATTGGGCTGAGGACTCTGTCGACTGCTCCGGTGAGGTCTGCCCTGATGTGGAGAGCTCGCCTAAGTCTCTCACCTACCTCGATGATGAGCTCTCCCCTAACTCGACATCGTCCATCGACGACTCTGCCTAGAGTTTCCTAGTGTGCACGACCATGGCTGCGCTCCATGGTGGTCTGTGGCCCTGATGGCACTGCCAGCAGCACGCTTGAAGGCGACGATGTGGTAAGACCATGCAAGCACCATCTCCTGCTTCCACAGCTTATCCATGGGCTTCCAGTCCGTGGATCCACCAGAGGCTTAGGCCGCGGGTGCCCTCCAACTCACGGCACCACCTCTTTGCACCTGATGCGGATGGCTGGTGAAAGTTGTTGGCTCGTGTGTTGATGAAACCTCCTCGGTAGTCTACCACGGCATACCCCAAGGTAGTAGATTGTAGTGAGGGCGTGCTAAGACCTATGAGGCACAAGACAAACAACTAGGACAACTAGGGTTTATCTAGGTTCAGGCCGCTCAGAAGCGTAATACGCTACGTCTTGCGTCTCTGCTGCTGTATTGATGAGTACCTGAGTACAAGGGTTCCGATCTGATGAGATCAAATGAAAGAAAAGAGGTCTCCTCTAGGGGGTCCTTGTCTGCCTTATATCGCCGGGGGACAAGATTACATATCTAGGGTTTCCCTATGGTCGGTTACATTGCACCGTATTCTTGGAGTACACGAATAGATCTAACCGACTAAGACTCCTTGCATGCCAAGCAGCCTTCAGCACCTGTACAGCCCACCAATCTAGGCTTTAGCAGACCATGGGCTCTGTCTTGTCGTCCAACCCACTGATCAGGATGGCGATGGACCAGCCTTCGTCATCTGGTCTGGGCCGTCTGGACCGAGCAGCCTAAAGTCTAGCTGCGAGGGTATATGGGGTCTATACCCCTATAGCTAGTCCCCGAGCACCATGTATCTTGAAGGAGTTACCGTCTTGACCTGTGCTGAGCAGTGTAGATGCAGACCATGTAGTGCCAACCAGTGAAGGTGCTGACCAGGTAGTGCTGACCAGCACTGATGCTGACCACACGATGCCGACCAGCACTGATGCCGACCACGTGATACCAACCAGCACTGACGCTGACCAGTTGGCCCCATCTAGGCTTCTCCCGAGTAGTTTGTAAGTCTGCTCCTAACCATAACTCCCGTCAAGGAAGGTGATCTGTCAAAAGATGCATGGTGTTCCAAGAAAAAGAAGAAATATTTCCACGTCCTGAGACGTGAGCCCAAGCTCAATAGAAGAGGGGATATGTTTTATTGAGCTTTTTCAGGAAAAAAGTCAAAAACAACACTAACTTAACCAAGACAAGTATCAAAGGACTGGACGTGTTCCACCTGTCTTGTAATGGCCAAGTGTGCTTGGAACATGTCACAAACTCGATCAGGTCAAGGACACTGAGAACCCACAGTTCGCAAGCACCACTAGGTGAAAAACTATCATACAGTCCCTAAGTATGCTTGGAACAGGTCATAGGCTCGACCTGGCCAAGGACACCGAGAGCCCGTGGTTCGCCAGCACCACTGGGTGAAAAACTGTCATGCAGTCCCCAAGTGTGCTCAAAATAGGTCACAGGCTCGATCGGGCCATGGACACCCAGAGCACGCGGTTCGCAAGCACCACTGGGTGAAAAACTGTCATGTAGTCCCCAGATTTGAGGAAAAAATCTGACACAAACTTGGAAGGAAGCTGTTGACACCATTTCTCGACACGTATCAATATGGATCGAAATAATGCCGCTTGGTCAAAGAGCCTTTTGGGCATTGCCGATAGAGGGTTACCGATGGAGGTCAGGATGTCAGGGTTGCTGTCGATGGAGCTAGGAGACTGTTGCCGATGGGATCAACAGTGGCAAGGAGCATGCTGATGAAGTTAGGGAACCGTTGCCAATGGGGTCAGCACTGGCAAGGAGCGTGCCAATGGAGAAAGACTAGCTGATGGAAGATTTCGTCGTAGCTGGAGCAAATAAGGAAACTGGTGTTTATGCTAAGTATTTTCATAGTTTATCCTGGGTATGATTCTTGTATGAGTCGTTTTAGTTTCTTTCTTTAGAAATAGAGTTCGTATAGGAAATAGGTCAATTTTATTCCTATATTTAGGTTTATCATGTCTAGTTAGGACTCCTCGTATCTCAGGATATAAATATGTGCCGAGGGGCATTGTAAAGAAGAACCAATATCAAATACAACAAATCTGTTACTTTTTATCTACTTTTCTAGCAATTTACTTTTTGATGACTTCGTTACCAGTATCTTTTTGTTTTCAATGAGTTCTTTCAAGATTCGATGGGCTGCATCAACTTGATCTCCGACGACCTTGCAAGTTCCGCATCTACCGAGCATGATTCAGGCTTTGACTTCTGGGTGTATCGCTGTTGTCTCGTCTGATCTGTTCAAGAGTTATCGAATATATTCTGGGCTTTGACTTCTAGGCGTATCACTGTCGTCTCATCCAGTTTTGTTCACCAAGTTACCAAGCTACCGATCTGTTGTAGATTGAATTGGCAAACTTATAGATCTAGATCCGCCTCATATTTGATCCTTGTTTATTAACAGGTCAAATCGACTGGCACGTCTCAGGAAACAGTTTTGGGTATAAGCCCGATGTGTTCGCAGGAGACCTCAGCAGGATTTTGTGTCAATAGAAGTGTGTAATTTAAAGTAAATCTGAGATTAGATCCCCAGATTACCAGACACGTGTGCAACAATCAGGATTGGATACGCAATCATGCGCATGGGCGAAACTAAAATATCCTGGCCCACACGCGCACTCGGGACCAGGACGACCCACCAAGCCGCGTCCACACGAGTCAAGCGGGGTCCAACCCTAGAAGCCAAAATGATGACATCCGATTAGTATAAATAGCGGGCGTGTCCAGGGGAATGGGTTCCGCGTCACATTCATTTCTTCTGCCACTCTCTCCATCTTCTTGAATGCTCCATTTGCCTACTCCCGAGCAACCGCTGTTGCTTTCAATCCGCTGTAGAGAATCCACCCGCTGCAGCGAGGCAAGTAGGCAAATCTAACGCCTCCGCACCTCCGCTGCTTTCTGTTCACCCTCGCAACCCACCATCCTTGGAGGAGATGGCGAGGAAGGGCACAATGGAAGCAATCGACCTCCACACGGGAGTCGCTACAAGCACTTGCCGATGAGGGCTTGTTGCCGCTGTATGAGATGGAGGTGTGGCGTGAGCCACGAGGTGAGCATTCCCCCCGTCCCCGAGATGGGGAATTTGTAGTTTTTGAGGATATGGTGACTCGGGGATTAGGGGTGCCTATGAATGGGTTCCTCCATGATCTTTGCATTTTCTAGATGATTTCTATCTGCAATCTGGATCCCAACTCCATCCTCTCCATTTCTATCTTTATCGCCTACTACGAGATGTTCCTAGGCATCAACCCCCATTTCAATCTGTTTCGCCACTTCTATTTGCTAAGGAAGAAGTGGGTTGAATCCGGAGGATCCCAGATTGTTGGTGGGTGCTATGTGCGTCTTCGAGATGGAATGAAAATGCACTGGCTAGGAAGCCAGCACCAGTCGGCCACCAAGGGATTGAACACTCGCTGGTTCTATATGAGCCAGAACATGGAAGGGAGAATGGTGCCTTGCAACATAACACAAGTGGTAGAGTTCAACCCTAGGTGGTTGGACTCACCAACCCCGGATGAGATGCACCAGGTGAACAAGCTGCTGACCTTGATTGACAACAAGATTGTCAATGGAGCACTGGTGGCGGGGATGTGATTGACACACCGGATCCAACCATGCAAGGAGTGGATGAACCACTTGTATGAGTATACTAGGTGGGTGGACCCTTCATGGGAGACCCGAGAGACGATGACACCAGAAGCGGTGAACCAGTGCATGTCCTCGCTTTTTGAGAAGTTCAACCCAATCACCAGCTACCTAGAAGTGCGTGCACTTTTGTACAACCTTTCCCGACCACCACCAAAGGTAAGCTGACCAGCTCCACACTTTGATTTGATTAGTGTACATTGTTATGTGGTAATGTCTGTATAACATTGATAGTTTGACTGTCATATATTTCTTGGATAGGATCAAAAAGTGTTATTTTCTACTATGCCGATAAAGGCATGGCCTCAGGGTGAGGCGTAGGCCAACCAGCGCAGAACTGAAGAGGCCCACTACCGGAGCAGGGCCCAAGCAGGGTAGGGGACGGCTGACTCTCCAACCCAGATGATGATGGGGTCCCTTCCGCTTAGGCAAGACGCCAAGTAGCGGGCAAGTGACCCATGTCAGAGGCCCCCAAGGCGAAGAGGCCCTCTACTCTGCTGTCCGGGGCAAATTGAACCTAGACAGCAGAGCAGGGGGAGTAAGAAAAGGGATGCACCGGCCACCCCAGAGTCATCGGACGAGGATCTGCTAACACTGAACCAACGTCAGAAGAAATGTCAGGTTCAGATGGCTCGGACGGGGAGGACACCGAGGCCCTCGCCCGCGATGACACCCAGGAGGTCCATGCGGGCCATGCTGCCACCAACTCCTCCCCCTCAGTGGGGGAATACTATTTCAACCACTTAGTCAGAGCAGGCCGGGGCGTCAGCACCACCACCATCGTCACCGCTGCCCGCATCACATAGGGCGGCCCCGTCTCTAGCCAGAACAGTGTCATCTTTAGGGCATCGAGAGAAGGCAAGGGAGCCAACTTCTCCGGTGCACCCCATCGGGACGAGCCGGTCCGGCGATACGTCGGACCGAGTCCCCGAGCACGACAGCAGAGCGACAAGCGGGGCCCCAGGTGCTTCAAGCGGGGGAACAGCCCTGCACTTGAGAGGAGGGTTTCGGTGGTCAGCTAGGTAAGTGTTACTGAGCTCGCATATCTTGCATGGTCTTGAATTTGTGTTTGTTGTGACTTGTAATATAACTTACAGCCGTGCTCCACTGGCGACCATGCCGACTCCACCGCCTAGCCGGACCACACCGCCACCCACCGAACAGGCGGCGACCGGCAATGCGGCCCCGTCCGTGGGGAAAGGGGAGGTGACCAACAACACCCCAACGCCTGCCAGGCCAACCCCGACACCAACTCTGTAGCCAGACAGGTGGGTGATGCCATTCAGGCCGGTCATCGCCAACGGGTCATTCGTCGAGGCGCACGCCAGACCAGGTGGGGCTGAGCATGCTGACACCACCTGAGGAGGTCAAGGAGGTGCCCAGGGTGCCAAAGATGCCGTGCACTAACCTGCCCACACAACGCGTCTACACGTCACGCAAGCTGGGGGAGGACACGGTTGGAACACAGTTGATCTTCAATAAGGATCATGTCATCGACAAGGGCAGCAGAAGCAGGCATCGACGAAGCCTGAAGGTTTTCAACCGTGGCCTCCGATAGCTCTGGTGTGATCCCAAGCATGACTTCTACTGGCTCCACCTCCGGATATCTGGAGCGAACCACGACAAGCGCAGTTGCAACCACGTATTGGCCAGCTTCTACGATGAAACCCTAGACCGTCGGCCAAAGCCTCCTGCACTGGTCGGCGACGACAACCGCCTCGCCGATAGGATCGACAGGGTACTCTTCTCCTTAGAAGATGGCCCATAATACGGGCTTGGTGTGGTCTGTCATGGACCGCATTTTTACTTGGAGAACGAAGATGGAGCCTTCCAGCACCTAGAACTAGGCCAGATAGTGTTCGCACAGGCCTACAACAACAAAACAATGGTGGTCAGCATATCCTGGTCCGTCCAGTATGTAGCAGACTATACACAACAATTCTATATTGTTCTACTTACCAGTCAGCTCGGCGATTTGAGCCTAGTCCTCCTTGGCCTGCTCCTTAGCGGCTTTCTTTTGGTCCAGCAGGCTAGCCAGCTCGTGTGCCATGGCTTCATTCTGGCCGCTCAGTCCTACAAGAAGCACCCATAAATACACAACAAGTATCAGTGTGGGTGAAAGAGGTTTAGTTACTCTCGTTGTCCTCCAGGGCTTCCACCCTGCGGCACAGAGCGGCAATCTCCTCCTCGTACTGAATTTCACGCTCTTGGTAGACCTAGGCCTGTGCCTTGAGATCAGTTTTGGCTGCCCAGAGGGTTTTGCATTCTTCCCAGGTCACAACAAACTGATCTATGGTCTTGCCACGCTGAGCATTGGTCTCCTGCAGTGACTATATATATCATGGGTTGCTCAGTGAGTTAGTGTCCAAATGACACGCTTAAAACATGCGGACAAATCTTGATGAAGTATTACCTTGATCCTATCTAGCAATACCTCGGCCGCGTCCTGGATACTTGCCTTGATGTCATCATCTAAAATCTCCTCATACGACATGAAACTCTCCTCCCCCAGCTTGCGCGACGTGTAGACGGGTTGTGTGGGTAGGTCGGTGCGTGGCATGTTCAGCACCCTGGGCACCTCCTCAACCTGTTCAGGAGGTGCCATTGTGCTTGGCCCTTCCTGGCCTGGCCTGTGCTCTGGCAGACAACCGGCTGCGGTGGTAACCAGCCTGAACAGCATTACCTACCTCTCTGGCTGTGGAGTCGGTGTCGCGGTTGGTCGGGTCGGTGTCACGGTGCTACGGGCCCTTTCCCCATCTCCTGCTGACTGTGCCGCATTGCTAGTCCTCACCGGCCTAGCAGGTGGCATGGTGGTGGAGTTGGCGTCATTGCCGGAGGAATGCGGCTGTAGGACAAATTATAGACATTTTTTCTTCATGGAAAATCCAAAATCAAGCAAGTACACGATATGCGAATTCGGTGACACTTACCCGACTGATAGCTGGAACCCTCCTCTGAACTGTGGGGCTGTTCCCTCGCTTGGAGCGCCTGTAGCCCCGCTTGTCGCCTCGCTTCCGTGCCCGGGGACTCAGACCGATGCCTCGCCATTTTGGCTCGTTCTGATAGGACACACCAGAGATATTGGCTCCCTTGCCTCCTCTCGGTGCCCCAAAGATGAGGTTGTTCCGGCCAGTGGCGTGGCTGCCCTGTGTGGCGTAGGCGACGGTGATGGTGGTGGTGCTGCTGATGTCCTGGCCGCCTCCGGCTGAGGGGGTAAAGTATCAGTTCCCCACTGAGGGGGAGGAGTGGGTGGTGGTCCGGTCCGCACGGACCTCCTAGGTGTTGTTGTGGACGAGGGCCCCGGTGTCCTTCATGTCAGAGGCGTCTGGGCTTGACATTTTCCGTTGATGTTGGTTTAGCGTCATAAGATTGTCGTCTAACGACTCCGGGGTGGCCGGGGCATCCCTTTTCTTGCCCCATTCTGCTCCGCCGTCCTAGTTCAACTTGCCCACGAACCCAAACAACAGAGTAGAGGGTTTCTTCGGCTTGGTAGCCTCTGCCATAGGCCGTGTACCCGCTGCTCGGTGCCTGGCCTGAGCAGTGGGGACTTCATCATCCTCAGAGCTAGAGACAACACTCATCTCCTGCTCAGCTTGAGCCCTGCTTCAGTAACAGGTGTTGGGGATGCGCCCTAGGACCAAAGAGGCTTATTACCTTCGATTGGAGTTTAACCAACGAATCCAGTGTATCCATCTTGTTCATGTTTGAAGGCACCAAAGAGAAGCCTCCGGAGGTAGGACCTCTACCGAGAAGACTCCTTCAGAGGCTAGGAAACTGGTCGGTGACAGGGGTCCAGTGGCATCACCTTCCCTGATCACGGAGGTCCTTCGGTCATGCCTTCGACTCCCGCAGAGGTGGCGATGAATGAAGACAATGGCTGTCGAGGTGGCGTGGTGGGCTGGGCTGAGGCTTATCATCAAGAAGTGGACATGATGGGCCTTTCTTACGGGCAATGATGGGCCGCAGCCTATGGGTCATGTTGGTGAAGTGGTGGACAAATGTGCCCTTGGAAGGTCCACATGTATTAGAGTCAGTATCTAGGGTTTTGAGACTCCCCTTGGGGGCACACTGGTACTTTTAATCATAGGTTGGACAGTCACTATAAAAGGTGATGCCCCTTGTGTAATTAGGGTAGTTGTCCGGTAGTAGTTACAGTGTGTAACTTGCCCTAGGGCCCACTTTGTACTTCCTCATTAATTTATCGACAGAGAGTTATCTTGGTTACACCTTTTCATCGTATCCCAAACCTGCTGGAACCATGTTCCAATAGTTCGTGCCCATTGTTTGTGTCTAACCGAAGATTACGCCTACAGATGCCACCCAGAAGAAAGGCCTTCGTGAGGAGGAGTACCGCTTCTGAGGCAGAGGTCCCTAAACCCTCGACTCGCGGGAGGCTGAGATGAAACACTTGAAGCACCAATGCATCTGCACCGGGAGACGGAGGTGATGATGAGAACAACAACACCGTGCAAGGGGGATTCCATAAAACAACTCCAGCCAGTCCAAAACCAAGAAGATGAGCTGTCTAGGCTGAGAGCCGAGATGTAGCTCATGGAAGCCAAAAGAGACAGGCTGAGGGCAGAGCAAGCCGCAACCCAAAGGGTAAAATCATCACGGCAAGCAGAAGAAATAAGGTAGCAAATGGCCATCTTGCAAGCGGAGATCCAGAGTATGCAACCTCCAACAGGAAGCCTCACAGACACCGCTCAACCAATCGCAGCAAATCACCACCATGCTGCAAACATACAGTCTACACACACTACAATACCAATCCTACCCACACTCCCGAGGATTTTTGACCCAAAGTTATCTCTATCCAAAGGCCTGCAAAGTTCATCATGGCCTCCGAGTTACAAGCCAGTATCCCTGCCAAGATTCAATGGCAATTTAGACCCAAAACAATTCATAATGAGTTCCAAAGCAGTTGTAGCCTCCGCAGGTAGCAATGACCACGTCATGGCCAAATCATTTGTAATTGCAGCAGAAGGAGACGCACTGGCATAGTACTCGATGTTAAAACCAAGCACAGTATACTCATGGGAGAATCTATGAGACCAGATATTGGCAAACTTCAAAGGCTACACAAGTGAGTCACTAACATCATTAGACTTATTTAGCAATAAGCACCTCAAAGGAGAGCCCCTTAGGGATTATTACCAGAGATTCCTACAGCTCCGTGCAAAAGCAACGGATGTCCCAGATGGAGTGGGCATAGAAGAAGCAATCAAAGGACTCAGGATTGGCCCATTTGCTAGTCACCTAGCAAGGAAAAAACTGACCACAATGGCTCAACTACACGAAGAATTCGAGAAATACTATAGATCTAACACTAACCTCCGCAAAAGAATAGAAGAAGCAGACAACCAAAGCAAGCAATTTCTGGGAAATGGTAACAGAAGAGAAAACAGAAACCAATAAAGGCAACAATACCAAAACCAGCAGAAGCAAGTCTTCAACGTGCAAAGCAGCCAACCTCCGCATAATGCTGACAAGAAAGAAGAGGCCAAGCATGAACAGAGAAATCAAGGTGGGCAAGGCTATCCCAGAAACAACAAATCCAAGAACTGTAATAAGAACCAAAAACCAGAAAAAGCCATATTGTCTATTTCACGGAGAAGACAAAGGGCATGTTACGCGAGAGTGCCCGGAGGCCTTGGAAACATGGGAAAGAATGAAAAACAAATAGCAATAGTCGCAGCCCCAGCAACCAAGCAATAGAGAAGTAAATCACACATATGGCTCTCAGTGGCATCAATAATACAACCCAAGTTTCCCAGGATACGGTCCAGGACCACTACCATAGCACAACCTAGTTCAACAGTACTATCTGATATCATTACCAGCCTGGAGACCAGTCTATCAGCAAACAGCGCAGCACCAGGGTTACACCCCGAATAGAGCAGAAAATGGTCTAATTTACATCAATCCAAGACCTCCGCACATAACACTCATTGAATCAACACAGATGCAGACACCTCCGATGGCACAGCAACGGTAATATGAAGCATTACCAGCACCTCCGTAATATGCTTTAACCACATCAGCAACCCCGAAAGGCAGAGCCTTCGACAGAAAACCAGTTAAATCTGCATTCGGCACAACCAACCATTGGCATGATACTACCTATAGCCGGAGGCTCAGCCCTGGAATTCGAAACCAAGAAGCAGAAAAAGGACCACCTCTATATGGTAAACAATGTAGCAGTTCAAGGAGCATACAAATCAATAGAATGGTCCAAGATGCCAACAGAATTCACAGAGCAAGATCTCCAAGTAGAAAGCTACCCGCACGCGGACGCTATGGTCATAAAGGCAAACATAGCAGCATGGGAGTTAAGCAGAATACTCGTAGACTCTGGGAGCTCAGCAGACATCATTTTTGCAAATGTCTTCAATCAAATGAAACTCAGTAGAAGCCAGCTACAACCGCCAGATACTCTGCTAATTGGATTTGGTTGGAAAAAGATCAATGCACTAGGCAAGATATCATTACTAGTGTCATTCAAAGATGGAGACTGTGCCAGGACAGAATACATCACCTTTGACGTGGTAGACATCTACTACCAATACAACACAATACTGGGAAGAGGATTTGCAAACAAGTTTAATGTGGCAATACACATGGGATACCTCTGCATGAAAATGCTAGCATTGCATGGGATCATTGCAGTGCGAGGCAGTCAAAAAGAAGCAAGGAACATAGAGAAAGCAATCTATAAGGCACATAGAAACATCAATACCGTAGCAGCAGATGAGCCTCCGGACATGCCTATGGGAAACACCAACATGGCAGATCAAGAGGACACAATAACATTACCATTGAAAGAAGCAGTCCCTAACAGGAAAGTGACCATAGGTGCCAACCTATCAGAGGTAGAGAGAAAAGACTTGTCAGAACTGCTAACAAAGAACAAGGACGTATTTGCAAGGACAACATCAGATCTGCAAGGAATTAGTCAGGATGTGATTGAACACATCCTTGACCTTAACCCAAATGTCAAACCCAGGAAGTAAAAATAGAGAAAGATGTCCGAAGAATGCATAATTGCAGCAAAAGTGAAGGTGTAAAGGTTATTAGATGCCAAGGTCATCAGAGAAGTCAAGTACTCAGACTAGCTAGCAAATGTTGTCTTAGTGCCAAAAAAGAATGGCAAAATGAGAATGTGCATAGACTTCATAGATCTCAACAAGGCCTGTAAAAAGATCCTTTCCCATTACCCAGGATAGATGCATCAGTCGACAAGGCAGTAGGATGCAAGCGCTTCTCTCTGTTAGACTGTTCCTTAGGATACCACCAGATATGGCTAAGAAAGGAGGATGAAGAGAAAACAAGCTTCATGACCCCCTTCGGCACCTATTGCTTTGTTAGGATGCCAGAAGGTGTCAAAAATGCAGGATCAACACTCTCAAGAATGATTCAGATTTTATTGCAAGCTCAACTTTGTTGGAACATTATAGCCTATGTTGATGACTTAGCAGTGGTCAGCAAACAAACCAGAGATCACATGGAGACCTCAGGGAAACATTCGCCAATCTCAGAGAAGATGGGTTAAAGCTGAACCCAGAAAAATGTATCTTTGGAGTAAGCAAAGGAAAGATGCTTGGAGACATTGTTGGTCCAGAAGGGCTAAGAGCAAACCCAGATAAAATAAAAGCAGTGTTAACTATGAGAGAACCAGAAAATAAGAAGGAAGTACAGCGACTAACAGGAAGGGTAGTGGCACTTAACAGATTCATTTCAAAATCAGCAGAATGAAGTTTGCCATTCTTCAAAACACTCAAGGTCTTTGACAAATTTGAATGGGGTAGAGAATAGTGGGAGGCATTCCAACAGCTGAAAAGCACTGGAGACAGTCGCAACATTGTTGTTGTATGTGGCAGCCTCCGCGGGAGCAATTAGCGCTGTACTAGTCCAAGAAAAGGAACTCAACAACAAAAGCATACAGCAGCCAGTATACTATGTATTAGAAGTGCTGCAGGGGGCAAAACTGAACTATTTGGAGGTTGAAAAAATAGCATACGCAGTAGTCACAACATCAAGGAAGCCTAAACACTATTTTCAAGAACACGAGATCCTGGTCCCAATAGCACAACCGCTCATCGACATCCTAGGCAACAAAGAGGTATCAGGGGGAATCGGTAAATGGGCAACAGAAATATCTCATTTTAGCATCAATTTCATCACAAGAATAGCAATCAAGTCACAAGCACTCATAGACTTTTTGGCGAAATGGACATCTCCGCAGCATGCAGAAGACAAAGCGGAGGCTTCAATATGGATACTGTACACCGACAGAGAATGGGGTATCCAAGGTGCAGGAGCCTCCGCAGTGTTAACATCACCGTCAGGCATCAAAACCAAGTATGCAGCAAGACTATGCTTCAAAGTGACCAACAATATAGCCGAGTACAAAGGAGTAATCCTAGGACTCAATAAGGAAAAAGCACTAGGTGCAAAACACATCATGGTCAGAACAGACTCTCAAGTGGTTAGAGGGCAAGTAGAGAAAGACTATGTCGCCAGAAACCTAGAGCTAGCCGCGTATCTAGAGGTGATCAGGGGTCTAGAAAAAAGATTCCAAGGTTTCACTCTAAAGCATATCCCAAGGGGGATAACACAGAAGCAGACGAGTTGGCCAAAGCAGCAGTGAATCAATCGGAGATACCTGAAGGAACCTTCTTCCAAGAAGTGACAAGTCCAGCAACTACAAAAATATCCAAGGCATTCACGAAGGTGCTACTAGTAAGCATAGAAGATTGGAGAAAAGCAATAATCGACCATATTAACGGAGTTCATGTAACATTAGATGAAACAAGCGCAGCAAGATTGGCTGCATAGGCAAGGAACTACACAATAATCGATGGAGTCTTATACAAGAAAGGCATAGTCCAATCGCTACTCAAGTGTATCACCGAATCAGAAGGCAGAGAACTCTTGCAGGACATTCATTCAGGAATATGCAGATCGCATAGTGGTCCTAGAGCACTCTCAGCCAAGTAATCAGACAAGGCTTTTACTGGCCCACTCATATTAAGGATGCGTTACACATAGTGACAACTTGCAGGGCATGCCAGAGTTTTGCACCACACCAGACATCTTCGGGGGAAAAAACACAGTTGGTACCTCCGGTATGGCCGCTTCAAAGGTGGGGAATGGACCTTGTCGGCCCATTACCTCCGGCGCAAGGCAAAATAAATATGCAATAGTAGTAGTGGAATACTTCACAAGATGGGTAGAGGCCAAGCCACTCGCAACCATAACCTCCAAAAGGGTCAAAAAATTCTTCTGGCAAAACATAATCTGTAGATTCAGGGTCCCAAGAACACTCACAGTCGACAATGGCAAGCAATTTGATTCAGACAAGTTCAAAGAGTTCTGTGAGAGCATCAGCACACGAATAGCTTTCGCCTCCGTCTATCATCCAGAGAGTCATCGAGCAGTAGAAGGATCTAACAGAATCATATTCTCAGCAATCCTGAAAACACTTCTGGATCACAAGAAAGGCAAGTGGGTCAAAGAACTACCAAAAGTAGTATGGTTCCACAACACAAATGTATCAAAAGCCACTGGGTTCACTCCATTCAAGTTACTATATGGAGAAGAAGCAATGATGCGAGAAGAAATCAAGTATCAAAGCCTCCGCGTGATCAAGCAAAACCATGCAAAAGATGAAGAATACAACAAAGAAATGACCGAAGCCTATAGACTTGAAGCCATTGATAACATCAATAAATACCAAGATTAAACTAGGAATTGGAGAGATGGGAAAGCGGTAATCAAAAACATTCAAGATGGTGACTGGGTGATGAGGCGGAGGCCAAACGCCCAAAACCTAGGGAAGCTGCAACCAAAATGGGAAGGACCATTCATAGCAAAGCAAGGCGGAAGGAGGGGGTCCTTCTACCTACGAGATCAAGAAGGAAGGATGTCAACTCACTCCTGGAACATCGACAACATTAGAAAATACTACACATACAATGTAAGGACTCCATGGAACTATAAGCGGACATCCATAGATTTAAATTTCTACAGTTTACATTTCTTGTAAAAACCAGCTTGCACTCTTTTCCTTACACAGGGGCTCCAATCGGAGGAGAGGTTTTTAACGAGGCAAGACCGTATGTAATCAACCTCTGAAAGTATAAAGAGGACCCTGGAAAAATAACACAAGCAGTCAAAAGCAGCTAGCACCGCGGCTGCAATATTCGATAGCACTTCATGATTTGCAAGGTCGCTTCACGCCTGTCGTCAAGCAAGACAACAAGGCATGAAACGACCTCTAGGAAATGCCACAAGTCCTCAAAAAATACCTATCATATCAGGCATCGGGGCAGGCACCTGCAACCACGAGTTGTAAGATACTTCAAAAAAGACCTGCAAAGTAATACAGGCACCGATAGCTCTAAGATGAGCTTAATGATAGCCAATCGAGATAACAACAACCGAAACAAAGCATTTCCAAACCAAAGGTAAAACAAATCTGAACAAAACCTCTAATCCAAACACGTTTCAAATCAGAGATAGGAACAATACAGAAAGAACCTCCACGACATAAACATTCCAAAATAGAAGCAACAAATAATATAAATAATCTTTATTAATTAATTTCTCTTTTACATCCGGCAAGGCTCATTGCGTCTTGCTCATAACAAGAACAATGCACGAGACCAAAGCGCATGACCTCCGCGTCAAGATAACTAGCCACTCCACCTAGTTAACCTGCTACAACAAGACATGGAAGTGGCCCGAAGGTTGCAAATACTTCAGCCTACAAAAGAGCAAAGAGTGCAACCTCTGGGAATACATCAGAGGTTAAGCAAACTAAGACCCCCCGAAAAGCAAGTGCTGGTGGAGGTAAGCCCTGATCAATCAAAGAATACCCCCTATATCCTCCCGGCTGCTTACCACCCTGAGCCTCCAAAAATCCAGCAAGTTGAGCAATGTACAGCAGTCGCTCGGTACAAGCAAAAGGAGGTGAACCCTAAACACCAACCTGTACATTACACGCTCTACAATCAACTGTCAACACACCACTTTGCACCTTCCATCGGAAAACAACCATTGCATCCAAAATTCTTACATCAACAACACTAAATAGGATCACAGCCGGCCGCCATCTCTGAGGGCACAAAAGTAGTCCAGATAGAGTATTATTGACAAATAGAAGCATCACCATCTTTAACCGTTGGCAACAGGTTCACTGAGGTGATTATTCCATTATGAGTTCTTACATAGTACCAATGCAAGACAGCTCCTAGGGAGCACCATTAGTATAATGTACACAACAAAGCAGCCTAAATGACCAAGGGGGAATAGATCTTTTTATAAGGACCTCCCAAGCATCATTAAACCAACTGCAACTACCTATCACTAAAGGAAACAAGTACAAAATTAGTACCTGTGTCATTTTGCCTCAGCAAGCAATGGCACAAAATCAAAGGCATTAAATAACAAAAATAGTCAAAGTACGTAGAGACTCTATAAAAGAAGCAGAGTTCAAAGGCCACGAGCACTTGTTGCCAAGAAACAAGTGACCACAAACAACCACGCATAGCCAAATTCCAAACAACAGAGATGGAAGCTGATGTACGCATACGGCTGAATAGAAAAAAATAAGATATCGTGAAAGAATTCATAAAGAGTCTAGCAAGGCAGCCAACCCGGAGGCCATGAGGACCTCTGAAAAAGTGCAAAAGAAGCTAGCTGATAGCGCAAGCCAATCCAGATCATCCAGAACTAGGAAGCAAGGGGGATACCACATAAGAACTCGTAACGTCCCCCTGTCTCTGTAGAAATCAACCGAAGGCCGTCATCACTGATCAAGCGTCAGGACGCGCGGAGGCAACTCCGGAGGCAACAAGCACAAAAGCAACAAAGAAAACCCAACGCACGGAAAAGTTAAGGCCAGCATTGGTCAAAGAGAAACAACGACTGTCACATCAATCTTGTAACCAAAGAAAAAATAAATTATTCCTAAAAAACTTATGTGTACATCAGAGCTGTTACATCCTCCGAGGAGGGAAGCGAAAACAAATCCGGAGGTCTCGACCATGACCCATCTCGAGGATCTCCGATGAATCCAAATCGACCTCGGTAACTCAGCGGAGGTCAAGTCAAATAAACTATGAAATAGCACTCTTATTGCGGCAGAGCGCCTCCACATAAATAAGGAAAAAATTATAAAGACCCAGTCGGGTCATGCCACGTAAGAGAACGAGTAAAGCTAGAACACTTATCATCTAAGTCAGAGACGACAAAATCAAACATATCGCCCACAGTACGCCTAGGAAACGCCAATTTTCAATAATCCCACAGCTCGCCGCTAACGAAAACACTGTTGCGCATAAAAGTAATAGGCTCGATCTCCTGCACAGGCCCCAAACTACAGACCTATGCAGGATGATTCGACCATCAATAATTTACAAAACCAACAGTAGCTTAAAGTGTTCCTTACACGTGCACACCGGCACCAAGTCAGCAAAAGACAAAATATACACAACTACGGGATAAGATCAATTTTACACCTCCTCTTCAGCAGTCAAGTTTGAACCCCTGTCTGGGTCCCCGGAGGCATGATCACCTGCTCCATCATGGCATCAGTGCCAGCACTCGCAGAAAGGGATTGAGCATCGGAGGCGTCAGCGTTGGTAGAACCCCGGGAACGTGCAGATATACCACCAGAAGCAGTCAACAACAGACCACCGTGCTTGCCATACTTAAGTTCCTAAAGAAGGCAGAGATGAGTAAGAGAAGAACATTGCCAACAAAAGTCTCACAACAAAATAAAGCAGGAAAAACAATCCATACCGTCTCCCAAGTAATCTTAGCCATAGCCACGGTCTCAGTTCGACCAAACTTGGACCAGAATTTTGCCATGAAACTAAGAACGGTGGTCTTGACCCAACGATCTGTCTTGCCAAGTTCAGAGGGATCGGATACCTCCAGACAAGAAAAACTTTCAATCTGATTAATGTCCTTGGACGCAAAAAATTTGCAAAGATAGGTGGCAGAGGTCTTTGCACTAAAGTCGAAGACCCCGGTCAACTAAGCTTCCCCAAGTTGACCCTAATCCAAGAAAAGATCCCAGCAGTGGAAGCTTCAGGGTCAACTGGAGTCATAACACCACCGAATGCGTGAACAACAGAGGCATAGGTATCCGCAACCTCCAACCCAACAAACCTCAGGACATTTAGCTCCGCTTCAAGGCTTTCAACCTTAGTATTTAGGGCCTCCGATAACTGGCGCTCACTATCTACCTCCTTGCGAAGGATTTTGGAGATCTCACTAGCCTTGTCTGCTCGATTGGTAGCAAGAGTTGCTGATTTCTGAGCCTCATCAAGGGACTTTTTTAATTCAACAGACCGAGCCTCAAGGCTTGACAGCTTCTCCTTCAGCTCAGATGTTTTTTGCGCTAGCTCCTTCTTCTCCTAAGTCTGAGACTCAACCTCCGCCTTTAGTGCTTGGATCACCTTGTCCTTCTTCTCAAGCTCAAAATGGCTGCTAGACTCAACTGCCATAGACATAGCATGGCTCTGCAGATATAAAAATCAACAACATTAAGCAAGATAGGCCAGACAAAGGATTAACAAAAAACAAATCAAAATATCATCTAGTAACTCACGATAATATGGTGATCGACCTGGGCCCACATCAGAACTTCAAGGGGCAGCTGCACGAGGCGACGAGTAAGATCGGAACCCATTACCTCAGTCATCTGCCCGATGCCATCAGCCCACCCCCAAGATGAAACGTTTGTCATCATCACCACCTCCGCTGGATCCCGAGATGCCAGCACCTGGTGGAGACCCAGATGGACCAACGCCGCCCTCAGCAATGACACCTTTAGCCGAAGGCGCAGAGGGTGCAGGGATCATGGGAGGTCCCATCTATGCGGCCTTCGCGGTAATGCGAGCTGATCAAGATGAACAAGTCAAAACATAATTGACAAACATGAAAAGGCACAACCACCGCACGCGGGCTCACCAAGCAAGGAAATCTCCCCCTTTGAAACCCTACCACAAGACACCTTCAAAGAAAGAAAGTCTAGATAAGTCATACTTCGGGTAAGAATCCCACCTTGACTCGCAGTGTACGCGTCCTCTTCCTCCGCCGCATTCTCGACCCGTGTTGTGCGTCCTCCACAGGCTTCTCAACATCACCAGCCTTAAACACCACATCCTCCGACCCACAGGCTTCTCAACATCACCGGCCTTAAACACCACATCCTCCGACTCCTCGTCAGAAGAGATAGGATCAATGTAAGCGCTGGCGAAAGGCTTAATAGCAACCTCCGAAAGGACAACACCAGTCTCAGCCCGAAGGAGAGACGCGGGAGGGGGCATGTCTATCTGGAGTGGGAACGATCCGGAGGCATCACCTGCAAGAACAGGAGACACCGGCGGGCATGCTCGGGTGGACCCTCAGTATCAAGCGATGACATAGCAGGAGCAACAATCCTGCATAGCAGTTGATTGCATAGCAGGAGCAACAATCCTGCATATACGTTCAAGCAAGATGCCATAGAGCAATTACTGTTTGGTTACTATCTGTTATATAGTATACTATAAAGTTTTTTGTTTACCTAAACTCAGTATATACCGTACATTATATACACTGTTTCCTAAGCTCAATATTATGGGAATATACTAAGCTTTTATTTACTAGCGATGTCCATGGTTGTTGTTGCCAGCCTATAGGAGCTGAATGTCACACATTTCTGTCTCTTCATGGAAAACCATATTAAATTGCTGATATTATGACGCTTGGGTCATGGAAAACCATATTAAATTACATATATGATTCACTTCTTCATATATATTTTCTATTTTATGATATGGTTAATTGTTTTTAAAATATTTTTATATACACGTGCGTGTCGCACGTGCATGTATACTATACTCTATGTATATGTCTACACATTCGACATGATAGGTGTAGAGGTTTAGGGTGAAAATGGGTACCTATACCGAAATTTTATAGGAATTAAATTTGTCATGCTGATGAATAACGCCAACCCATTTACAGCCCACTCCTTTTATTTCCTATTATATATCTTTGTTTGCTTCCTTTTCTTTCAGAACTGCCCATGTATGTAACCCCAAAACAGGGACGGCCCTTTTTAGCTTTCAAAACACAAGTGTTGCCTTTATTTAAAATGAAAATTAAGAATTAATCACCGATCCTGACCTCGCAAGTCTACTAGAGGTTGATGTAGCTTACACCTAACAGGCACCTACCAGATTCAAATGGACGTTAGATTATAGTTAACAATATGTCTTGTCGATTATGAGAGCCTGTAGTTCACAGAGACTAAGTCTATCAAACCGGGTCACAGAGACGAAATCTATCAAACCGGGGCAAGTAGCACTAAGTTTTGCCATGTTGATGAATAACGTCGACGACTTAACACGTTCTTGCATCACTAGAGGTTGATGTACCAATAAAATAAAATCAAACGACGACCTATAGAGAATTTCCAGCAGAGCACCTAACCAAGATGCTTCAGAATTTGATATATGGTGCCAATTTCTTGATGTCTAGTTCCCTAACGAAGATGCCCATCTCCGTCGTCCAAGCCAAAATGGAAGCAATCAACCATGTATTTTTGTCAGTTACCAAACTTTTCAGTACCTCGCGAGTATACGTAAATTTAAGTCTCTAAATTTGTTCTCTAAAACTATTTAGAATCTCAAAATATATACCGGTCACAGCAGAATCTCTAAATCAGGCAAGCTATCTTTTCGAACCATATGCACCATGCAGTGCCTTGCTGTTGGTCGCTTGGGCTGTTGGGCACCGGTCGGTCACCGTGCTGATGAGGGGCTTGGCCTGGCCATGGTTGCAGCTCAGTGCTATACAGGTTCATCTAGGGCTTATTCTTGATCATGTGCACTACATATTGCTTCTAGATTAATCTCAGGGAGGAGGCAAGGATTGAACCAGGAACGTTCAAGGTCTGCTGCGGTCTACATCCGGCGCACAGGAACAGACACCAGAATCCGCCCATGCATGCCACGCCAGCCACATCAGCTACCGGCGACGAGGACTGGTTGGCAAATCGCAGAGGACTAGAGAAGGAGGAGCGAGAGAGCGAGCACGGGGAGACGAGGCCCTCATGGGAAACGCCTGGCCATCTACGGGATAGCTTACGAGCTTTTTCTTTGAAAGAACAGAAGGGGCAAAGGAGCCCCTACTGAAAAACAAGGCGCTACAAAAAGACTAGAAACAAACTAAGAAAGAAAAGGGAGGGAGGGCAGGGGCTGGTTACACATCCATTCAGGATACAAAGAAGGAAACAAAAAAGATTAGAACAATTACACAAGCTGCTGTAGCCATATTTCAATCTCACGGAAGTATTTTTTCTTTGCCATACAAAGGAGTTGCTTGAAATTGTCCTTGAAAATTTGCGGACAACGATGGCAATCCACTGGTAATCCTCTGTAAATAAACATCGTTTCTGGCAATCCAAATGCTCCAGCACATGAGAATTATCACTTCCATGAAGATGTGCTTTGAGGCTCTGTAATCTCTGATATGCATTTGGTTGACTGATGATTGTCAGACCAATAAGGCTCCAGCAATTTCTGGCAAAGCTGCATTCCATGAAGAGGTGATCGACGGTTTCCTCACACTGAAGTGAGCAGAGAACGCAATTTAGGGATGGGATTACCATGTGCCTTCTGCTGAGGATGTTGCGAGTACTAAGCCTGTCTCTAATTAGGAGCCAAAAGAAGGCCTTATGCTTATGCTGGCAGGATGATTTCCAGAGCCATTTGAAGCATGGGTGAGCCTGCACACTTCCAAGCAATTGCCTGTAAGCATTTCCCCATATGTAAGTCCATATACCTCAGTCTTGATTTTGCTGTTGCTGCTGGAAGAGACTAGACAAAAATTGGAACTGGTAGAATGCTTCAACTGAGAGAGGAAGCATAAACATGTTGAGGAGATCATTATAAGATTTAGCACATTGCAAAGAAATATTGGGCTTTCTGGTAAAGGAAAAGAGCTCAGGCAATGTCAATTTGAGAGGTTGCCCATTCCATCCATCGTCCCACAACAGACAAGAGGTACCATCATTACGCAAAACAGTGGCCATGCCGTTAAACTTGTAAAAGAGCTTGAGCAAGTCCCTCCACTAGAAGGAGCTTATGCTTACGAGCTATTTGGAGAGCGAGATGACAAAGTTGTTGGATGGCGATTTTCTTATGTTTTAGCTAAATTTAGTAATAGCGAGTGAGATACATATTCATTTGGAGATGCTCTAACAAGCCAATTTGAGGCCAACTAACAGACACAAAGCCTGAAGAGTGAAGATGCCGACCAACCCTGAGATTGCACACAACCCCATATTATTAATGGCAGTGCCGGTCGATTTTGAGGGACCTCTAGCGAATTCATCGTGATGGCCCCTCTGGACCGTATAAATTAAATCTTATCACATATATATAGGCGATAATTTTATTTTTACAAAGTGAAAACAAATCTAATAATATATTTTTATTTTAACATGTCTGATGAATATTGAGAAACAATGTGAACTAAAACGGCAATATATACTTCTAGAACTAATATAATTATCTTTAGGAAGAATAAAACTTTATCATATCAATTACTTCTCATAAAAAGAGACTTCTACGGGTATTTCTTGATGGCAAGTTGTGAAGAATTGTATTGAGATCAATAACGTCTAAGATATCATTTATGATTGTGCAAATAGCCACGCAATTTAACCTTTCTTGTAGCATAAGTGACCTCAAATAGTTGTCCAACAACTTCACTTTTGAGAAACTTTTTTGTGATCAAACAAATTGATCTTCCGGTCTTCTTCGTTTTCTTTCCTCAGCCCCTCATAAATGTTTCTTAGGCAACGTTCTAAAATTCAAAGACCTAAATTAAAAGAAAAACATGACTATATGAATGTAGAGTACTAGACTAAAATACTATACAAATAACTAATTTATATTAAAAACAAACAAGGAATACAACTCGATTGATTGGATGAACCGTTGAACTGATCAGAATCACAAACCTTCAAGAAGCAGCCATTGTTGTGGTGGAACTAGACATTTGGTCACCACCAGACCGTCGCCCTGCACGTGTCTTGTGTCCGTGACACACGGAACTCTACGTCTGCCTCCGTTGCTCGTCGCAACAGTCACAGATGTCGCGCCTGTGCTCGCGTCACGTGGGGAAACATTAGCTATTTCCTATGAACTTTGGATAGGGCCTAATGGATCGTATGCCTAGGCATGGGCTCCTTTCTCAACTGGGCCCTTGGTTGTCGCACCCCGTGCCCCTCACCTAGGGCCAGCACTGGCCACCATGCACATTATCAATAATGTATTCTCCTTTTTTATTTACATACTACAACTGCTCGCAATGTACATACATTTACCTATATAAAAACACATACACAAACCATATACTACAATTATCTTTGAAAACTAGATCGATAAATCTTCGACATGACATTGATGAAATACCACACGTGCCTCATGTTAATGGAAACTTCTTGTACCACTGAACTCCCACAGGGAGTTGAACCTAGGAGCTAGTCTACATGTCCTTTTGCATCTCATAGACATCTTTTTTTGCGCTGGATTATGCTAACAACACTAGTCATGGCCCAAAAGGAAGAGACCATGTCAGCTAGAGACTGTGCACGGCCAGCGCCGAGGTCAAGACTGTGCGCCACACCATACATGCTTTGACATAGGACCGCATGCCATTCAGAGTTTCCCTGACGTCGGGCTCACAAGCAGGCCACCAAAGTGAATCCCACTACCTGTCCATGGAGTCACCAGATCAACGAGTTTGGAGAACGAGGAAGAAGGAGGAAGGAAAGGGTTAGGCGGGGTGGAGAGCAAGGTCACCCCTCCACCGCCTTCCTCGCTGCTCAACGGCCCTCTGGCCACCAGCTCCTGCAGCTACAGAGGTGTTGCTAGGGTTCAAAGGGGGAGCTTGTGCTGGCTTCCAGAGGTTGCCTGAGTCTCCCCTCCTAGGCGATGCAGGGGTGAGCTGTCTTGAAAACAAAATTTCCTACACTAAAATTTTTGAAACATTTTTTAAAGTAGTGTCTTAAACCGAACATCTAAATAAGATATGAATTGCCTTATTATGTTTCCTGTAATAAAAACTAGTAGCGTTTCACTAATTCTAAAAAGGGACGGAGGAAGTATGTTTAAGGTGTTGGGTGTAACACCTCTGGTGTTATATTAACTAAAACCTACCATGTCATCATATGCATCACAAAGCATTCATGTTTAAGTCAACCTTAATGTGCATCAAATAAACAAGTTTACATTTCATAGTTTGATTGTGGTTTTGGAATGTTTTGTCACATGAAATAATAAAACCCTACTTTTGAATGTCATCCCAAATACTTGGTTTATATTCTATGTACTTGAGGTGTAAACCGTGTTTACACTAGTGTCAAGCATAGTATATAAACCTAAGTTGAACCATAAAATTTATTTCCATATTTGAAGTTGAATTTGGGTTTCAAAGCTTATTCCCAAGTTTTGTAATTCAAATCTAAATTCAGATTGGGAAGCTATAAAATGTTTTTCAAAAGTCAACTTGGTCAACCAAGGGTGTCTTTGGGTCATTGACCTAAAAATGTCCTTGGATAATGTTTGTGATCACTAATGACCAACCAATTAATTTAGAAACCAAATCGACTTTGAATTCGGTTTCAAAAACCCTTTATTTCAAAACCTGGTTTTATCCCCTTTTCTATAATTCAAAATCTATAAAGAATTTGGGGATACTCTAAAAAAATAGTTTGTAGATCTTGACAAGAGCTACAGAGTTGGTATTTAAAGTTTTCAAGTTTCCAAAAGGAGTTTCAAATGAATTTGAAAATACAATTTTTCAGAATTGTCCCCTTTTGATTTCAAAACCATAATTCAAAAATTATGAATAATTTGGGAAAACTTTGTATGTGAAAAATGTTTGGTTTGAAAATTTGAATATTTCATAGTTTTGATGATTTTCAAGTTTTATTGAAAAATCAAAAGTAATTTCAAATGTTTATTTCTAGGGTTTATTCCCCTTTTTAAATTTGAATTCATATTTCAAATTCTAGACAGAATTTGAGGATGCCAGTTAAATGAAAAGTGTAGCTCTTGAAAAGTTATGCAAATTCTATTTTTAGAGATTTTCAAGTTCTTATATCAATTTTGAAGTGATAAATGGCATTTCTGTAATTATCGAGAACAGCACCGAGACCTATGAACGGACGCCATTGCCGGCTTCTCAAGCTGCGCCGCCGTGCCGCCTCTTTTCTTCTTCTTTTCCTCCCTGCTGCCGCCGTCGACGACCTTGCTCCGTCGCTCCAATTCACCGCCATCGATCCACCGCTGTCCAATTTCTTTTGCCAGAAGCTCCGCCTCGACCTTGCGCTTCTTCTGAGCCAGCTAGTGCCCGCCCTCATCGCCCATAGCGCCGCACGCCGTCATCTTCCTCGCTGCCGGCCGCTAAGCCGCCGCGAGCTTTCTCACTGGCCCCTGCCGCCAAGGTTGAAAATATATTTTCTTTAACCCTCCTATCATCTTTTTCATGCTATCCTGCCCCTCATGCGCATCTTGGCTGGCTTGATGGTACACAGGAGTCTCCGTGACGCGAACCTTGCCGTCGGAGCGCCGCCGCCACCATCAGCGCCGTCGTCCGCAACCCGACTCAGCCACTCCGAGCTTTCATCTTCGAGCGCACCAGAACCATGGTGATCTCCTACGCCTCTCCATGCCTTCAATTTCATCTTTCCCACGTCGTAGCGTCCGGCCGCCGTGGCTCGCCGTCGGCATGTTCATGCCTCTCCGCCGCGCACGTGGCTGTAGCGGCTGGGGGTCAAATTGGGTCTCATTTTGTTGATGATTGTGTTCGCAAGAGTGCGTAGCCCATGTCCGTGCACTCGCCGTCGCTAGAAATCACTCCGGTGAGCGTTGCCGCCGCGCCCGAGCTCCGCCGTGCCGCCATGGCCGCCGGCGAGCCTGCTGCCCCTGCTCACCGCTTCATTAGCTAGATAATCATGTTCGCCATGTCGAGTTGAGCACGTAGGACCAAGTCCAATGGCCGGAGACCTCGCCGCCGGCGAGATAGCCGCCGGTCAAGCGCCGTCACCGTCAGGTCAACGCGGGGAGAGAAAAAGATTTTCTTTTTCTATTTCCAAAAAATAATTTAAATGCTATTTTCTTTAAAAAATCATAGTAATTTTTGTATAGCTCCAAAAATTTTAAAAATTTTTGTGTATGTTCTTTATAATATTCTCTACCTAGGAAAAATATGAAATGTCAAATTTGAGGAATTTTGCATAAGTTAAAATTAGCTCTTTTATTTGAAAAATGCACCTTCAATGATTTTTAATAAATAAAATAATTGGCTTTTATTTCTAAAATTTATTTTGCCATCTAATTAGGTCAAGAGCTTTTTAAAATAAAATTTTGAGCTCAATTAGACAACTTTAATTTTTATGCCTTTATTTTATGCTTTTAAATAATTAATTAATCCCTTTAATCATGTTAATCATTATAGGATTTGTTTGACTTTGGTATTGATTGATGACCTCGGGTTATTAACCTTAATGACCCTTGGCACTTTAATTAATTATTTGCGCTTACCTGGATCATGTTATTAGGGTTTAATTAACGTTATTTCATGTGTTTAATGAACTTCTTTAATGACGTAGTTAACCCTAATGACCTTAGAAAGTAAGTTTTTGTTGGCTTGCAAATTTATCGTGAAGGAAAGTTATACTCAAGCCCTTAATCTGATCATGCATTTATCGAGCATCATGTTTACTATTCCATCATGTTGAAGCATATCATTTATTCGTATAGTTTCCGTTAACGGAGAGTTTAACGTTGTCGCATCAGATTCCAAGGAAGAGTAGGCTCAGGAGTTGGGAGTTGATCTAGAACTCGAGACCGTCTACCCCGACCACCAAGGCAAGCCCCGGATGCATTCCAACCCTACCTTTGTTTTATAAAAGTTTTATCGCTTCAGTTATGAAATGTTGCATTAAGTATTAGGAGTTGAGTGAAAACCCACCAATTGCATTACCTGTCTTACTTTCATATTCCTTGTTACCTATTCTGGCAGATGCGTAGTAATGCTTAGCCCTGCTTAATTAGTTAAGTGTTCAAAAGTAAAAGAATAAAAAAGATGAGATTGGTTTTATCTGTTGGAATCATGCTTTTAGTTAATAAATCGAGTCCGGACGGCAAACTTGCATTGGGAAAGGAGTCCCTCTGTAGTGTTTCCGTCTGTTGATGCCCTAGATCTCGTGTCGATGATGAACTGGTATGCATCGGAGTTAAAGTCTCTGGTATCCCAGTGATCTAGGTTCCAGCTGGGTATAAAAATGGATTCGAATCGCCGTTGCTTCTCGGAGAAGAAGACTCGATCGGTGTTCATCATCGTAGTAACAACTTGAATGATGTTTACGGCTTAAGAATGAAGTTGGTTGGTAATCTTGATCTTGGGCAAGACAACTTTACTTTCTGTCCATGCTTTTCTGCAAAAATTCTTATCTCTTGCAAGCCTTACCTTGTCCCTCTAGCCTACATTTTCTGAGTCTTCACCTCTCTTTTTCGTCGGGTCAGTCTTGTTGAGTACTTTTATACTCAGGGTTTGTTGAACCCTTGTTGCAGGTGAGCTTCATGGGCAGGAGTGCTTCACATCCTGCTGCATGACAGTCGTCGAGGAAAGTGACGACGAATAGGATGTCTCGCTCTTGGGCAGAGCATATAATCAAGGTTTTTGTAATAAGTTATATTGTTACTCCACTGCTACTATGGTTTGTATTAATCCAACTTATGGTTTGTAAGTTTAAACTGAATGGTTTGTAAACTTATGTTATTGTAATCCTTCCGCTATTTTACTCCGATGTATATTATTTGTATAAAACTGTTGTAATACTGCAATGTCTCTTTGTAATGATTGATCCTGCTCAGAGAATCATGGATGATTCGGGATTTAACAGACAGACCTTTTAAGTCTTATGGAACACATTCATGGTTATTTGAAGTCTGTTTAGACAATAATCATGCGTGTGGGCCATATAATTTAGGAGGTTCTGCCATATTGGGATTGTTTGACTCCATAGAATACGAGATAAAAACTAATTTTATGATGGAGTAAGGTTTTTGTGGTAGGAGAAACAAGGTATGTGTGGTGGGTTGATACATGATACATGGCCGGTAGGATTCTGTCCGTGCACAAGTGCTTAACTGCATGTCTGCATCAGCGGTACTTACATGCCTGGATGTATTCTCAGGTCTGTTAATATGGATCTCGTCCCGAGGAAAATCTTTTTGTGTGGATAGGATCGGAATTCTCTTAGGCCTCTCAATTCAGAGGAAGAGGAAAGGATGATCTTTTGTGTCGAGAGTCGCTCGTCAAGAATGGAGGAAAAGTCAATCACATTAAAGCGACTCGTTTGTCATAGACCATTGGGTCCGATTTTTGAATTTCCATTTATGAAATGGAAACATAACAGTTCGTACCAACATAAGAAGGATATCTGAGATAAGAATGAAAAAGAAAACTAAGTCTAGCTACTGACTTAGGAACTAGACCTTACAATGGTAAAGAGTCATAGATGAAACCACGTCATATAATGAAACATCAACTACTCGAGATATCATGGGCCAAAAGAAATAGCTCTCAACTTATTACATACTGAAAAAGTTTTTCTCAAAAAAAATTACATACTGAAAAAGTAATAACCAAAGCACAGTTTGTCCGTCTCTAGCATCACATGAGCAACAAGATCTCCAACTCATATTCCGCTTGGTCTACTTCATCTTCGCGGTCTTTCTCCATCAGTCACTGCGCTTCATATTGTTGTTGACAAGTATATCCCCAACAACCCTGTGGTGATCCTCAGCATGTTGACATGTATCCCCAACAACCCTGTACGTGGTGATCCTCAGCCTGACAAGCATATTACGGTCTTCTCCATTTAGATGGATCTGTAGCGGACTATTGCTACCTCCTTTCTAAAGAACTTTTTGCAGTTTTGCAACTATGTATCCAAAGTCAATATTTTTGTAAGTTCGTGGGTCTATTTGTTGCACCAAGTATCAACTATTTGGCGATCCTGAGCACGCAGTCAACAACCCCAGAGTTGGTATAAGTGCTTGCAGTGGCGAGGAGCTCGGCTTAGACTGGGTTGTTGATGGCGAAAGTCAACCATGAAGTATCATTGTTGAAAAATACTTAGAGGGGACATTGGCCAGTAGCAAAGAAGCAGATTGGGGTTCCCATCCACTTCCTTTTTAACAAATTATCTTTAGTTGACTAGGCCACACTATCAACAACTTTGGTACAACCGCACAAGCATCGGATCTTCATCTACCAACCTGATGACCATTACAAGCGTCTGAAAGCAAGACAATGACTAGGATGACGATCAGATTTGATGTGGGCGTAATTTCGTCAGCTTTGTATGGTGGAGTCCCTGAGGATGCCAGCTCTTTTGTTATTCTATCTTGTTATGGCTGATGTGCGGACTTCTTGAAAACCTTTAGTCTGCAATAATTGTTTAACTTCGGTTCGCCGGGTTCGGTAGCTAACCCCGGCTCGTGTGGGTATTTTTGGGAGGCAGTTGCTCTGGGTCCGAGACAGAGTCCAGAAACCGATGGGTATTGACTAGTTCCTCCCCTAAGAGCAAGTATTATGAACGGCTGTAAGCCGGCTGAATCCCTGTTGGCAGAGAGAGAAAAGGTGAGAGAGTACGGAGTGGGCGTCTCGGTAAACGCCGGCTTGAGGCGGGCGGTATACGCTCCCGTTCTCTGCTTGCTGCTGCACTCGCTCTGGCATTGGCTGCATGTGCTGCTGCCGCATTAAATGAAAGACACGCTGGAGCTTATTTCGCCGGCCACCGGGCTGCTCTAAAAATGTTTTCTTTTCTTAGGCTATCTCCAACGGACACAGCCCAAATACAAAACCCATCCCACAAAATACGTGATGTACAGTGTAAATGCAATCCAACCAAATTCCTCGATCTCCAACAGAGAAGCCCTAAATCCTGCAGCTTTTCTTCTTCCTCGCGTCGGCTGCCTGCTCCGCTCCGCCGCCCATCTTCCTCCTCGTGCCGGCCGCCCCAAATCTTGCCGCCCATCTTCCTCCTCGTGCCGGCAGTTGCTCCGCCTACATCCCTCCCGGCGCCTGCCTACCTCCTGCGCGAAGGAGCGGGGGCGGCCCCCTTCCTCCGACGAGCTCCGTCCCGGGCGGAGGAGCGGAGGCGGGCCCCTCCCTCCACGGCGCGGAGCCCCGTCGTTGTGCCGCCTAGCCTCGCCGGCGGCCTCGGGGCGGGGCCCTTCCTCGTGGCCCTCGCGACGGCCGACGGTGGCACTCGCGGCGGAGCTGCCGTGGCCAGGCGGAGTGCACTTGTCAGCGGCTTGCGGCACGACTCGTCCTACAGCGGCGGCGGTGGCCATGGAGGAAGAGGAGCGTGGGCTGTCCGTGGGCGTTGGCGAGGAGCTCGAATACGGGCGCCTAGCGGAGCCACCGCGCTGCCACAGCCCAGCAGGTGAGCCACCGCGCCACCGCCTTGCATGGCCGGAGCTGCAGTGGCTGCCGAGTCGAGCGCCACCATGACCGCCGCCGCCCAGCTCTCTCTCTCCGTCTTCCTCCAACTTCTCTTTCTCCGTCTCCTTCTCACTCTCTCCCGAACGACCTCGACATCGGGAGGGCGGGCACCTCTCGGCTCCCGCTCGCGCCTCAGCGAGTTCATCGCCGCGCTCCGCCCACTCGCCGCCGACCTGCCCCTGCCCTGACCCTTGATCCATTCGGCACACCTCCGGCCGCTTGCGCATCTAGGTTGATGAGAGAGAAGACCGACGCAGGACCGATATTTAGCAACCCTCTCTCCTCCATAGGGAAAATCGGTGTCTGGATTGCCTATGCTGTTAGAGGCAGTGTTTTGGCGGTGAAAGACGGAAAATCGGTTTGTGTGGCCATATCGATGGTCTGTTGGAGACAGTCTTAGTTCTGATCAAACTACTCTGTATTTCTGTTCTTGTTAATTGAAATGGGGCTTGCCCTCTTTTGACAAAAAAACATCAACAACTTTGGTGATACGACTATGACTGATCAACTACCAACTCCATACAACTCTTCGCTCACTGAGCCAACTTATTTGATTGAAACCATAATCCAATTGAATTCACCATTTTTTAAACTAGGACAGACGGGAAAAAACCCTTCGCAACTACAGACTATGTCAGGAGACAACACACCAACAATAACTAGACCAAGGCAACTTTTGTCGATGGAGGGAGTAAAGCACACAGAGAAGCTACGCGATTGCAATATTAAGTACAGTATATGATTTTATTTTCAAAAAAATATTAAGTATATGGTTTTCAATCAGATAAAAGATTTGCACACAATAACCGTTTGAAATTACCAGCTTGGATTTTCAGCCATTGGAACAATGTTTTCCTCTCACCGAATCAACTAAAATCAGACGTAGAAACCACCAGCCGAACAAAGCAATTATGATTGGTTGTATGTGGTAGGTAAGAAACTGGATAGACTAAGTCAAGCGATTCTGATTAGTCGTACGTAGCAGGTACCGAAATTATCCAAGGATTTTCAATAACTATGTCTCATTAGCTTACAACCTATTTATGGTGGAGAATTAGTTATTTAAGAAACAACTAGTGTGTTAAAAAAGAGACGGACGTGCCGATAACAACAGATAGGGATCAACCACCCACCAGATCATCCAATCCGGCAACGGAGCAGAGCTTCATCACATACTGCCTCGTTCACACGTCCCTATCTGAAAGTCTTCAATGTCGCCCTAAAGAATACAGTGTACCAAATACCCATGGAATTGGATTTTTCCATTCTGAGAGGGATCGTACAAAGGTCAGCAGTACTTTCTGCTCTCGACAGCAGTTTCATCCCCTACTTGGCTACTTCTATATATATAGCGATGGCCCTCGACAGTCACAATCTACCAAGTCGAACAACGACGGGTCGAAGTGCATTGCTCCCTGCCCAAGCTAGTTGCGAGCACTGTTTCGCTTTTCAGTTTCATCAGAGGGACGTGGTGACCGGCGTAAGTGTACCAATGGCGGCCGGCGACAAGAAGAAGACAGCGTGCGTGACCGGAGGGAACGGCTACATCGCCTCCGCGCTCATCAAGTTGCTGCTGGAGAGAGGTTACGCCGTGAAGACAACGGTCAGGAACCCCGGTTCGTCCCTGCCTTTTCAACTACTAAGTTTTTTCTCGTTACTGTGTTTATTATTGCCCGGTCATCAGGTGAAATCTTTCATTGTTGTGCTAATCTTACCTACATACATCTGCATCGAATCCTGTATCAGCAAACGTGACAAATAATATGCATCAGCTATTGCAATCCAAATTCAATCCAAACGTGCTTGCCATTTTAATTTTGATTCTGAAACCGCAGATGACATGTCGAAGAACTCCCACCTCAAGGACCTGCAGGCGCTCGGCCCCGTCCAGGTATTCCGCGCCGACCTGGACGACGAAGGCAGCTTCGACGACGCCGTCGCCGGCTGCGACTACGCCTTCCTCGTCGCAGCTCCGGTGCACCTCAAGGAAGAAGATTCTCAGGTACCGTACGTCTGTGTGGAGTGTTGACCGTGACACAGAAAAAGGCAAAAAGAAAGGAAAACCCGCCAGTTTCCCAAAAAAGAACAATTTTGAACAAAACATGTTTCAAGATTATTGCTCTGACAAGGCTCCACTCTAGGCTGATTCCTATAAAAAACAAACATAAAGCTCCACTCAAGCTTTTGACAGTGAGCTAGCTTCTACCAACTATTCCGCTGTAATACGCGCTCTATCACTGCCAGTAGAAATTGTACATTCAGTACAAAGCAGTGCTCTACCAGTAGACCTGAAACCAACTCGATCGCGTGTCATGGCAGAAAGATCTGGTCGAGCCTGCCGTCCGAGGAACACTCAACGTGATGCGGTCGTGCGCGAAGGCCGGGACCGTGAAGCGAGTGATCCTGACCTCGTCTGCAGTCTCGGTTGCCTTTAGACAGCTGCAAGGCGACGGGCACGTGCTGGACGAGCAGTCCTGGTCCGACGTCGAGTACCTCAAGGCCACCATGTCCGGTCTCTGGGTACGTAACTTACTTTCAGTTCTATCTGCGCCGTCCTTCCACATGCTCTGAAACGCATTGTCTGTCTGTATCGCAGGCACAATACCCCGTGTCCAAGGTGCTCCTGGAGAAGGAGGCGTGCCGGTTCGCGGAGGAGCACGGCCTCAGCCTCGTCACTGTCTGCCCCACTTTCACCATGGGCGCGGCGCCGGCACCGAGCGCACGCACCAGCGTCCCGACCTGCCTCTCCCTTCTATCCGGTGAAGCTCTTCTCTTCCTGCGTGTTCAATTCTTTTCATGGCACGCGCGTCGATCGATCGGCTTCTCAGCTCCGATCGCGTGATCGTTGTTACCTTCAGGCGACGAGGCAGAGTTCCGCGTGCTGAGAGGCATGGAGATGACCTCAGGAGGGGTTGCGTTTGTCCACGTCAACGACGTCTGCCGCGCCGAGCTGTTCCTCGCCGAGCAGGAGGCGGCCGAAGGGAGGTACATCTGCTGCGGCGTCAACACCACCGTCCTCCAGCTCGCACGCTTCCTGACTGACAAGTACCCGCAGTACAATGTGAAGACGAACCTGCTGTAAGAATTAATCGGCTTCCGCCGAGCCCTCAACTCTGACACTTGCTTTTTACTGGCGAACGAACGATTTATGTGCTTCCATTTTTCCTGCAGCTCCGCCGGTCTGCTTGAGAAGCCGAGAGTGTGCCTCTCGTCAGCGAAGCTGGTCAGGGAAGGGTTCGACTTCAAGTACAAGGTGCTGGACGGGATGTATGATGAGGTGATCGACTACGGCAAGGCCTTGGGAATCCTGCCCCAGTGATGTTACTCGTCTTCTTTGTATGCAAGATCACAATTCGAAATTCCAAACAAAGTTCGTGTCCAGCCATTTTGTTTGGCTGCTTTAGGCGTGCTTACTTTGTGGCAACCGAGTCTACCCCAAGTATCTTTTGTAATTTTTTTTTTTTTTGCGAGGAAGTAGCTTTTGTAATAATATGTTTGGTCACATACATCGTCCGATGTAGAGGCCAACATCTTTTTCATTTGCGTAATGAAAAGAAAATCCCCTTATCTAAGAAGAAGTTTGTCTGCTTACTCGTCTGCTTTGTATGCAATATCACAGTTCAAAATTCCGAATCATAAGTCTTGTTGTAAGAACCTTTTCTTTATAAAGCACAGTAGGGTCGTGCAACCTCCTGTTTTTTCTAAAAAAAGAATCAATTCAAACATCCAAACCAAGGACGTGCTTAATTACTTCGAGGCGGAGTCTACCTCAAAGTATCTTTTGTAATGATTTTTTTTTCTTACATACATCATCCTATGTACAGACGGCACCTTTTTCATTTGCCTAATGAAAATAAAGTTCCCTTATCTAAGAAGAAGTTCATGCAGAATAACGTGGATGTGATCCCTAACTCCACTTTTATTTTTCCATGTAACTTGAAAACAAAGCGGTCTAAATAGACCATAAATCTATCGTATACTACTGTCTCCGTACTAGAATGCAACTCTAGTATTTGTTCACGTATTTACCATGTATATATATAGGTTCTTTCACAAACAACTTATCACTACAGGAAACTAGGCCTTTGCCGACTGCCCCTGGGTTTGCCGACTGCCAAATCCAAGGCAGTCGGCAAAGAATCCCTTTTCCGACTACCAGAACGAGTAGTCGGTAAAGACTGACAACGGCAGTCGGCAAAGAAAGATGGTTGGCAAATCCTTCTTTGCCGACTGCACTAACAGTCGGGAAAGAACTCCCATCGGCAAAATTAGGCGAACAGAGACGGCGTCCTGCGCCGTGCTCTTTGCCGGCTGCCATGATGGACACCAGTCGGCAAAGGAGACCTCTTTGCTGACTGCCATACATAGCAGTCGGCAAAGTGCCACTTGGATTGTGCTGGGCCTGGGCCGGCCTCTTTGCCGACTGCCATTAGCTCGGCAGTCAGCAGTCGACATTGTGATCGCATGTGAGATGTCTGGGTTTTAACATCCGACGTTGCAACTTGCTCTAAACATTTTCAAATTTTTACCATAGCCTCCACTGCGATAACATGACACCTCATCAAGTTTCATGATTTTCGGACTTCGTTTGGATTTTATATAATTTAAAAACAATTCTGCCGTATAATTTAAAAACAATTCTGCCGTAGCTGGATGGTCATGTTTCGTGGACAAGACATTCAAACTTTTGGGTGAGTTTATGGACAAGGCCACAAAATAGACTCTCCAACATGAATATCATTTTTCGAATGGCTGCGTTTCATTATTTCATGCATCTGCAGTTCAAATATGGATTATGCGGAAAAATTAAAATAAATCAAATAAATGAATAAAATATAGAAAAATAATATAAAAAAGTTCCAAATTTGAACATATGCTTGTAAACAATATGCTTGGGCTAAAAAAAAGTTTGGATTCAAAATTCAAAAAAAAATTATTTGCCGACCGCCAAAAAAGGCAGTCGACAAAGACCTACTTTACCTACTACCGAGCTAATGGTAGTCGGCAAAGGAGAAGCATTTGCCGACTGCTCAGAATGGCTGTCGGCAAAGGTTATTTCGGCTAAAAATATAAAAATAAAACTAAACCTAACCCTAACCGCACACACGCACACACAACACACACACCACACACACCGCTCGCGCCCTTGTCGCCGCCAAGCCCCATCCCGCCGCCCCTCCCCCGCCCCGCCGTAGCCGTGCCCTGCCCCGCCGCCCCGTCGCACCGCCCCGCCGCGCCCCGCCGCCCCGCCCCGCCACGGCCGTGCCCCGCCGCTTCGCCCCGCCACGGCCACGCCCCGCCCCGCCGACCCGCAGCGCCGCCTCGCCGTGGCCCGCCCCGCTGTGCCCCACCTCCCCCACCGCCTGCCGAGGAAGGAGGAAGAGGAGGAAGGAGGAAGAAGAAGGAGGAGGAAGGGGAAGAGAAGTGGAGGAAGAAGGAGAAGTAGGAGGAAGGGGAAGAAGAAGGAGGAGGAAGAGGAAGAGAAGAGGAAGAAGAAGGAGGAGAAGAGAAGAGAAGAGGAAGAAGAAGGGGAAGGAGAAGGAGGAGGAAAAGGAGGAAAGGAAGAAGAAGAAGAAGGAGAAGGAGAAGGGAAAGAGGAGCCTCGGCTACCGGCCACGCCCCTCGCTGTTGTCCGTCTGCTCACCGTTCGTCCCGGAACCTCGTCGGAGAAGAAGGTGACCCCGGCACCGCGTTGGCCGACTCCACCGCCATCCAAGGTAAAAAGTGTCCCCGATTGTTGGCCTTCGTGCCCTGTATGTCATGTTGGGGGCCTTCGTGCCTGATGTGAATATGTGTGGCATTCGTGCCGTATATGTGATGTCGGCCATCGAGCCAGCTTCTTTCTTGTAGGATTTGGAAACCTCCCCGTGCAGGGGAGGTTTTGCCAAAATTTTGTATTTATAGTGTTGTGTTTCTTCTTTTGCAGAGTAGTGACTGTCGTAGGGGACCTCGGAGGACCCTGATTGTCTGCCCTAGCTTGCCACTGCCCCGCTAGCCTCTCTCCACTGCCACCCAAGGTATAAATCACCTCTCTTCATATATATATATATATAAGGTCGTGTAACCCAGTTAGGTGTCTCTCGTCCGAAAGAGATACGGTCGGAGGTATGCAGGTCTCTGCATATCTGCGACCGTATCTATTTCGGAATGTCCACATTTTTTGGATAGCCCATGGATGCGTAGATGAGTTAGTTTCCATGTTTTGCTCCCGTCTGAGTTAGAGTTTTGGCAGCACCTCCCCGTTGTTCTCCTGATACACATTGTCCCTGCGGGGACGTGTATCAGGAGAACAACGGGGAGGTGCTGCCGAAATTCTGACTCGGACGGGTGCAGAACATGGAAGGTAACCCATCTATGCATCTACGGATGGGATTAGGACCTATCCTTCACCTATTAGATGGTAGGAACACCGTGTAGATGCAATTTCTTGTTTTATTACTTGCTTACGCATATGTATGACAGAGGATGGCTAACCATGATTGGATGTACACGGGCTTTGCAAGTAAGAGCGAAGAATGGATTAGGGGAACCACTTATTTCCTAAACCAAGCATTTGGCCCGGTAGCTAAAGGGTCAATTCGGATGCGGTGTCCCTGCAACGATTGTAAGAACTCAAAAAGAAAAGTAAAGGATGATGTTTGGAAAGATCTGTACAGGAACGGATATGTGGCAAACTATAAGACGTGGATCTTCCATGGTGAAGACGGTCGTATTAGAGAGGAGGAGGTGAGAGCACGCCTCAAGGAGTTTGATGGAGATGCCAGGACGGCCGACATGGTGGTAGACTATAACGAGGCATGTGGCAATGAAGGTGTGGTGGAGGAGGATCCAAAGGAAACTGCAAATGCGTTCTACGAAATGATGGAGTCGGCATAGAAGCCCCTTCACAGGAATACGACAATGTCGCAACTGGATTGCATTGGATGCCTAATAGCGTTGAAGTCATAGTTGAGCATGAGTCGGGATGGCTTCGATCTCATGTTGGCACTTTTCGGGGAAATGCTTTCGAAGGGTCACATGCTGCCGAAGAACACGTATGAGTCACAGAAGCTCCTTCATGCACTTAAGATGCCGTATGAGTCAATCCATGCTTGTCCTAAAGGGTGCATCCTATTTAGGGGTGAAGACCTTAAGGAAGCAACACACTGTCTAAAGTGCAAAGTCTCTAGGTATATGGGGGTAGAGGGTACTGATGGCAAGAAGAAACAGTCTATGGTCCCCGAGAAGGTTCTACGGTACCTTCCTGTCATACCGAGGCTCCAACGGCTGTACATGACAGAGGAGTCCGCAAAACAGATGAGATGGCACAAGGATGGCAAAAGATACAGTGGTAACATGGTACACCCATCTGATGGTGATGCATGGAGGTACTTCGATGCCCAGCATCGGAACAAAGCAGAGGACGCTCGGAATGTACGTATAGCATTGGAAACTGATGGGTTCAACCTGTATGGAATGATGGCGGCCCCGTACACTTATTGGCCTGTGTTCATGATACCTCTCAATCTCCCCCCGGCGTTATGTTTGAGCCCAAGAACGTCTTCTTGTTGCTAATAATACCTGAACACCCGGGCAACAATATGGGTGTTTTCATGCAGCCACTGTGGGATGAATTGCAGCATGCTTGGGAAAAGGGAGTGCTGATGTATGACCGAGCTACAAAGAGGAACTCCACAATGCATGTGTGGTACCAGTATTCAATGCATGACTTCCTGGCGTATGGCATATTGGGTGGGTGGTGTGTTCACGGAAAGTTGCCTTGCCCAGTATGCAAGGCATCTGTGATGTTCACCTAGCTGAAGAAGGGTGGCAAGTTCTCTTCGTTTGACAAACATCATCAATTCCTAGGTGCCGACCATGAGTTCAGATGAGACATCAAGCACTTCACGAACGGTGTTCAAGTCACCGACCCCATTCCTGAGATTATGACCGATGAACAGGTCGTTGCCCAGTTAAAGGCTCTCGAAATTGATACAGACAATGGTGGTTTTAAAGGATATGGTCAGGAACATATGTGGACCCATATATCGGGCTTGCATAGGCTCTCCTACTTCAAGGACCTTCTTCTTCCACACAACATCGATGTAATGCACAAAGAGAAGAATGTCACCGAGGCACTCTAGGGTACAATCATGGACATAAAGGAGAAGTCGAAGGACAACGTTAAGGCTCGACTAGACATGGAGGAGATCTGTGATAGACCAAATTACGTGATGAAGACCCCTGTCGATGGCAAGAGGTGGAAAAGGGGCCCGGCCGATTACATCCTAAAAAGGGACGATAGGAAGGAAGTGCTTGAGTGGATCAAGACGTTAATGTTCCCTGATGGGTATGCGGCAAATCTGAGTAGGGGAGTAACCTGAACACTATGTAAGTCTTAGGGATGAAGCCATGACTTCCACATATGGATTGAGCGGCTCCTTCCTGTGATGACCCGTGGATACCTCCCCGAGCCAGTGTGGCGCGTTCTAGCAGAGTTGAGCTATTTCTTTCGCCAGCTTTGTGCCTGGGAGTTATCTCGGGAAGTGGTTCATGACCTGGAGCGTGCTACACCTCTGTTGATCTGCAAGTTGGAGATGATCTTTCCACCTGGCTTCTTCCTGCTGATGCAGCATCTGATTTTTCACCTACCGCGTGAGGCACTCCTGGGGGGTCCTGTGCAGGCCCATTGGTGCTATCCAATTGAGAGGTATCTAAAGATTCTTCATAAAAAGTATAGAAATAAAGCCAAAATTGAGGTTTCTGTGGCAGAGGCATTCAGAGTGGAGGAGGTGTCCAACTTCACAAAGGCGTACTATACTGAGAACCTTCCCAGCGTGAACCCACCCCCTCGTTACAACGACAACTGGAGTTCATCGACCCTGAGCCTTTTCAAAGGGCAACTCGGAAGGGGAAGCACAACTACCAGCAAGACGTTGCAACAACATGAGTTTCACACTATCATGCTCTATGTGTTGTTGAACCTTGATGAAGTGGTTCCTTATCGAACGTAAGTTCTCAATGAGCTAGTTACATACGCAGTCAATATCCTCCACCTATCTTATTGACCCCCCTTGTCTCTTGTTTTTTCAGGGAGTATATTAATGAATTATGAAAAGGGGATATGGCTCCTACCGACAAAGAAGAAGACGATCTTCTCAAAAATAGCAAGCCCGATTTTATTTCCTGGATCCGTACAAAGGTACCATCCAACTTACCTCTTTTCAACTTTGAGTTTTGACTTTGCTCCTAGGAGCGACTAATGTAATGATCTATCTGGCCTTAACTTGCAGGCATGCATGGATAGGGAAATGAGTGATGAATTGAAATAGGATGCATAGGGCTTTAGATCTAGGGTGGAAACATTGACCATTTATGATGTGAATGGCTATCGCTTTTGCACGAGAAGCTACAAGGAGAGTCGGCCCACCCGAAAGACCACATGCTCAGGAGTTCGTACGCCCGGCACCAATAATCTCGACTATTATGGCATAGTCGAAGAAATATATGAGCTCCACTTTGAGAGCACAGAAGAACTTAAACCAGTGGTATTCAAATGCCACTGGTTCGATCCTAATAAAGTTAGAAGGCAAGATGACATTGGGCAAGTCGAAATTCGACAGGATGCCATCTACTGGAGAAGATGTCTATATTGTGGCTAAACAGGCCACGCAAGTTTATTATCTCCCATGGGCGTGCCAAAAAGACAAGAGGCTTAAGGGTTGGTACCTTGTCCACTTGGTATCGCCACGCGGTAAAGCGCCTATCCCAAATGATGATGATTACAAATTTGACCCAATGGCAGGTAGCGGAGAGTTCTATCAACCTGAGGGGCTAAAAGGGCATTTGTCGATAGACATTGATTTGCTGATGGGCATGGAAGTAGACAACGAGGTTGATGAGGACGAGGGTGAAGTGATGCAAGATCCTAAGGATATAATGATGCTTGAGCGATGGAGGGCTCAACATGATAGAGGTGTTCAGGATGATGGAGGTGGTGAGGACAGTAGAGATGATGAGGACTTAGATTTTGACAATATTGATAGTGATGATGACTATAGCGATGACTGGGAGCCAACCACTATCGTTTGTGGAGATAAATTCTAATTCATGTAAATACTATATTATTCTTATAATTATTTTGTATCTTTTTACAAGTACTTATCGATTATTTGTGCTAATTGGTTTAATCTTTGTCTTTGTCATTGCAGGCACAGGACAAAATGTTTGGCGAAACTAGACGACCGCGATGAAAGGCGAGGTTGGTCTACGCACGGACAGGCATAGGCATCGAGGATGAGGCGTTGGAGGAGACGCTGTTGGAGGAGCCTCGCTCACGTCGCTTGGCGACGAGGCAGCTGTTTTCCTTAGACGACGTGTAGGACGCCGTGCAGGATGAGGCAGATGGGCGTGACCAGACCTGGGCCGAGGGCGAGGAGGATGAGGGCTACTAGCACTGGGGCGGGGGCGAGGAGGACGGGTGCGAGGTGACACCAGGGGAGACGGCTTCCTTAGGTTAGCGCAAGGTCAACCAGCATGGGATCACGCGCCTCCCTAAAGCGCCGATCGCCTTTGAGCACCGTCCTATGATTCGACCTGAAGGTCCCACGTAAGTAACCGTTTATATTTTTATGACTTATTCATATGATATGTTTAACACTGAAACTTCTGACTAACAATTCTTCTTAATGACTTGTGTAGAGGCTGGAGGATTGTGAGCGGGAGTGATGCACGCAGTCCAAATGGCATACTGGGCCTCCTGATTAAGCGGCACTACCCTGGCCTTGTCACCCTCGATGATGGGACCAAGGTGGTGCCCTGGCATTGGTCGAACTTCTACAAAGCCAGGGACGCACACCAGGTCCCCATTGCGACCAAGATCAAGACGGAGTTCTGGGTGAGTCTTCATTGTACCGCTTTGTCAATACGCATTCGTTGGATGCTCTTGAAATAATGAAATGACACGTGATATCTGTATGCAGGACTAGTTCACGTGCGAGGTGGGGTACGAGGACCAGGCGTCGGCGGTGCTGGACAAGGTCTCCATGGGGCGACTCAAGGACATGTACTATGAGGTGCACGTCCAGGTCCTCATCACCTACTACGCCGACGTGAAGTGCGAGAAGCTGCTGAAGGAGGCTGCCAGGAAGATGATCCATGACCCCGATACCGACATTGACAAGGAGATCTACCTCGAGGTAATTAGAAAACATTACTTATGATTCCTTCCATGAAAAATAAGTAGGAAACATTAATTCTGATTCATCTTCTGCCATGTCATGCAGTTTCCTGCTGAATGGTGCAAAAGCTATAAGGACTGCTGGGAGGCCATTGTGGATGAGTGGAGAAGGCCGGCGTCATACGAGGAGCGTCACCATAGAAGTGAACGTGCCAAGGCGAGGAAAGGGCCGGCACACCACCAAGGGAGCCACTCCCTCGGAGGGTTCATGGACGCATGGGTAAGCTTCTATCGATTTATTTATTTATTTATTCAATCTCATTACGTGTAATCATCCTTGTGTTTTCCTTGCAGTCCCAGTCGCATGAGGGGCAGGTGATCAATGAGTATGAGGGCTATGCCCTGTCTCACAAGGGCAAAGCGATAGATCCGAACAACGTCTTCAGCTCGGTGGATGGGCCCGAGGCGTACACCAACCCGAACGCCTACGAGAAAATGGTCCAGTACACCAAGGCGGCTCGCCAGCGCCATCGTCTGGACTATGATCCTTCTAAGCAGCCCCTGGATATAGACATCCTGATGAGGACGGGAGGAGGGAAACAACACGACAAGTACTTGATTACCCACAGCGCTATCGACCCGGCCACCGTTTCCACCCTTCATCAGATCCGTAAATCCGCCAGCACGACCTCCTCCAACGTCCCCATACAACCTCGGCAGCCGAGCACGTTAGCGGCGGTTCAGGTAACTTTAGTTTCATTCATCGTTAATTCATTTTACATATATACCTTTCCTTTTTGCATTGTTTAAACATTAAGGGTGTAACATTGCAGTCCGAGCTGGCCGAGTTGCGGGCCGCGACGGAGGCCTCACAGGAGTCCTATTGGCGGGAGATGGCGGCCCGAGAGGAGGCCCATCGGCAGGAGATAGCGGTCCGAGAGGAGGCCCATCGGCAAGAGATGGCGCGCTGGAGGTAGGACTTTGCCAGCTACATTCAGAACATTCAGATCCCTGGTGCTGTCATGCCTCTATTGCTCGCCTCGATGTTCGCTCCACCCCCTCCTCCTAGCCCTATGGGGACTCCGGTAAGTATATATGTTTGTCCATTGTTTTGGCTTGTGCGGCCATCATGTAGGTACTAATGAGATCACTTCTCCTTTGTGCAGGCACTGTCGATGGGTTCGAACCCGACTCCTCCAGATCTCCCTTCTCCAGGCCATGGGTGGCCGGTTGTTTCCCCTCAGCAACACTTCTGGCCTCCGGGTGGTGGTCTTCCTCAACCTCCGCAGCAGGGGACCTCTGCGTGGGTGAGCTGCCCTCCTCCGCCAACCCAGCACACGCACTCCGGGTGGGGCACCAGTATGTGTCGACGCTGCTCCCGCCAGGCCAGTCCTCGTGGTCTGTGTGGTCTTCAGTTCATTAAGAGCATAGGGACGAGGGGTCACAGCACGAGTGAGGGCCTTTGTTGGATGTTGGACTTATGGACTTGTTGAACTTCTTGAATATTTTGACTTGTTGGAATTATGAACTTGTTGGATGTTTGGATGTTGGACTTGTGGATGTTGGACATGTGATATATATGTGGATTTGTGTTATATATGTGCATTTGTGTTATATATATATATGATTAACTGCTGTGATATATATGGAAAAATAGGGAAAAAAAGAAAAAAAGTATTTTCCAGCTTTGCCGACAGCCAAGGCAATCGGCAAAGCTGGAAGCCGAGCTGCACAGGCACCAGCTTTGCCGACTGCTAGCCTAGGCAGTCGGCAGAGGCTGTTTTTTTAAAAATTAAATATTTCTTTGCTGACTGCCCTTCAGGGCAGTTGACAAAGCGGACGCCAGATGGCATGGCCAGTTACCTTTGCCGACTCAGCCTGCGGCAGTCGGCAAAGGCTTTTCCGACTGCCCTCCGACTGGCAGTCGACAAAGAATTCTTTGCCGATGGCTTCTTTGCCGACAGGTCTTTACCGACTGCTTGGGCTGAATGCAGTCGGCAAAGCCTTCGTCGACTGCTTTCCGGCCTTTGCCGATTGCTTTCAGCAGTCAGCAAAGAGCTAGTTTCCTATAGTGTATGTATATAATTTTTAGTAGCAAACATGTTCGTGTATTGCAACTGGACATGCAACTTGCGATTTGTGTTGGAATTTATATTGGAATCGGACTCTCCACCGTGGTAGGACACGTACGCCGCTCTAACATGGGTGGACATGGTGAGCTCGGACATTTGTCCAATGATTCTATCATGTGTGCCAATCCATTTTGAGATTGGACTCAACAACTTGTCTAGACACGTTGCTCTAGTTTTTATGAGTACGAGGCAAAGCCATAGATCAGAAAATGCTTCGTATATTGTTCCAATTCATTCTGAGATTGGATTTTGCACTGTACAAAGGGTAGGGTTTATAGCACAAATGGAGCCGTTGGAGCCTCCCCGACCCGTCCGCATCCTTGGATGCCGGCGCCAGCACCCTAGCTACCCCCGCATTGATCTCTCTCCTCAGCCCACCTCCCTCTAATTCAATGTCAGATCTAGATTCCTCACCTCCTGATCTACCATCCCATTGGTGGAACTCGGACCTTACATCGCCGGTGGCTTCTCCAGCCCCGTTGGCCACCACCAACTCCCATGGCTGCCTCGCCGGCACTGAAAGCCACCACTCTCGGTCGGCGACCTCCCCAGAGCCAGGGTCTAGCTCTGCTGCACGCGGTGTGGATGGAGGTGCCCTGGACGGGCCCTTGGCTGCCACTGCCTGCCCATCGCCGTCATCACCGTTGACCATCTCCACGCCATGCTCCCTCGATACTGTTGTGGCTCTTGCATTGGTTGGGTCGAGGCTGCCCCTCCCCAACCTCTAGTCGTGCACGTCAGGTCCTCGGGTGTGGGGGGTGTGCCCAAGATGATGACGCCGCTGCTCGAAGATGAAGTCATCGTTGAGGAAGTCTCCGATGAGGATGACGATGTTGTAGACGAGGTGTTGTTGCATGCTTTCTCATCACTCTCCCATCTCGCACCTCCATTCGTTCTGGATCGTCACGTAGAGGGCTGACCAAAGTTCCGCTGTTGGGCTGAGGACTCTGTCGACTGCTCCGGTGAGGTCTGCCCCGATGTGGAGAGCTCGCCTAAGTCTCTCACCTACCTCGATGATGAGCTCTCCCCTAACTCGACATCGTACACCGATGACTCTACCTAGTGTCGTCCTAGTGTGCACGACCACAGCTGCGCTCCATGGTGGTCCATGGCCCTGATGGCACTACCGGTAGAACACTTGAAGGCGGCGATGCGGTAAGACCGTGCAAGCACCGTCTCCCGCTTCCACAGCTTATCCATGGGCTTCCAGTCCGCGGGTCCACCAGAGGCTTGGGCCGCGAGTGCCCTCCAACTCGTGGCACCGCCTCTTTGCACCTGATGCGGATGGCTGGTGAAAGTTGCTGGCTCATCACTACAAGATTTCGACCCTATTGCCACTTGACGCCATTTGCATCACCACGAATTTTGTTGTAATATAGGTGTATTTTGCAACGTTTGTTCAAAAATGTGCCAATAGGAGGACTATGTTGCTACAAAAATAGTGCATTGCAATTTTTATGTTCAGCATTGCTAGAGGTTAGACCTATAGCAACCATTTTTAAAAAAGTGTTGCTATTGGTTAATAATATTGCCATGATGACATTTAGTTGCATTAGTATTAATTGGCGTTGTAATTGTCTAGTACTCTTGCAACTAAATAAAGCGTTGTTGCTATTGTTTGAAATTATTGCCACAATGCTCTTGAGTTGTAATATTTCTCATAATCATGGCAATAGGTAGACTATGTATTGCAACTAAATTTCTACGACGATGTAATTACTTGATGCTATTGCCACATTGTTTAATGGTTATAATATTTCTCATGACCATTGCAATAGTAAGCCATTTATTACAACTAAATACCTAAAGTGATGTAATAGTATGTTTCTATTGCCACAGATGTGTTTGGTTGCTATAAATTCTATTATTGTTGTAATATGTTGTTGCAGAAAAAAAGGCTAGGCTTCCTCACTTTTCATAAACTAGATATATGCCGATGCGTGTTGCATCGGAGGAATAAAATTTTTGTCTGCACAATCTTAACATTAGAGACAATTTGAAATCTTTATCATATTAGCCATTCAATCCCATTGCCGCTGGCTGATATGCACGTTTTTTCACCGAAACAAAATTGTACACCCCGACATGAGTCTCTTCTGTTTCCATATTTTCCCCAGCCACACAACAATGCAACTTTTCCTATACGCATACATGCATTATGGGCTCAATAAACAAGGCAGAGTTGTTTATTTTTTACAAAAATCACCCTATTTTACGCAAGGGTCATGTCATATATAGCCAAATTTAATATGTTAATATATTTGTTTATCAGCTTCTATATTTATATTATTAATATATGTTTTGGCCTGTTATTTAGATATTGAATATTTGGGTGAAACAGAAAAGCCGTACTACAACAATGCATTGGAGTTAGTTTCCTGAAGAATCACATAAACAAATAAAGCAATGACCATTGGCCGGTGGCTTGATTTGGAAAGTTGAGTTTCTAGACTCCAGGCACATCACGTACGACCCGCTTGCAAGCAGAGCCAATAGGATATGGCAGTACGTGAGTTAATCGAGTCCATCAGCGATACAATCATTCCAGCAAGGAAGTTAAAAGCAAAACACAATCTTGACTCAGCGCTGCTTCCACCACGATTTTATATAAAATCCACCGCATCCTTCCGGGCGTCCCCGTACAGCACGCGCCGTGAACGCGTGTTCATCAGCAGCTTGATCTGCAGGTCCCTAGCGGCCATCGCCGCCTTCACCTCTGTAGCGGCCGACCTGCTGTCGTGGACACCTGCAGTCTGCAGCTCTCTGGTTGACACACCCAGTTGCCAACACCGTGTTCACGTCTGTGGCTGCCGACCAGCCATCGTGGACAGTTGGACACCTGCAGCCTGACACATCAGAAGATTGATTAATACAGGTATACAATAATTTACTTTTATGATTTATTAAAGACTGATTAATATAATCTGTGTTGCATGTTTATTAAAATTATTCTGGACTCTCTTTCAATTACATGATTAAAATTATTCTGGACTCTCTGCATATAAAATTCTTCAACGAATCACAGAAAGATATTGCAGGTGCTTTGAGATGTCCAGATTTTTGCAGCCCACCTTACTAGCAAAATCATTAACTTCCCTGCAAGATATTGGGGTTTAGTATCAGTTTGAAAGGCAGGAGTTGCATGTTTAGGAGTTGGCAACAGGCACCACAGATATTAGTCAAGAGAGCATGACAGGAAGTAGTGCACAAAAGTATTTTTAGCTGTCATGGGTATGCAATATTTCAATTCTACATTAAACAATCTAAACTCATTTATTTTTGTACGTTCTCTTTAGCTAGCTTAGTTATATTGAATTTTGTAGTTCGTATGTGTTGCACCTATACTGCTAGATAGCTAGCGCCTTATCTGGTCATCAACTGGATTTCTAGTTTTCAGGATCAGAGGTGACACAAAGGGATCAGCGAGGCAGTGCAGCGTGTGCTGCAAGATCTTCATCATCTTAATCATTTGATTGCCCGTGGTATATATATACACACACTTCTCGGCATGCTATACCACATAGTTACCATATGATATACACATATATATGTGAATTATACTTATATATATCTCTGTTGATCCTGCAGATATTTATTTCAAAAGCATATAATGTCAGGTAGAAGTTGGATGCGCATGGACCGGTCTAGTCCTGTTTGGCAAGAGAATTTCCAGAAATTTCTTCAAAGAACATTTGGTGGCAGTACATCAACTGCTTTGTGTCCGTGTTCTAGATGTCGATGCACGATCTACAAATCACGAGTGACCTTCACCGACATGTTCTTACTTTTTGGTTTGATGAAAGTTTCATCTCTGAATGGGAAAATGGTCCAAGTGATGAAGGTGGCCCATCTAATTTTGAAGGATCAGTAAACGATGATGAAGAAGGAGGTAATGATGTTGATCGTGGAACTGAGCTGGTTGGAACATTAATCAGGTCTACTATACTTGGAGACATCATCCAAGGTCCACATGAAGAGCCAAATGAGCGTGCCAAAAAGTTTTATAAATTACTAGAGGAGGCAAGACAAGAATTGTATCCAGGTTGCAGGGAGGCTACCAAGGTTTCTTTTATTGTGAGATTGTTTCAGATTAAGTGCATGCATGGTATTAGTAACACTGCCCTCAGGAGCATACTAAGTCTGTTCTCACTTGTGCTACCTGAAGGCCATTGTGTCCCAAACACGTTAGAGAAAGTGTAGAATGTGGTACGAGAGCTAGATCTGGACTATGAAAAGATACACGCTTGTGAGAATGATTGCATATTATTTTGGAAGGAAAATGAAAAACTGGATAAATGTCCAACATGTGGTGAGTCTAGGTGGAAGGATGATGGTGCTGCAGAGGGTGATGATATTAGTGACACTGGTGGTACACGAAAGAAGCGTGTTCCATGTAAGATCCTACGGTATTTTCCACTAATTCCTCGGCTGCAGAGACTATATATGAGGGAGACCACATCATCACAGATGAGATGGCACAAGGAAGGGTTGGCCCGTGATGGCAGAATGCGTCACCCTACAGATTCTCCGGCATGGAAGCACGTGGATGACAAGTACAAGTGGTTTTCAGATGATCCTCGTAATGTTAGGCTAGCTCTGGCATCTGATGGATTCAATCCATTTGGTATGATAAGTACAACATATACCACTTGGCCTGTGATCATAATTCCTTATAATTTGCCGCCTTGGTTGTGTATGAAACAACCTTATTGGATGATGTCGATGTTGGTTCCAGGACCAAAATCTCCTGGAAACAATATTGATGTTGTTGAAAGACTTCAAGCAGAGCTGCCTATAATCCTCCATAGCTTTTTCCATGGCTAGCTTCTGATCTTCCTTGAGATCTGATTCTGATATCTCGATGATGTTCTCTAGATTGATATCAGCAGGGTTCTTCATGATAAATCTATTGAATTGGTCCCACCAGGCGTGCCAAAAGATGTGTTGATGCAAAGTTCTATCTGCAAACACACCGGGCTAATACCCAAATTCGATATCCGAAGCGTGCCAGTCGATTTAACCTGTTAATCGACAAGGATGATAACTTGAATAGAAACCAAACGAGACGACAGCGATACGCCCGGATGTCAAAGCTCAGAATATATTCGATAACTTTTGAACAGATCAGACGAGACTACAGCGATACGCCCGAAAGTCAAAGCCTGAATCGTGCTCGGTATACGCGGAACCTGCAAGGTCACCGGAGATCAAGTTGATGCAGCCTGTCGAATCTTGAAAGAACTCGTTGAAAAAGAGAAAATACTTGATGAAGTCATCGACAAGTAAAGTGCTGGTGAAAGTAAATTGTGATAAAAAGTAGATTTGTTTATTGATGCTTGGATGCTCATTACAATGCCCTTCGGCACATATTTATACTCTACTATTCGAAGAATCCTAACTGAATACGAAAAGCTTAAATATAGAAAAATAAACTTACTCCTTATACGAACTCTATCTCTAAAGAAAAGACATAAAACTCGTATAGGAACTGGACTCAGACTACACTACGAAAATCATAAGCTCACATGATGCCGATCCTCTGTCCATTTCTATCGTGATGAAGTTATCTTTCCATCGGCATACTCTCTGGTATCGGCAACAATCTTCTAATCTCCGGCCTGTCTCATCGGCAACAGCTCTTCAGCTTCATTGGTAGCAATCCTCTAGCTTCCCGCCAGTCTCATCGGTAACAGCTCTTCAGCCTTATCGGTAAAAACTTAGACCAATCTACCCTTTATTGGCAACCATTCATCGGCAACATCAAAAGCAATGTTGAAGATAAAATAATAACCAATCCTTTGCCGATTAGCTCAGTTTCTGATTCTTACTGACTCGTGCTGAAAAACGGTGTCAACACATGCCCCCCAATTTTGGAGTATAAAATACTTTATGCACTGAAATTTCCTCCAAGTCATGATTACCCACTGCTGAGCTGCCTGAACGTCCCCTCGAACGTTGTGCAACCATAAAAACCCTGTATCAATGGGCCCATAAAACACTTCCTCCGTTGTGGCCCATCCTTCATTCTCGATTCAACCCTAGCATTTTCTCTCTCCGGCAGCGACATCAGCAAGCAGTCTTCCGGTGAACTCGACTGGTGGCATTTTCAGCGGCAATCTTCCATTGGCATTCCTCGCTCTTCTCGGCTTCATCTGCGGCCATGGCTTTCAACTTTGACGTCCCCAAGGTTAATTTTCTTCTTTATTCATCTTTTGATATTTTTTCTCTTTTTCCGCATAGCCCAGGACTCCTCTTTATCTTCCTTCTTGATCTTTAATCTAGGAACTTTGCAATAAGCTCATCATCCCCACGCACCAAGACCGAATAATTTTCCTAGGCCCAATGGGGAATCCAGATCCAACCGATATCATCAACACAGAAACCAATCGTATCCCCTTCAGAGCTCAAAATTTCAACTTAGAACTTTGGACCGATACTTTCCGATCCTGGCCAAAGATCACCAAAGGATGGAAAGACTGGTACTTGAGGGTTGCTAGGTCGATGGAGGTTTATTGGGCAGAACGTAGATTAGATCAATGCATCAGACTGTCCATTGCTGATATGGAGAGGAAAGAATCAATGTTGATTGCTGCCTCTTACTTTTGGTCTGACACCATGAACGCCTTCATATTCAAACATGGACCAGTCTCTCCAACTCTTGTCGATGTGTTTATGCTCACTAGCCTGGACATATTAACTGCTGATGACAACACTCTGTTCCAAAGGAAGCCTGAATATCGACTGACTACTCGAAACATCGGCGGCTGGACTAGGTACATCAAGGAATATCAAAAATCCGGATCGGTCAGTTAGATGGAGCATTCAGCTTTCCTGAATATGTGGCTAGAAAAGTTCATTTTCTATGGCAGAACAGTTGGACCAACCAATATGCATCTATCTACAGCAGAGATGTTAGCTAATGGTGTCAAACTTCCTCTTGGCCGATACCTTCTTGGTTCAGTCGATCATCTCCTCCACCAAGTTTCACAAAGGCTGTTACAAGACAAGTCCATCAGCAATCTGGGAGGTCCTTGATGGTTCATCAACATGTGGCTAAATGCACATATGCACAAGTACCTTCACTTTGATTTATTTGCCTAGCAGTTCCCTTGAGATCTCCCTAAAGATTACCAACTTGGGGAAGACGAATCGGCAACACACCCCCCTCAATTTTGGAGAAGCGTTAGCAGTGCTTCCAGGGGCAGAGGCAAGCAGAACCCAAATCGGCAATTTCTTCCAAAGGCTTTACGTCGGCATTCCTCCTGAGCTCCGGGCCTGGGTCCCTTACATTGATGAAGAAGCAAGGTTCCAACTGCTCTTCAACTTTGCCGATGATGCCTTGAATAAAGATGCTGAGATCCTCAATGCAATAATCACCCCTCATGCCATCCCGGTCAACATGTTTGGAAGTGGGAAGAACATCAATACTACATATGAGTTCTACAATCCATTGGCAGTAGCAAGACAACTAGCTTTCAGGCAACTGCCCATCAAACTCTGCTATGCCGATGTGATTAAGCCGAGAAAAACTATCACTAGCAGCATGGATTGGTGCAAGATAGTCACTCCTCCCCCTGATGCCGACACCTCTAATGTTAACCTGACCGATTGGGTACCGGCTTCCTTCGTCACCGAATCTTTAAAATTATGGTGGCAAGAGTGGAAAGAGCAACTATTCTTCGCATCTCCTCACTTCTATTGGAATCTCATCGACCCTGATCATGCCATACCTGCCGATGCAGTAAGTTTGACCATCTGCACTTCTTCCAATTCTCTTTTTCAGTCTATCGATAACTAATTTCTTCTCAACAGGTTGATGACCCGATCCCAGCATTGAGCAAGAGCGGCAAAGTTATAAGGCTGCAGCCGATATCCCCAATATCCATAATCGGTCACAGAGCTCCCTCATTAGATGCTCTGATGTGCCGCGGTCGTTTCAAGAAGAGCTCCTCCAAATCAAAATTGACCAGAAGTATGGCTGCTCCATCGGACACGGCTGCACCCTCAGCATGGACATTCCAGGTAACTATCTTATTTTCTTCTGTGTGTGCCGATTGCCGCGATATACTGATCTCATATTTCAGGGTGCAAGTTCTACATTTGTTGAATTCTCATCGGCAACTCACCCTTCATCTCCACCTGCTGCACCTTCATCGCCACACTTCGTCATCCTTGACAATTCTCCAGAGGTACCCCTCAAATCAAACTCTGACCATCGTATCGTCACTTTTACTCATCTGCTTCTCTCATAGCACCAAGTAGTTGCGTCGGTAACTACCCCAAGTGCGCAGACATCTCAACCATCCATTGCCAATGCCTCCCAGCCATCCAATGCCAATATTTTATAGCACAAGCGTAAGGCTTCATCAGAGGATGAGTCTCAATCAAAACGGTCGAGGTTTACACCAGCTCTAATCGCATCATCGGCATCCTCACCTCGCCAGACATCGCCCGATGCTCTTGCGCAGGCTTCCCTATCGGCAACTGTTCTTCAACCAGCAATTGTTCCTGTACAAGAATCTTCATCGGTACTGGTGTTGCAGCAGCAACCAGCCGAGGCACCAACACAGGAAACGCCATCGGCAATCATATCTCAGGTTGCTTCCTCTAGCCAAAGGCGAGAAATTGCCTTGAAGCATGTAAGTTAACTTCCTTAGTTAATTTTTGACACTCATATCCTTTAGCTAACAACTCTTGCCTTTCTGGAGCAAGATTCCCCCAATAGCCTATTCTCTTTCTCTATTATTGGAGACATTCCTGATGATGAAGAGAACGAAGAAAGCTCTGCTCCACCCTTCGAAGCCTTATCATCCGAAATCAAGTCTAGGCTAGAGGCATTGCTATCCCTGCTGCAACAGGAAACATCTCAGCTAATCTAGGACTCTGACTCTACCAGGGCAACTTTCAAAGCAATCCGAGGCCAGATCCCTGCCGATGTTGAAGAGATACTCTTTCAAGCCGCACACCTAGAGAGTCGGCAACTCCATTATCAGAAAGCTGCTAAACGTATTGCCGACAGAACCACCCAGGCACAACTCCAGGAGGAGATGATGAAGCATAAACAATCTACCGATGAGAAACACAAAGACATCAGCAAACTAGAAGCCTCCTGTGTAGAGCTGGAAGAGAAGATTTCCCAATTATCGGCAAAGAGAGAAGCTTTATTAGCGGAGTTGAAAAAGGTTTAAGAAGCCCTGGATACAGCCACTCAAGAGAAAGCCCAAATGCCTGATGCTATCAAGATTCTTTAGTAGGAAAGGGACAACCAAGCCCTCAAGACGCTGGCCCTTAAGAAGAAAATCAAGCCAGTAGAAGGCAATGTCGATGAAGATGTAAGGACAATAGAGGAAGCCAACCAGATTCGCCTACGTGCGATATCGGCTATTCATTCACTGCTGAACTTGTAAACTTCTTTTCCATCGGCAAAGTAGTGCATCGGCAACTCGTAAAACTTCATATTAACATAGTGCTGATACGTTCTTATTGAACAAGTATTATATCTGTTTCTTCACGCATCCATCCAAATACTAGGATAATATCTCTTCAGATATTTACTGTTCAACGCTCTTGGAAATATTTCTCCTTTAAGAGTTTCTAGGATATAAGCATTACCAGGAACGGACTGATTTACTTGATAAGGACCTTCCCAATTAGGAGACCACTTGCCGAATTTTGCGCCCAATCGGTAAAATCAGTTTCCAGACTAGATCGCTATTAACAAATTTCTTCACCTTTACCTTCTTGTCATACCACCTAGCAACTCTTTTCTTATTCTCTTCAATGCTGAGCAAAGCCTTTAGCCGATGACCTGCCAAATCTTCCAACTCATCTTTCATGAGTGTATTGTAATCATCGGCCGACAGTTGATTTTGATGAAATATCCGCCTCGAACCGGTCTTTATTTCCCAAGGAAAAACTACGTCATGTCCATATACCAACTGATAAGGCGACACCTTACTAGCACCATGACAGGCCATTCGATACGACCATAAGGCCTCTTGCGCTTAATGAGTTTAATAATCCCTTTATTAGATGCTTTGGCCAGACCATTAGCTTGAGCATAATAAGGAGAAGAGTTTAAAACCTTGATTCCCATCTCATCGGCAAATGCATCAAACTCTCCTAAAGTGAACATGGTTCCTTGATCGGTCGTAATGGTCTGAGGAATACCGAACCGATACACAATATGCTCTTTCACAAAATCAATCATATTGCCCCGCATACTCCTTCATGAATTTCGCCCATTAAACTTTTTGATTCTTCTTCACCAAGACACTTGAGCAAAACTCCATCCATTGTTCGATAATATAATTCATTATCTAGGAGCACGTACTTAGTAGCCTGAAACCTTATACACCTTTCGACCTTCTTAGATGGATCCTTCAAGTAATCGGCAATCTCCTTCCTCCAATCATCGGCGTCAGTTGCCGATGTCAGCACTTCCTGGATCTGTTGGTACCCCGAAGCATGCTGTGCTAGCCAATTAGCCTCTTCATTATGCAATTTGGAGATATGTCCAAGGCAGAAATATTTAAACTCCTTCAATAATTGTCAACATCTTTCATAATACGAGATTAAAACTTCACTTCGACACTCATACATTCCAGCTAGCTGATTAATAACTAGCATTAAATCACCAAAAATTTTAACAGCATCGGCGTGGACTTCCCTGAGTAACTCTAATCCTTTCAACACAGCCTGATATTCAGCCTGATTGTTTGTCGATGTGGTAGCAATCGGCAATGAGAATTCGTATTTCTTCCCTTGAGGTGATATCAATACAATGCCGATGCCTGCTCCTTCTCCACATGTAGAACCATCAAAAAAAAGTGTCCATGGAGCAATCTCTAAAGAATTTACCATGCTGCAATGCTGAGTAATAAAATCGGCCATCACTTGCCCCTTGACTGCTTTAGCCGATTCATAATGCAGATCGAACTCTGATAACACTAAAATCCACTTGCTGATTCTTTCATTTAGAATTGGCATTGACAGCATATATTTGACCACATCATCTTTGCATATAATAGTGCATTCGGCCGTTAACAGATAATGCCTTAATTTAACACAAGAGAAATATAAGCATAAGCATAACTTTTCAATGGCCGAATACCTGGTCTCAGCATCTACCAACCTTCTTCTCAGGTAATAGATTACATGTTCTTTTCTTTCAAACTCTTGGATTAGAGCTGACCCAATGACTTCATCATCACCCGACAGATATAATCTGAAGGGTTTTCTGTGTTGAGGTGGAACCAGCATTGGAGGGTTCACCAAATACTTCTTAATTTCTTCTAAAGCCAACTGCTGTTTTGCTCCCCACATGAATTCCTGATCGGCCTTCAGCTTCAACAATGGAATGAAAGCTTTGATTCTTCTTGATAAATTAGATATGAATCTTCGAATAAAATTAATCTTGCCGATCAGAGACTGTAGTTTGGCCTTATCGGTAGGAGCAATCACTTTATTGATGGCATCAATGGACTTCCTGCTTATTTGAATACCCCTCTGATGCACCATGAAGCCTAAGAATTGTCCTGCTGAAACACCAAATGCACACTTGTTGGGATTCATTTTCAACCCATGTTTCCTTGTGCATTCCAATATCTTCTGCAAGTCAACTAGATGATTTTCAAAGTCTCCAGACTTAACCACCACATCATCTATATAAATTTCAACCAATGTGCCGATGTACTCATGAAAAATGTAATTCATTGCTCTCTGATAAGTAGCACCGGCATTCTTCAAACCAAAAGTCATGACTATCCATTCAAATAACCCCACATGACCTGGACATCTGAAGGCAGTCTTGGAGATATCTTCTTCGGCCATAAAGATCTGATTATATCCGGCGTTCCCATCCATGAAGCTAATAATTCGATGTCCAGTAGCAGCATCAATTAATAAATCGGCAACAGGCATCGGGTAGCCATCCATCAGTGTAGCTTTGTTAAGATTCCTGAAATCAATACAGACACGAAGTTTCCCATTCTTCTTGTAGACAGGAACCACATTAGAAATCCATTTAGCATATCGGCATTGTCGGATGAACTTTGCTTCAATAAATCTTGTTATTTCGGCCTTCTTATCAGGCAGCACTTTAGGATTGCATCGGCGTGCTGGCTGCTGATGTGGCCGAAATCCTTGTTTGATAGGTAACCGATGTTCAACAATTGATCGATCTAATCCAGGCATTTCTGTGTAATCCCAAGCAAAACAATCCTTATATTCTTTCAATAAAGCAATCAATTGTTCTCTGCTCTGGAGATCTAACTTAGCACTAACAAAAGTTGGCCTTGGCCTACCGCCATCACCAATGTCTACTTCTACCAAGTCATCAGCCGATGTAAATCCATGGCCCAATTTTCCATCATCGGCAAACCTATCCATTATAACTCACCTTCGGATCCGACTGCTTGGATTGGTGGAAGCTCATAATCGGCAATTCTGAGGAACTCTGAATCCCACGCTTCCCTTGATATACACTTGGACCGCTCGTAAGTTTCTGACTCTGCCGATGCAATTATATAAGATGAATCACCAGGGACTACTTCAATCTTATCTTCCACCCACTGTACGAGGCACTGGTGCATTGTAGAAGGAACGCAGCAATTGGCATGAATCCAATCCCTTCCTAATAGCAGATTATAAGCACCTTTAACGCCGATGACAAAGAACGTGGTTGGCAATGTTTTGCTACCGATGGTTAACTCAGTGCAAAGCGCTCCCTTAACTGGTGATATATTACCTTCAAAGTCTTTAAGCTTCATATCAGTCTTGACCAGATCTTGATCGCCTTTCCCAAGCCTTCGAAACATAACATATGGCATGATATTAATTGCAGCTCCCCCATCTATGAGTATCTTGGACACTGGCTGCCCATCAACTCTGCCTTTGACAAATAAAGCTTTGAGATGCTGTCTCTCATCATCGGTAGGCTTCTCAAAAACAGCCATCATTAGATCCAAGGTCAACTGAGCTACTTGTTCAGAAGGAACAATTTCTTCCTCATCATTAGTAAATGCTAGGAATTCCATCGGCAACATGAAAACCATGTTGATATCTGCTGATGGGCCTTCATCTTTGCGCTTTGGTTGCCACACTTGAGACTTCACTCCACGGGAGTTTTCTTCTCTACGCTCACGTTGCATCTTCCTCTTCTGAGTTTTTGTCAGACCTTCAGGGCACCATTGAGGAAGCTTTGTCTTCCAGACAGGCTGATAATGTTTCGTATTTGAATCTAGGCAGTTTATGTTGGGATCTTTGCAGAGTATTGCTTCATCTGGAACTCTTGCATTGGCCATCTCTTCGAGTTCTTCCTGATCCATCAGAAAGCAGTCGTCATGCCTACCCAGCCTTTCATGTACACTGGTTCTGCCCCCCAGCCGATCATGCACTGATGCCCTTCCTCTGATCGTCTCATTGACGCACCATCTCTGATCACCATAATACGATCTTCTTTTTGTCTGGTCGGCTCGATCGTAACCATTGCACTCAGGGCAGCTATCAACAGTAGGCAATTTAATACCTTCTTCTCAGCAATAAATGAAGAACGAGCATCTCCAATGATCTTCATGCCGACACCATTCTTCTTGACGCAACTCTTCCTGTCGCTGCTGATAGCGATCACCTAAAACTCTATAGGGAGCAGGTCTAGAAGGTCTTCTGGAACTGCTGCTTTCTTCAACTGCTCTTTTTCCTCTTAAGTTATCAGTGGTTACATGATTTCTGGGATCCACCGACGTGTTCCTCTTAGCATTTGCTGATGTTAATACTCTGGTCTTGCTCACGGCATCCACCATGTTTGCTGGGAAAGGGTGCTGATCAATCTTCATTGGCCTTTGAGCTTTAGAATTATCAAACTTAATTCTCTCAGACTCAATAGCTGATTGCAATTGCTGCTTGAATACTTTACAATCATTGGTACTGTGCGAAGTTGCATTATGAAATTTGCAGTACCTTATTTTCTTCAGCTCTTCTGCCGATGGGATCACATGATTAGGTGATAGCTTGATTTGGCCCTCTTGAAGCAGCAGATCAAATATTCTATCAGCCTTCGTGATGTCAAATGTGAACTTCTCTGGCTCCTTTTGACCAAAAGGACAAGATATTGGCTTCTTACCTTTTACCCACTCAGCCACGCCGATAGTTGGTTCTTCATCTGAGTCTGATTCCTCTGCTTCTTCTACAAAGGACACCTTTTTACTCCAAGTCTTTCTAGGTTCTGGAGCTCGAGCACCTTGGTCAGAAATCATCTGTACAATATGGCTTAAACTTTCAAACTCCTGAGAATCATATTTGTCTCTGAGGTGCGGCAACAGGCCCTGAAAAGCTAAACCAGCCAACTGGCGATCATCAAGCACCAAGCTGTAGCATCTGTTTTTCATATCTCGTACCCTTTGCACAAAGCTCTCCACCGATTTGTCATTTCGTTGTCTCAATTTCACTAAATCGGTAAGCTTCTTCTCATGAACACCAGCAAAGAAGCACTTGTGGAACTGTCTCTCTAAATCTACCCAAGTATGAATAGAATTCGGCTGCAATGAGATAAACCATGTGAATGCCGATCCAAACAATGAAGATGAGAATAATCGAACTCTCAATTCATCCCTGTTAGCTGCTTCTCCACACTGGATGATGAAACGATTGATATTCTCCATGTTGATGTATCATCCTGTCCAGAGAACTTAGTAAAATCTGGTACCTTGTACCGATTTGGAAAAGGAATTGAATCATATGCTGGAGGATACAGAGTCCGATAAGAGTAAGTATTAATCTTGGGCTGAATCCCAAATTGCTCTTTCATCACTTTCGCGATCTTATCGGTCCAAAATGCATCTTGATCTTGCTGATGTACTGGCTGAATCTCTACTAGAGGTGCTGGCTGATATGCTTCTACGTATCCTTGTGGTACTTGGTTAGGAGGAATCAGCATATTCACAGCACCAGTCTGTGGAGCAAAGCTCATCGGCTGTTTTGCCGATGTTTGATCCTAGAAAGCTGTCTGTGGACTATACTGCTGAGTCCCCATCACCTAGTAGCTTGGCTGAATAGCATGTTGCTGAGCTGGCGCTTGCCCTGACCAATTGTGATTATATCTCATCGGCACCTGACTTGCCAATGGCTGATAGCTCGTTGACAATTGATGCTCTTGTATGATCAGATGATAACCAGCATAATTGCCTTGATTTGCAGGTAACCCAGATGGAGATACAAACGGCACTATGGGTTGTTCTGCAGTAGAAACCTTCTGTTGCATTGGCGAGGAACTTGCCAATGGATTTGCATAAGATGTCTACTGCGGAGGCGCGTGGAATCCCATTGACAATGGCTGTATAGTAGGAGGTGTAGTAGAATAATGTGTGTCGTTACTGAGGAAATGGGTATCCAAAACCCCAGGTTTACCGAACTAAACCCCGCAAAATCAGCCAAAACCAAAGCCAGCTCGAGAGACTACCGAACGGACTAGTACTGTACGCTTGAGAGGCTACCGAACGGACTAGTACTGTACGCACGAGAGGCTACCGAACAGACTAGTACTGTACACTCGAGGTTACAATTTGGGCGACCCCTCGAGGACGGAACTTCGCCCAGCAAACGAGCCTACCCTCGAAGATGGAACTTCGCCCGCCGAACGAGCCTGCCCTCGAAGACAGAACTTTGTTCGGGCGAATGGGCGGCCCTCGATAAGAGTCCACCCCTTGTTTTACCGACGCTCTCGTACGGATCCGGGCACATTTAATGCGATCTACCTACCCCCGCCTAACCGCATGGCCACAGTTACGGTAACAGTTGCAGGCGTGGTGGTCAAATCTACTTTTACCGCCCATGCCCCGGAATCCCGCAAGTCATACCACGCTGTTGCACCATACCGAGCACTGTGCCACGTCCAGCACCGCCTTGAGACGTATAAGCCCGCATGTTTTTCGCACTTTCTAGGATTCGGCCTTATCCGGTGAGGCTCGACCTCCTCGACGCGACCCCCTCGACTCCGGCCAAGACCCTCGACCGTCGCCCCTCGACTTCATCAAGCAAACCCTCAAGCGGAACTTCAACAACTCCTGACGCGACGGCTGCAGGGCCTCCCATACCGACGTACATCACTACAACGGCACGGACGTGATCGGCCTCAACGTCATACGTCATCAACGTCATGCGAACTCAGAATACATGTACCCCTGTGCCCCTCCTTCATCTATAAAAGGAGGCGCCAGGGCCTTAGAAAAGGACCGGACTCAAAAAAAACTGAGAGGATCTAGAGCATAGACATTAAGGCTTTAGATCACAGAACGACATCGTGAGCCTGTGTAAGGTCGAGAGCTAGGCGTCCAACGCCAAGGCCCTACCTCACACTCCTCACACCTGCTTGTATTTTCCCCTGTACTAGCACTTTGGTGCAAGATAACACGAATCATCCTCCCCCCGCTGGACGTAGGGCCTTCTTTGCCCGAACCAGGATAAATCGTCGTGTCCTTCTTGCATCACCCACCGGAAAGGGAGCACACAATTATAAGTATTACTCGTTGGTGTTAACCCCTCGAGGGTCAGAACACCGACAGTTGGCGCGCCAGGTAGGGGAGCCGCGTGTCACTAACGATTTCGCGCCATTTTTCCGGATGGGCGACTTCGTTTCACCACTTCCGCACGCTACGGTGATCTGGTTCGGGAGCCTGGAGTTCATGACCCTCGGCCAGGGCTACGACATGACCCTGCTCTCGATCAGTGACCCGAACGGAGGTCGCGGTATGCCCCCACGCTCATGGGCGGCCGCTCGCCAATCTCGTGGCCATGCTTCCACATCCAGGAGGAGGCACGGTCGACGCTGTCATCGCCATCAATCCAAGTCGGGGAGGGTTCCCGCCACTTTCTCCTCACCCCTAACCGGAGATGACAAACCCCTTGTTGAGGGAGCGTCTGACCCGAGTTTAGAGGTAGAGGGCAAACCGGCAGGACCCTAGCACAACCCCGACTCCACCATCGCCGTATGATCATCGAGGAAGCGCGACGAAGTCCCCGCTCGATCAAGCCCGCTCCCGCACGAGCTGTTCGAGCGTCATCAGCGGCCTTCGTTTGATTCCCACGATGCCACAGCGACGATCTTGACAGTGACCCGCTCCCACATGAGCACGTTAGAGGGCCGCTCAGGCGCCTTTCTTCGTGTAATGACAGACGTGGGGACTGTCACATCGGCCTCCGAGGGTTTGGCCTCCACAAGAGCGCCCGGCCCCCGGAGGTACACCGTCGGCACACTCCGACGGCAGCTGCAGGAGGAGGCGTGGGGGCAATTCCCCGTCTTCTACTGCGGCGACCCCGACTCTGACTCTGATCATTGGGATCCTACCCGCGAGTGCCTCCACATCGATGGTGATGTCAACTCCGATCAGGAAACCATCGATCCAGCGGCCGCGGTAGCTACTGTTGCGGCGGGAGATGCTCCCCCCAAAGCAGAAGACCAACAACCAGACGCACCCTGAGAAGCATGCCCCCATCCTGGCGAGCAGGACGCACAGCTGGCACAGATTCGGGAGTTGCAGGCGAAGCTCGCCGACGAGCAGGAACGCTTGCGCCTACTCGAGTTGACCCTCGAGCAAGAGCGGCGACCGCCCGGCAGTAGAGCCCGAGCCAGGGCCCGGGAAGTCAACCGGCAGATCATCGAGGGAGGAGCACCTGAGCAACCCCCAACCGTTATCCCTGAGCAAGCCAGAACATTGTCGCAGCGGCTATGCTCCTTCGCAATATGCCCGCGCCATCCAACCGCAGGCTCGGCGGATACAACGCGAGGTCGAGGATCTCCTCCAAGTTGCTGCTGTCCAGCAAGCCAAGAGCTCAGCCTCGAGGTGTCGAGGGGCTGCCTCCGAACCTCAGGTCGAGCCCTCCCGGCCCGAAAGGGAGGGCTTGGTCGATCAGGGGGCGACCCCCCGACAGAAGAAGAAGCCGGCTCGAGAACGTATCAACGACGACCGCGCTCCCCGCGACGCGCGCCTTGACATTATCGAGAACCGCAGACGCAAGCATGGGGATGCCGAGGATCAAGGGTACAGCACCCATCGTGGAGGGCGCTACGACAGCGACGAGGACCGACAGGCCCCGGAGCCACCGGGACCCCAGGTCTTCAGCAGGAGGATCCGCTGTGCCCAGCTGCCCGACAAGTTTCGACCCCCCACGAGTCTCGTCAAATACAACGGCGAAACCAATCCCGAGCTCTGGCTAGCCGACTTTCGGTTGGCTTGTCAGGCGGGCGGGGCGCGTGACGATTACGCCATCATACGTCACCTTCCCCTGTTCCTGTCCGACACCGCGCGTAGGTGGCTTGAGGAGCTTCCCCCTGACCAGATTCGCGGCTGGACCGACCTTGTCCGGATCTTCGAGGGGAACTTCAAAGGCACCTACGTGCGTCCCGGGAACTCCTGGGAACTGCGCAATTGCAAGCAGAAACCAGGGGAGTCTCTCCGTGACTTTGCTCGAAGGTTCTCCAAGCTCTGCACCGAACTACCCCACATCTCCGATCTCGACGTCGTTCTAGCGTTTGTTGAGGGTACAACCTGCAAGGACCTAGTTCGCGAGTTAGGGCGTAACCGCCTCGACACCATCGACGAGCTCATGGATGTGGTCGCCAACTACGCGGCTGGTGAAGAAGCGGTTGGCGCCTTCTTCAGCGATGGGAAAAGCGCCGGCAGCCGACGACGCCGGAGGCTCGAGCAAAGGGCCGAAGAGAAATAACAAGAAGAAGAAACATCAGCAAGGCAAGCGTGAGGCTGCAGAAGACGATCTCGTCGCAGCAACCAAACGCAAAAAACCTCGAGGCCCCCCCGAGGGCGCCATCTTCGACAAGATGCTCGAGGAGCCCTGTCCTTACCACAAGGACGGGGCAAGGCACAAGCTTAAGGACTGCCGCATGCTTCGAAGGCACTTCGAGCAAGTGGGCGTGAAGAAAGGTGACGACAAAAAAGACCAAGGTGGCGGTGAGGGAGACGACGGGGAAGACGGAAAATTCCCCAAAGTCTACAACTGCTACATGATCTACGGGGGCCCCTCGACCCAGCTCACGCCTCGACAGCTTAAGCGGGAGCGTCGGGAGGTCTTCTCCGCTCGTGTCACGATGCCTCACTACCTCGACTGGTCTGACGCGCCCATTCGACCGCGATGACCACCCGGATCGAGTCCCCAACCCCGGGGCCTATCCGCTCGTCGTTGACCCAGTCATCATCAACACCCGCCTCTCGAAGGTCCTCATGGACGGCGGCAGCAGCCTAAACGTCATCTACCTTGAGACCCTCGACCTCCTGGGAGTCAGGAGGTACCAACTCCGACCCAGCGCTGGGGGATTCCATGGCATCGTACTAGGGAAGAAGGCCTTCCCCGTCGGTCGTATCGACCTTCCTGTCTGTTTTGGCACCCCCGCCAACTTCAGGAAAGAGACCCTCACCTTCGAGGTGGTCGGGTTTCACGGAACGTACCACGCCATCATCGGCCGACCAGGCTACGCGCAGTTCATGGCGATCCTGAACTACACCTACCTCAAGCTCAAGATGCCAGGACCCAAAGGCGTCATCACTGTCGCCTCCTCCTACGAGCACGCGTACGACTGCGATGTCGAATGCATCGAGTATGGGGAGGCCGTCGAGCAAAATGCCATGATAGCCGCTACCCTCGAGCACCTAGCCGATGAGATGCCAGACCCCAAGCGACATGCTGGCAACTTCGAGCCGGCACAAGACACCAAGAATGTCCCCCTCGACCCGAGCTGCCCCTGCGAGAAGGTGCTAACGATCAGCGCCGACCTCGAGGACAAATAGGAAGCCGTGCTCGTCGACTTTCTCCGTGCGAACGCCGATATGTTTGCGTGGAGTCCTTCGGATATGCCGGGCATACCGAGGAAAGTCGCCGAGCATGCCTTGGAGATCCGGCCAGGTCCAGACCAGTGAAACAACGCCTGCGCCGTTTCGACGAGGAGAAGCGCAGGATCATCGGCGAGGAGGTACACAAGCTTTTGGCGGCTGGATTCATTAAGGAGGTCCATCATCCCGACTGGTTAGCTAATCCCGTGTTAGTTAAGAAAAAGAATGGAAAAATGCGGATGTGTATTGACTATACTAGTTTAAACAAAGCATGTCCCAAAGTTCCGTTTCCTTTACCACGCATTGATCAAATTGTTGACTCTACCGCGGGATGTGAAACCCTCTCGTTCCTCGATGCTTATTCCGGCTACCACCAAATCAAGATGAAGGAGTCCGACCAGCTCGCGACTTCTTTCATCACACCTTTTGGCATGTACTGCTACGTCACCATGCCCTTCGGCCTTCGAAACGCTGGGGCAACGTACCAGCGGTGCATGCTGCACGTCTTCGGCGAACACATAGGCGACACGGTCGAGGCCTACATCGATGACATCGTGGTCAAGTCCAAAAGAGTGGACAACCTCATCCGAGACCTCAAAATCGCGTTCGGGTGCCTTCGAGCCAAAAACATCAGACTCAACCCCGAGAAATGCGTCTTCGGAGTGCCTCGTGGCATGCTCCTCGGTTACATCGTCTCCCAGCGCAGGATCGAGGCCAACCCCGAGAAGGTGGCGGCCATCACGCGAATGGGGCTGATTCGGGATCTCAAGGGCGTGCAAAGGGTCACAGGCTGCCTCGCGGCCCTCAGCCGCTTCATCTCACGTTTAGGGGAGAAGGCCATGCCTCTGTACCGCCTCTTGAAAAAATCCGAGCGATTCACATGGACCGCGGAGGCCGAGGTGGCCCTCGACGAACTAAAAGCCAAACTGACATCCACTTCGATTCTCGTCCCTCCTCGACCAGCAACGTCGACTGAACCGCCCGAGCCCCTCCTCCTCTATGTCGCCGCAACCACACAGGTGGTCAGCGCGGCCATAGTGGTGGAGAGGCAAGAGGAAGGGCGTGCTTTGCCGGTCCAGCGGCCGGTTTACTTCGTTAGCGAGGTGCTTTCGAAAACGAAAATTCGCTACCCGCAGGTGCAGAAGCTGCTCTACACCATCGTCCTTACACGTCGCAAGCTCCAGCACTACTTCCTCAGCCACCCGATTACTGTGGTATCTTCGTTCCCCTTGGGGGAGATCATCCATAACCGGGAGGCCGCTGGAAGGATCGCTAAGTGGTCGGTCGAGCTCATGGGCGAGACCATCACCTACGCACCGCGGAAGGCCATCAAGTCTCAAGTGCTGGCGGATTTCGTCACCGAGTGGACCGACACTCAGTTGTCGCCTGTTCCGATCCAAGCCGAGCTGTGGACAATGTACTTCGACGGGTCGCTCATGAAGACAGGAGCAGGCGTGGGCTTGCTCTTCATTTCACCCCTCGGAGTCCATATGCGCTATGTCATTCGCATCCACTTTGCCACTTCTAACAACGTCACGGAGTACAAAGCACTTGTCGTCGGATTACGAATCGCCCTCGAACTCGGGGTCCGATGCCTTGATGTTCGAGGCGACTCGCAGCTAATCATCGACCAAGTGATGAAGGCCTCGAGCTGCCACGACGCCAAGATGGAAGCATACTGCAACGAAGTGCGCAAGTTGGAAGACAAATTTCACGGCCTCGAGCTTAGTCATATCGCTCGACGGTACAACGAAGCCGCGGATGAGCTCAACAAAATCGCGTCGACTAGAGGTACAGTCCCTCCGGACGTGTTCTCGAGGGACCTCTTCGAGCCCTCCGTCGATTTGGGCTCGGGGGCTTGCACTACGCCCTCGAAGCTCCACCCCACGACCTCGATCGGGGCCCCCTCGACCGGGTCCCAGGTTATGGAGATCCACGAGACCCCTCCTCCGTCGAACCCGCCACCGGATTGGCAAGCCCCTTTCCTCGACTGCCTCATTCGGGGAGGGCTTCCAGAGGACCGGGCCGAAGCTCGACGGATCGCGCGACGGGCCAAGTCCTACGTCATCTACGGCGACGGCAAGGAACTCTACAGGCGAAGCCCCTCAGGCGTTCTTCAGCGCTGCATTACCATCGAGGAAGGCAGGAGGCTCCTCGAGGACATACACTCGGGGGCCTGCGGCCATCACGCAGCACCAAGGACCCTCGTGGGCAATGCCTTCCGACAGGGTTTCTACTGGCCGACTGCCGTTTTCGACGCCACAAACATTGTCCGCTCGTGCAAAGGGTGTCAATTTTACGCCAAGCAGACACACCTCCCAGCTCACGCCCTACAAATGATCCCCATCACCTGGCCGTTCGCGGTCTGGGGGCTCGACCTTGTGGGGCCTCTCAAGAGGACAACCAAAGGGTACACGCACCTGCTCGTCGCCGTCGACAAGTTCACCAAATGGATCGAGGCCTGGCCCATCAGCAACATCCGCTCCGAACGGGCGGTCGAGTTCTTCACCAATATCATCCATCGCTTCGGGGTCCCAAACATCATCATCACTGACAACGGCACATAGTTCACCGGCAAGAAGTTCTTGGATTTCTGCGATCGCCATCACATCCGTGTGAATTGGTCCGCGGTTGCACATCCTCGAACTAACGGCCAGGTCGAGCGCGCCAATGGCATGATTTTGCAGGGCCTCAAGCCAAGGATTCTCAAACGCCTCAGCAAGCACGGAAAAAAATGGGCCGCGGAGCTGCCGTCGGTCCTATGGAGCTTAAGGACAACACCTAGTCGTGCCACGGGATTCACCCCATTCTTCTTGGTCTATGGGTCCGAGGCCGTCCTCCCCACTGACCTCGAGTATGGTTCCCCTCGACTAAAGGCGTACAACGAGCAAAGCAACGAAGAAGCCCTCGCAAACGCCGTCGACCAGCTCGAGGAGGCTCGAGACATGGCGCTACTTCACTCTGCGAGGTATCAGCAAAAACTTCGACGCTACCACGACAAGCACGTGCGCTCGAGGGACTTCCAAGTTGGAGACCTCGTCCTACGTCGACGACAAACCAACAAGGGACGTCACAAGCTGACCCCGCCATGGGAAGGCCCATACGCCGTAGCTGAGGTGCTAAAGCCTGGAACGTACAAGCTCGCTAACGACAAAGGAGAAATCCTCACCAACGCATGGAACATCGAACAGCTACGTCGTTTCTACCCTTAGGGCACCAGTGCCTTTGTACATTTCCGCATGTCAAATATAAGGAGTACTTTCGATTATAAGTTCAAACTTGTTATTGTACATGCAAGAGGTAGGCTCGACCCTGTCTCACCAGAGTCGAGCCTCCCTCGGGGGCTAACGGGGGGGGGGAACCCCCTAAGTTCCTAAAAATACGTTCATTTTTTTCCGCACGCCTCATTCTCGCTTCCCAACCAAGTTGAAAACACCTCGAACTCCCTAGGGGTCGAGGGCTGTCGAGCCGGAGCTCTCCTACGCCTCCGGGCTACAGTACCTCCACTCGCTCCCCCCTCGAGGGATACGAGCTTGTGTCGAACGCTCAGTCGAAAAGCAAAAGTCAAGCAAGCAAAACTCGAGCGCTTCTTCTCTCTCACACCTCGATACGCTTCGTGACTAAGTAGAAAACGCCTCGAACTCCCTAGAGGGTCGAGGGCTGTCGAGCCGAGAGCTCTCCTATGCCTCCGGGCTACGGTACCTCCACTCGCTCCCCCCTCGAGGGATACGAGCATGCGTCAAAAACTTAGTCAAAAAAGCAAAGTTTAGGTGAAAAGAAAGCAGAAAAGGCTCAAAAATAAAATGACAAATCACATTACGATAGATGTATTAATGTTCAAAAAGGGCTTTCGAAGCCACATTAAATATAAGTTACAAAAAATTAATTCATTACATGGGCACCCTCGCCCAGTCTTGCCCTACAGGCCTGCTCCGTCACCGCCCTCCTCGACGTGGTACCCTCCATCCGCGGGGGGAGGACTTCATCCTCGAATAACTTCGCCAGCTCTCCCCCCGGCCTCTCGGCGTCGTTGATGAGCCCTCGGCAGCGCTCCTCATTCTCGGCGTCGGTCTTCGAGATATCAGGAACAAAGCCTTGGGCCACCACGTTCATGTCAAAAACAAAGCCGGAGGAGACAACCGCTAGCGCCCGCTTCACGCCGGTATGAAGCGCCTCCCGCACGCGATCGCGAAGGGTGGCGTCGAGGTAGTAGATCCGGTCGACGAGCGCGGCACCCGAGATGTCCTCTTCGGCACCCTCGACGGGCCCAACCTCCCAGGAGGCGCAGAGCCCGTCGAGGGAAACCCGGAGCCGGCAGAGAAGCACCCCCTCCGCCGCGAGGCTCTCCTGCAGCGCCTTGGCAGCGGTCTGGGTAACAAGCAACTCGGACTCGAGGCCTGAAACACAAAGCAAGAGTCAGACAAAACCATACGGGAAGAAAAAAGATCAAAAGTCCTTTAAGGAACTCACCAGCACAGCGAGTCTCGAGGGCGTTGCGATCCCCCAGCACGGCGTCGCGCTGCCCCTGAGCCTCGTCCCGTTCTCGCTGGGCCTCCTTGAAGGCCCAGGTCACCTCCGTCTTCTCGAAGCGGAGCGTCTCGAGGGCACCAGCAGCCAGGATGATGGCCTGCTCCTTCTCCTGGAGGGTAGCCTTCATGGCCCCGAGCTGGGTTTCCAGGCCTGTGGCTTGGTCCTTCTCCTCCTGGACCAAGGCGGAGAGGGCGTTGTGCGCCGCGGAGACTTCAGCAAAATTGGCCTCGAGCGAGCAGATGTGCTCCACGGAGCTTTGAGCCTCCCCCATGAGTAACTCGACGCGCTCCTGGGCTCGGACGCTCTCGCCCCTAGCCCTCTCCGCTTCGGACTTGGCCGCGTCAGCCTCCTCCCTGGCACGCTCGAGCTCCTCCTTGAGGCGGGCGGCTTCCCCTCGAGCGGCGTCGGAGTCCTCCCTCGCCCGGGCGGCCTCCTCTTTGGCCTTGGCGGCCTCCTCCCTGGTCCGCTTCAGCTCCTCCTCGATCTCGGCCACCCTGCCCTGCGCAGAGCGGCCGGCCTCGAGTTGGCGAAGCACCTCCTCCCGACTGTTGTGCGTTTCGTGGAGGAAGTATGACTTGGAGTAGGACCGCCTCCGCGCCTCCTGGGGCCAAGAAGTCGAGGGTTGAGGCATTTCATACGAAAGAACTTAAAAAACTGCATACGGCCTACACAAGCGACTCACCGTAAGGTTCCGGTCGAGACCTTCGGCGAGCTCGACGCCCAGTTTCAGCAAGTGCCGCAGCCACGCCCGGGACCGCTCGGCCTCCTCCCAGCACTTGACCTCCGTCGGGTCGTTCATCTCGATCCCCGGAGTGCTGGAGTCGCCGAGTTCCCGGAGCACGATGCGCTCCTTGCCCCAATGCGGAAGGACCATCTTGACCTTGGCTCATGCCAAGGACTCGATCTCCTCCACCACATCGCCCGGAACGCCGTAGCCCACGGCCAACTCCCCCGGGATGCAGAACTCCGACGCGGCGCGGGCACTCCTCAGCCCGGGGTCGGAAGTCGACCTCCTCAGCACGCCAAAAGCCGCCGTCTCCTCCGGCTGCTCCGTCGACGGTTGCGGCGCCTGACCCGACGCTGCTTCCAGCGCCGTCGGAGGCAGCGGAGGTGTCGAGGCCGTCGCTTCACCCAACGCCACGACTTGTGGCGCTGGTGGGACCACCGTCGACGCGTCTTCCGCTAGGGTCGGTGCCGAGGCCTCCTCCGGTTGCGTCCCCGGCAGCCGCGGGACCATCGACGCCTTCGACGCTATTTCTTCTTCGGCCAGCAACTCGTCCAGGGTAATCACGGACACCCATTGCTTGGGTAGTCCGGAAGTCACTTCCGCCTCCGACGTCTAGGACGGCTGCTGTGGCGGCGGGTCCAGCGGCGCCGTGTCCCCCGGCGGCGTCTGCTGCGCCTGCTGATGCTGGGGCGGGCCCCCAGTTTCCACCTCCTCCCGCCGCTTCGACGGCTCCTTCTCCTCCTCCTGCTGCGGCCGTGGCAGCTCCGCTTCTTGCAGGGCCCCCTGCTCCTGCTCCCTCCGGGCCTCGAGCTCGCGTAGCCCCGCCGGCCAGGGCCTCCGCTCTCCCGTCGAGGGAGGAAGGGCCGTGGTGTCCTCACCCTCGAGGTCCACGACGACTACCTCCTCTCCCGGCTCGTGGCCCTCGGGGGCTCCAGCCTTGGGTGCGGGGATCGAGGTCTCCGGCCCGCTAGGAGCGGAAGCTCCCGACGTCGGGGCACCAATCCCTAGTGCTGGGCCGAGCTCGAGGGCCGCAGGCGACGACGTCAAGGAGGCGCTCCCTCCATCGTGCGTCCTCCCCAGCTCGGAGTCGCCACCCGCCATGGGCCCCGGGACGCTCGACCCTGCAGCAGGAGTGGAACCCGTCAGCCTACCGCGCGCCATAGCACCAAGGGCTGAGGACAACCACTTGGCTTCCCACGGGGCCAACGGCCTCGACGACGCACCTGTAACCGGGGCCTCCATCTTTGCGGCTGCATCCATCTTGAGCCGCTTAGCCGGCGCGAGGGACGCCTCCTCGATCTGGCGCTTGGGCCTGGATGGAAAACAAGATGGCAAAAAGTTTATTAAATTGCACAAAGAAGACGCAACGAAAAGAAAACGATTTAACGACACTTACCCGAAGGGGATAGAGGCCTTTCGGGTACCCCTCGAACTGCCCACAGACTTCGAGACCCCTCCCGAAGCCGAGCTCTTCACGGGGCTGGGGCTGCTCGGGGCCGTCGGTGGGGTCGCCGCGCTCCCCTGTTTCGACGGGGCCTCCTTGGCACGCCTCTGCTCCGCCCGTGCCGACGACCGGGACCGGGTCTCCCGGATCGAAGAGGGTGGGGTCCCGCCTCGAGTACGACGCGAGGGGGTGAACCCCCTCGAGGCGAGGCCTCGGCCCCCCTCTTTCCGCGCCGGCGCTCCAAGGCCGACGCCACTGGCTAGGGGGCACGCTGCTCCGCCACCTCCTCCTGCACGAAGGGGCGGTCAGCATGCGAGGAACCCGACAGGATGCGGTCAAGGCGCCCCTCCACCCCCTCGACGTTACCACTGTCGTCATCATCATCTTCATCTCCATCAGAGGGAGACTCCTCCGGGAGCCCGTCGCGCCTCTGCTCAGCGCGGCGCTTCACAAGCCTTTCGCGCTCCCGGAGCTTCCTGGCTTTCTTCTTCTCCTCCTCGTCCTTACTCCGCTTCTCTTGCTGGGCGGTGAAGCGTCTTACCTGACGATCGGGAGCGTCCTCCCTCAGCGGGGGCCTCGATCTTCGGTAGTCGATCCTCCCCTACACAAAGATGTTTAGTCACAGGGACAAGAGAAAAAGGGGGGCGAACGAAAACACGAAAGGCACGGGTCGGGGCACTCACCAGGTCGAGGCAACCCTCATCCGGTCACATGGGGAGGCGGTTGACGTCTTCCACTCTGAATGAGCCAGCCACCATCCCCTTCGCCCGCGCGATGACTTCCGAGGCGAACGGCCTCTCGCCGGACATCCGGCACCTCTTGAGAACCTCGGGCGCCGCTGAGGGGAGCATCTCGTCCATCCGCAGCGGACGCTCCATCAGAGGGAGTACCCATCGACTGTGGAAGGCCGAGACCACCACACCCGCTGTCAGGCCTGCCTCTCGAAGGGTCCTCATCGCGACGACGAGGGGATGAAGTCGACGCTGAAGGTCTCCCGCGACACCGTGCGGCCAGTTGTATGGACGCTCGATGATAAGCCGCCCGGTGTATGGCGGGAAGTAGCCGCCGTCGTTGCGAAGGTAGAACCACTGCTCGTCCCACCGGGAGTGGTTGGACGTCAACCCGGTGGGGATGTACTCACGTGGCTCCTCCGACCTCCCGGTCTTCAACGCGAAGTTGAGGCACCCCGCTTGCGACACCGGGGAGGCGAACCACTCGCCCTTGTAAAGGTGGAGCCATAGCTCCCAGTGCGGCGCCATCCCGAGGTAGCCCTCGCAAACGGCCGCGAAGATGGCGGCGTTCGAGATGGTGTTGGGGGAGAAGTGGTGGAGCTCGACGCCGTAGAAGTTCGTCAACCCCCGCATGAACTCGCTCGGGGGCACACTGAACCCATGCCAATGATACTTGAGGAAGCTCACCACGTAGCCCTCCGGCGGGTTTGGCTCTTGGTGGTCCCTGGGCGGCGCCATCCACTCCGGCCGATTTGGATCGGTGATGGGGCGGAGAAGTCCTTCCCTCACCAGCTCGATCAGCCTTTGTCGCGTCACGGTCGACGGGCGCTAGGGCTCAGCAGGCTAGAGGGCTGGGGCCATGGCGACAGCGGCAGCACAGATCTGCTTGGTGGGCGCGGCGGCGGCGATGACAGCACGAATCTCCTCGGCGGACGGACGACTAGGAAGGTTCCCAATCGCGACTTCTCGCTCTAAGTTTTTACCCTCACGCGCGCAGGAAAGCAGGAGTTCGGCAGGATGGCGAAAGTAGGGGCGAACAGCGCCTGCCCCCTCCGTTTTTTTACCCGGGAAGAGCAACGGGCGGAGTCCGACGGCAGGAAAAAGGTAACTTCCCGCAATTAATGCCTTTACCTGACCGTTCCCCTCGATCCTTGATTAGACGCACACGTCACACCTCTGGCAAAGAGCCGTTGCTCAGGCCCACCACGATCTCCACTACTGCACCGTTTTAGCTTCCTCCTCAAAAGGCGCGTCCAACGGTAAGAAAAACAAACGTCGCCCACCGGCGGATTCTTCCAGGAGAAGGTAAACGGGCTTCGGCCCCACCTCAAAGCCTCGAGGGAGCGAAGGCCGGTCCTCGAGTGAGGGCTCAACGGCCGCCCTTGAGCACCAGAAAAATGCGGGCTTTGGCCCCACCTCAAAGCCTCGAGGGAGCGAAGGCCAGTCCTCGAGTGAGGGCTCAACGGCCGCCCTTGAGCACCGAAAAAGGAACGGGCTCTGGCCCTACCTCGAAGACTCGAGGGAGCGAAGGCCGGTCCTCGAGTGAGGGCTCAACGGCCGCCCTTGAG